>NSJW01000465.1:1223351-1612376 GCA_019955255.1 Castanospermum australe
GTTTATGGCAAACCACCGATTGTGGTTGCTAGTCTGGTACAAGTGTTTCCATGTCCCAAAGTCGTGGCTTTAATATGGTTTTTCTTCTTTGTTTTCTCAACATACGACAAACAGATACGTTTTGTTGTCTAGAAAAGGTTGTGGATATCTACAGGGTTTTGATCTTATCAATCCACCAAGTCTTACCACTCAATATTTCTCTTTGCACTTTGGGACACAAATACACAATGAACGGGTCTAATTCTTGAAATTTTCCACCTAGAATTTCTCACAATCTTGACCGATTAGAAGTAAAAGAAATTCAAATTTAACGCACTCTTTTATCTTTATACGTTCAGAAATTAACATCCCTTAATCTTTTTAACTTTTTGACCTTACTGTGAGTTGATCACAAGCTTTTGGGTGTGAGAAATGCTCTCACTCATTCATTATTTAGTTAGGGAAAAAAAAAAAAAGACAAGTCCCTGTAAAGGTCGTTAGATGACTGACGGTTTAACAACTCAACGTTTTTGAGAAGCTGGGTAGCTAACAAATCATTATCGTTTGCTTTAGTAACCCAAATGATTGTGTGAACATTCTTACTCCTTTTGGGAAACTTGGCAGGGTAAAAAATGTGCTCTTGCATGAATTTTCTCTGTTGATTTCCTTTATGGAAATTATTTGCTAGGTAGCCAGGAGTCAGGACTTAGGAAACCACATAACATTATACACTTTTTTCTTAGACCCCAAGATCTTCTCGATTCATCGAGCTACAGCTTGGTATGTTCCCACATACTATATAGTGGTATGCATGCATTTTGAGGCAAGATAGATGCAGGATTGATAAGCCTGTTTCCCAATTAATGTCATTTTCCATATGGTAGTAATCATTTATTATCTATGGGTCCCTCCCACAAAATAACTCCGAAAAATCCAAGCAAGAAGGTCAAAATGACATATTCTAATCAATCTTTATAAAATAATGATGATTGAACGATTGTTTTAGCATCATATTGTATAACTCTCCTTCTGACCCTAATTGCCTGCAATTCTGAGGGAAATGTGGGAACAAACGCCCTTCACTATTATCTCTCTGTATATTCTAGTTCATTCACAGTTTTATTTTATTTTATCAATACATACGACATTTAGTTTATTAAAAGAGTTCTAGGCAATTTCGTAACCATTGTAATTGTGTAGTCTTGTTAATTAATTTGCTTGGTAACCCATGTTACAGTTTTTTTTGGGTGATCTGTAATGTAAACAAATGTTGAGAGAATTTTTTTTTTTAAATTTAACGATGTTATGTCATTTCACGATAGCTAATGCTTATTTTAAGAAGTAGGAAGAGAATTTTATCACTGACAAAAATAGAGCTTCAAACTAACAACTAAGAAAAATATGCAAAATGTCATACTATGATCAGAGAGCTTAACCGTCCATAATAAAACTTTAGTTTTGGATGTGCTTGCTAAGTGGTGATAGCTAAGTCGGGAAAGTCGATTGGAGTCTAAGAGAAATTTATTAGAAGTGATTTTGGAGACACAAGAGAGTGCCAACCTTGTGTGAGAAGAGATGACCAATGAAATTCAGCTAGAGGGTAGTGAAAGTAGTTCTTACCAAATCGAAAGGGTTTTCCCGTAAGAGTAAAGAATCATGGTGGAGGAAATAGAGTGCTTTAAGAGAAGGTTGAAATTAAAAGAGAACACTTGAAACATTGCATCTTTATAAAAGTGCAGAAGACAAGGAAAAGTATAAATTAAGTAAGGTGAAATTCAAACCTTTTGAGGGGTTAATTTTTAGATACCAGACATGGAGAAAGACATTAATACAAACTTTCCAAGTGAAGAGAAAGGGAAACAAGAGATTTAAATAAAGTGAAATGCAATATGAAATAAAGTGGAAAGTTTCAGTAACTGAGCAAGATATCAAGGAAAGAATGATATTATTTCTACATGCTATTCAATGAAGGGCATGTAAGAATAGTAGGCTCGAGCTTAATCACTAGAGATGACAATTATACTTTTTACTACAAAATTTGAATTTTGAAGCAAGGGAAAACACTAAAGAATGTGGACAATGGTAAAAGCAGTTGGGCCGCATAATATACCTATCGAAGTTTGGAAGTGTATAACGGAGAAATGTATAACTTGGCTTGCTAAGTTGGTCAAGGAAATGCAAAGTTCAGTTAGACACGAGTTGGAAATATTTTGGAGGAAAAAATTGGGGACGAAGTCATACTATAAGTTGTATGGTTTTTAGGTATTTTGGATCTATTTTATAAAGTGATGGGAAGATTGAAAATAATGTCACATATAGGATTCAAGCTGAGTTGATGAAATGAAAAAATGCTTCAAGCATAATTTGCTATCTCTATATGTAAGTGGCTATTAAACTCAAGAAACTTCTATACTGGGCAGCTATAACCAGTAGTTCTCTTTGGTAGTAAATGTTCGATGAAATGCCCATAAGAGCAAAACAAAATGTGTAACGAAGATGAGACCAATGCTAAGATAGAAGAGTGAACATTAAAAAAAAAAAAGATATGATTAGAAATGAATGTATTTGAGAGAAACTTGAGTGATGCCTATACACAAGAAAATAACAAAAACTCTTACAATGTAGTTTGGTCATGTGAGAAGAAGTTCAATGAGGCTTCGGTGAAAAAAATAGATTAGTCGAACTACTATATTTGACCATTGAATTTTTTGTACAATATTCAGTAGAAACTTTTTTATTACTATAACTTAGGTAGAGATATCACACTAACTAAAGAAATCATAAATTTTTTTAAAAATATAATAAATTAAAATATGGTTTCTAATTTCATATTAAAATAATACTTCATTTAGTATGTTTTATATTAATTACATGACATTAAGTTTACAATATTCTTGAGTGTGCCATCACTTCAAATGAGACTCGCCAGATGAAATCTGAAGAGTTTTTTTTTATATCTTTTTTTTTTTAACTTTTAATTTGATATTGACATTTGAAAACCTTATAGTCAGCATAAGTCAATAGATTTCTTCATCATAGTTGTCATTTGATAGTTGGTGCTTTAATATCAAATGGATAGGATATTTAGTTATGCGGCTTTTTACATGATTTCTCAACTTTCTACTTCAATCTCACTTCAGACAGCACCTACATATCACTTTTTCGTTGTGTTATTATCCCAGCTCAATGATATTAATTTGAACACTTTTGTGAGATGATTTCCAAATGAACATGGCTACACAGTCGAGTTCAGATGCATGCCTAAACCGTGTGCTTTCCAAGGGGATTTCGTGGAAAAGGAAAGGAACAAAAGGCCACACAGCCATGTCTTGGGCACACGGCCAAGCCGTGTTATGGCCAGTAATTTTGTGAAAATCATGAACGGCCACACGGCCTTATAGTGCACACTGTCAATAACGCGCGGAGTCGCATGAAAAGGGCAGCTGGGCAAGCTTACACGGCCTTGCCGTGTATTTCTCGGGTTAGGCACTTTATCGATGTGGCAAAGTGCCGCATGGCTGTGGCCATTGACACAGTCTGGTCGTGTGTCACTGTAACAGTCCAAAATCATTCCTTTCTGTGAAAGGTTGTGATAGTTTATGAAAATCCTTCGTTCCAAAAATTGTATATGATCATAAAGGGATGTTTACAAGTTTATAAAAAAACTTAGCATCACCCACAATCAATTCTATTTTCCTATTTCTAAAATTTCAAATCAATCCTGGTTTCTTTCTATGCACAAGAAAGAAAATAAGAGTTATCCTTTTGTAAAATATTATCATTGTCTTTGACTTGATTTCAGAAGTGTAAAACGAATCAAGTATTTTTCATTGTGTTTTGTAAGAAATTTGTTAGTAACCATTTTGCATCTAGAGAATAGAATTTAATGAGACAAATTAAGCTTAAAGGAAAGTGTTCTGTGTACGCCTTGAAGAGTTTACGCATAAATATTTTTGGTTTTGCAGAGGTTTCTACCAAAGTCTTCTCCAAGAGTCATCTTCTTTAGAAATCACCATTAATAATCTTTAGGCTTAAGTTAATGTTTTTCAATAATAGCTACTGCAACTTTGAGGGAGATAACTTCTGACTTTGTAAAGTTAGAGAGATTTGATGGAGACAACTTTCTATGTTGGCAGAAAAAGATACACTTCCTTTTGACAATCTTAAAGGTTATGTATGTACTTAACATTTTAAGGCCAAAGGAGAAAGAAGATGAAACTATGGCTGAAACTAGGGATAGGCAAAAAGTGAGACAACGATGACTATATCTGCACTGGGCACATTTTCAATGGACCGTGAGATGCTTTGTTCAATGTCTATCAAACCTTAAGCTCTACAAAAGAATTCTAGGACAAATTGGTAGCAAGGTACATGGAGGAAGGGGAGCCCCACAACGGAGTATCGTAAGCAAGATAATACTAAGGAACAATATGCTTATGGGAAAATTCATGTGATGGAGGAAGGGGAACCCCACAAGTCTTCTAAGAAAAGGGGTAGAATTGTTGCACAACCTTAAGACAATGGCAATAATACTAGTGACAACAAGAAGAAGAAAAGAAAAGGGAGTTGTTTCCATTGTGACAAGCTAGGATACTATAAGAATGAGTTTCATTTCTTGAAAAAGAAGAACAACGGAGAGAATTAATAAGGTTGGGTATAAATCTGTATTTAAGAGGAACAAGTTTATACTCTCTAAGAGTGGTATGTTTGTGATAATATTATATCTTTATATAAACATATTAAATGTTGTTTTAATTAAATGTGCTAATAATTAGTAATAATCATAATTGTTTGTGTATATATTGTTGATTCCTTTAATCTATGGCACAATTATTTAGTACATGTACATTTTAGAAAATTGCATGCAATGATGCATTTGGATTTAATTCCAAATCGAGTGATCTCCGTTGAATTTGAATTCAATAGAAAATCTAAGAACATTGGATTGAGTCATAGTTATGAAAATAATTTGATTACAAATTGAGTGATCTCCATTAACTTTATATAGACCAAATTGAAACTTGCATATCCTTTGACGAAAGGATTGACAAGGGTTTTGGTTTTGAAAACATTAAAAGGGATGTGATTCAAGCCCATATTTTAATTGATCATCAATGCTAGAACCTCAACTCACACTTGAGTAACATCAAGTCTTGACTTCAATGAGTGAAATATATTATTAGAGTGGTTATAAGTACTTACAAAATTTAATCCATCCCAAGGTGTTAAGTACTTGGTAAGGAAGGTTGAGCATCTATTCTTAATAGACCTATAACATGAATTTTCTGAAGTGTTTATCATGGGACACTTTTGATAGAATTTACTTAGATGAGTGTGATGTGAGGCCGCTTCTTGAAATTAAAGGGTTTGACTTTTAAAGCACTCGTAAAAACGATATAAGACACAAGGCCGCATTAAATGTGTCATTGATTAATATGACATTTGATGATAGCGAGATCTTATGTGTAAGCTGTGCACACTTATTCATATGGATTAAATGGTTCAAAACTTGTTTGCCATTAAATTTGGATTAGTGGATCCCATGGCTTACTAAGTAAAGGTTCAAATTGTAAGATATATTTATCTAAAGTATAAGATATCCAAAATGATAAGGATTTGGTTCATTTTAGAGGTAGTGGGGGATCGTGAGATGATTTCCAAATGAACGCGGCTACATGGCTGTGTTCAGATGCATGCCCAAACCGTGTGCTTCCCAGAGGGATTTCGTGGAAAAGGAAAGGAACAAGAGGCCACACGGCTATGTCTTGGGCACACAACCAAGCCGTGTTATCAATAATTTCGTGAAAATTGTGAATGGCCACATGGCTGTGTACCACACTACCAATAACGTGTGCAATCGAGCAAAAAAGGGACAACACCTGCACGGTCGTGTAGGCTTGCACGACTTGGCTGTGTACCTCTCAAGTTGGGCACTTTATTGATGCGGCAAAGTGCTGCACGACTGTGGCCATCGGCACGGCCTAGTCTTGCAGCACTGCAATAGTTCAAAATCGTTCCTTTCTATAAAAGGGTGCGATGGTTCGTAAAAAATTTTCGTCCCCAGAATTGTATCTTATCATGAAGGGATGTTTATAAGTCTATAAAAGACTTGCATCACCATAATCAAACAAGATCAATTCTATTTTCCTATTTTCAGAATTTCAAATCAATCTTGGTTTCTTTCTGTGCGTAAGGAAGAAAACAAGAATTATTCTTCTGTAAAATACCATCGTTGTTTTTTGCTTGGTTTTAGAAGTGCAAAATGAATCAAGGGTTCTTCATTGTATCCTACAGGAAATTCACCAATAATCATTTTACATATAAAGAATAGAATCTAGTAGGATAAATTAAGTTTAAAGAAAAGTATTTTGTGTACACCTTGAAGAGTCTGTGCATAAATATTTTTAGTTTTGTAGAGGTCTCCACCAAAGTTTTCTTCAAGAGTCATCTTCTTTAGAAATCACCAACAACAACTTTTTCTAAATAATTTTATATCATTTTAATTTTTAAATAAAAATTACTTTAATTCTTACATAATAAAAAAATTTATCATATATGTGGATCTTATTGATAGGAAAAAAGTTTGAAAGAAAAAAAAAAGCGTAAGAATTATTTCCCCATCTATTGATCATTATAATGTGAAATTAGTGGATTTGGATTGATGTCTCTAGTTCTTGTTGCAGGTACTAGCTGGTGGTTGAGCTCTGGGAGTGTCAATGTTTATCTGGAAATGTATTTTTGTTTATGATATGTAAGATTAAATACTTAGGTTTTCTTTGTGTATTTTATGAACAATGCATTGAACCATGTGATTCTGTTTTGTAGTAATCCCTTCGTTTGTGTGTTGGGTTTAGTTTGACGTAAGGAGTGGATGTCTCAAGTATCTGTGGCTGTGATTGATTTTCATTTGGCACACCTCTGTGCATTATTTTGGGTAGTCGTTGGCTTTGCATACCAGCTGAGCATTAATCATTATTTATATATATATATATATATATATATATATATATATATATATTATATATATATATATATATATATATTGATTTTCATTTGGCACACCTCTGTGCATTATTTTGGGTAGTCGTTGGCTTTTGCATACCAGCTGAGCATTAATCATTATTTATATATATATATATATATATATATATATATATATATATATATATATATATTCATTAATATAAAAATTAATAAGAGGATGTTATATATCTCTTATTAATTTTTATATTGATGAATATTAACAAGCTTTATATTTTTGTTTAGATAATAATGTCTTATATTTTTTTAAAAAAATATAAAGGTATTTAAGACAAGAGAGAGTGAGTTGAAAAAATAATAAATTAAGAAAAAAAAAGAAAGAAATAATTATTGAAAAAAAGAGGAAGAGAGAATAAAATATTTTAAATATTCTTAGAATTTTTGTTTTTAAAAATTTTAAAATAAGACATTATTATTTAAGTAAAAAGACAAAATTTGCTAACATTCATTAACATAAAAATTAATGAGAAGATATTAATTTAAGCACATGCGTGTGCACACACGTATGTGCTGGTACAAATAAACGAACACACAAACAAACATATATGTGCTGGTACAAGTAAACAAACCAAGGCGTCCAAATCTTACAATTGGCCTAAAGAATGAAATTCTATAGAATAAAAATAAGAATAAGGATAGATATCAGTAAATTGGAATGGGATTACTATTTTGATTTTACCGTTTGATATAGTGAAATACAATATAAAATGAAAAATAATTTATAATTTAGTGTATAAAAATATAATATAAAATGAAATTTAAATCGATTTAAATGACGGAATTACACTTGACAAAAAAATTGGATACGCAAAGCTATGGTGCAAGCCATCCCATCTCATGCAATGCTAATTGTAAGATCTTCTCTCAATTTCTGTAATAAACTTTACTCTCAAGTGGCAAGACTTGGGTGGAGAAGAAAAAACAAAAAATAATAATAACAAAACAGAAATTTAATTATGTAATTCGTAAACTAAACTGATTAATTCATGGACTGACATGTATTAGCCTCTGGACTAAACAGAGCCAAGCCTAAAATCCCACATAACCAAGCATTGTTTTGCAGTAACTTCTTCCCCTTTTAACCACTGCATGCCATGTACCATGGGCTTTGTATCAAGAACCCATTTCAGAATTAGGAATTACTCATTTCAGAATTGATCCCTCATATATGAAATGGAGTTGGTGTCGAAATTATGTGTATTTGAATTAATTTATTTTATAGTTAAAATAGTTTATAATTAAATTTTTAAAAAAAAATTTAAAAAAAGTAATTATTTTTAAAAATTAATCTCTCCTAAACATACTACTTGATGTGTCTTTGGCAGAATAGAGATTAATAAAAATATGACAATAATATGCAACTGAATGGATTCAAATTTATATGCTATTAGAAACGCGCGCGTGCAGCGCATGGGTTTGAATAATAATTCAACTCTATGAACTAGAAAAGGACAATTATGCAGCAGAAAAAATAAAAAAAGAAAAGTAGTACAAACATTAATAATAAAAAAAATAAAATGCCTCATCAATGAGATTCACTATGGAACCATGAATCAAATAAGTGTTTAAATATTTGTATATGAATCTCATTGATCACAAAATAAAATAGGCATTAAAATTAAAGTTACTTTTTTAAAAAAATATTTTAAAATTTTGTCAAATTAAATTAGATTCATTATAATTATTTTAATATTTTTTATTTAGATAAATTACACCTAACATCTTTTAACTTTGAATCATGTGTAAATTAAATCTTAAGTTTTAAAAAAGTACAAATAATTTTCTGAACTTTACCATTTGTGTGAAAAATACTTATCGTTAGTAAAATTGTTAATTTTAATAGATTTATCATATGACTTACATGTGACACTATAAAAATAACTAAATAATTAAAAAATAAAAAAATTAACTTCAAACTATTATATAATTTTGCAATTTTATTTTTTATTTTTCCTCTAGCATTAAATTAATATTTTTAAAATAAATTTACTTAAGTGAAAAAGAATATGTAATAATACAAATATGCACTTAATATAATATAAGATTAAAAACATTGGAAGTAATCTATAAAAAAAATTAGAATTAAATGGGCTTTCAAATTAATTCTTATCCTTTCTGTTTTGATGCACTTAATTGGATTAAAAATTATTTCTCTTCAACTGTGAATTGTTTATGTTCACATTATGATAGACTTTGAGACAAAAAATTAAAAAGGGAGTGTCCTCAATAATGTACATGAATTTTGAATTTTGAAATTCTCCTATTTTATTAGTGTTTCGATAAATTTGATTGCTAAACTTTATGTATTTAGAATAGGCATTTTTCTATCTTGGTTAAAAGGATATAGAAATATATGATGTAAATCAGATTCTATAAATGCTGTAAATATTTTAATATATTTTAGTTATTCACTTAAGATAATTTTTTTCAAAGAAAAATAATTGAATGCTAGTAAAAAAATAAAAAAAAATATATGATATGGTATTTAGTCTGTGATATTTTTTTATTTTTTGTCATTTTTATGATATCACATGCAAGTCACATAAAAAATTTTTTACAGTTAAAGATTTTATTAATAGAGATATTTTTTACATAAATAATAAAGTTTAAGGAGTTATTTATATTTTTACAAACCTTAATATTTAATTTACATATGATCTATAATTAAAGAGTATTATATGCAATTTACCCTTTTTATTTTTGTTTTCGAATTCATTTTCATACTTCAAGCATTATTCTATAATCTATTGACTATTTCAGGGAGACGAAAAGGCCAAAAACACAAAGGGTATATTTTAATAATTTAATGACGCCCGTTTAAAACGATGTCTCAGCAGAATAGAGTTAGGTTTCGATTTATAAATAGTTGGTTTGTGGGGAGAGAAACAAAACATCACTGGGAAAGTGCTGTCAGAAAGCCCATCTCCTTTCTATCATCGCCATGTAAGAACTTTTCTTCATCAACTTTTCCCATCTTTTGGTGTTCTTTTCTTTTCTTTTCTTTACATGGTTCCCTTCAATAATCTGAAAATTTTCTGGGTTTTTAGTATTGAACTTTCTTTTCCCTCTTCTATGTTGTATTTTCTGAATAATCTGGGTGTGGGTGTGCTTGGCTTTCTGTGTGCAGTGGAACAGGCAGCAATGGTTTCAAATTCCAAACTTTTTACTTTCGAGGAGGCAGCGAAGCACAATCATAGAAAGGATTGCTGGATTATAGTCCAAGGAAAGGTCAGTTTTTTTATGGTCTTAACTTCAATTTCTATTGTCAGTTTCTTCTTGATCTGTTTTCCTCGGTTGATCTGCTACAGTTTCTGGGATGTTTCTGATGCGTGCTGAATGCTGATTCAAAAGCATATTAAGCATTTTATTGAATCCAAGTCTTTTCTTACTTGATTTGACTGAGAAATGATCCTGAGTGCCTCCAAATTTTCCCTATGCATGGATTGGAACGGGGCTGATTTGGGCTGTGTATATTCAAGAAATATATGTGTATACCCTGAGGGAAAACACTTCTGCCCCCCACCTCCACCCACATGGGATTAGCCCAAGTGGTAAGGGTGGGATGGGATTTGGATACTAGCCATTTGTCCAAGCCCTGTATATATAAGTTGTAAAAAATTTTGAAATCTGTATAAGCCATCTATTTGCATAGTAACATTGGTGTTAAATAGTTTACTTTTTCAATTAATGGTCGCTGTTGAATTTTTTTTTTTTTAAATTAACTTGAAGTTTGCTATAAAATATTGTTTTAGAGTTTCAATTTAATTAATACCAAAGTCTGCAGAATCTCTCAGAGTGAAGATACCAGGAAAATGTAGAATCTCTGCTTGAAATTGAATAAGAGAAAATAAAAGGAAAAAGTAAGAGCAAAAAATACATGTTGCTGTACAAAATATATTAGCATGCGTACCCCCTCTCCCCATTTTATATACTCTGCAATAAGCATATTAAGCTTATCAAGTTTTATTGTGTGTGAAAAGTGTGCATAAATCCAGTACATTTTTTTCATCAAGAACCTTTTCTGATTTAACAACATTCATTATAATATAAAGGAGCATAATAATCATATAACTTGACTAGTTGGTAAGTGCATTACATGGTTTGTTAAGGGTAACTGCACTGTAGAAAAAAATTTATCAACTCTATTATCTGCAATACGAAGACAGAAAAAGGATGCTATATACATGATGCATAAATGGTGTGCAAGACAACTTTATTATGTATGAATATATAATGAGTGGGGATCCACTTACTCCAATAGTAAGTCTTGGAGTATATTTTATGATTGGTATATTTTTGTGGTCATTTCTTTTTGGGTACATATTTTTGTGGTCATTTAATAGATCCAAATTCTATCCTTGTGAAATTCATTGAAAGCTGGATAAATCACAGGGTTCGAGACAGGAAGAAGGCAATTTAATAATTTACAGAGTTGTATGGGCATAAAAGGCATATTTATACTGTTTATACAAATTGAATTGCCTTAATTTGATTAATTTGGCATTGCGGCATCTGTAAGTACACAAAATATCTAGAATTATTTTATTCTTAGTTTTTTATGGATCTTATTCTGAATTTCTTATTTTTATATTGAAAAAAGTTTCTTCAAATGACATTAAGGTGACAAATAAAATTGATAGGATACAGTTCTTTCATAAACTATTTCTTTGACAAACCAGTATCACATTATACTAAATAGAGGTATACTTCTGCCTTTTAGATTTAGAGTCATTCCAATAGGAAAGAGGGTAGAGTTATCGAAATTGGCATTTAATTGAGTTAATATGCTCCTAGTTGCTAAGGAGACTATATGCATATATAGGTGCTTGTGGATCTTATTCTTAGCTGTTACTTATGGCAGGCTTCAAGCCTTTTCGTTAAGTGGCATTGATGTGAAAAATAAGTTATTGAGGAATAGGATTCTCCCGTTTGAATAAATGGAAAGTTACATGAGTTATTTTTTCTTTCACAAGTGCTCGTTAAACATTGTCATCACTGGTTGAGTTGACTTGCTTAGCGAACTAATATGTCATTTCCTATCCAAAAGAAGATTTTAGTTTTTTTAGTTGAAATTGAACCCAATGTTCCTTATTGGCTGTTGAATATTTATGTAGCCTATAGGCTTTTTTTTTTTAATAGAAGAAGGAATATTAACGAAGAGGAGAAAAAAAAAAAGAGAGGAGATAATATCCTCAAAAAAGGAAAACAATGAAAGAAAAGAAATAATAATTTTCACGTGAATGGCAGCTGTATCGTTGTTTCAATGCTTATTATCCAGACCATCTTTAATCCTAGACAGGAAAAGAATTCATCAATGGATAGTTTAGGAAACTTTAAGAGCTGCTAATGCTATTGGGCTTATAAATTTGTGTAGATGCTACCATAGACAGCATTGGAGAAAGAAATATCTGACTGTGAATTGACTGGCCAATCAAATGATTAGGCTGACTTTTTTAGTATTCCTTTTACTCTCACCATCTGACAATAGGATGGATTAATTTTATGATTATAGTAACATGCAGGATGTTAAAATGTCATGTTTCAGTGCTTCGCACTGAAGTAAAGGGCTAGAAGAAAGAAACTTACAAGATAGAATGAGATGCTTAAGGCCTCAAACTGAATTTAGCACCAACAGTTCCGAATGCCTCTAATTTTCTTTCTATATCTTTATTTCCCCTTTTATAATTGGTATCTAAAACATCCTTTAGATTTGTATTTTTATGACTAGTATATCCATCAAAATATTATACCTAACATGCATTGCATTTGTAGCAGGTATATGATGTCACCCCATTTTTGGATGAACATCCAGGAGGTGATGAAGTTTTACTGTTGGCTGCAGGTAATTAACTTCTACTTGTTTTCATGTCATTAATCTGCAAGTGAAAAACGATGTTCTCTGTCCTGGCCACTGAGAAGAAGGAAAGAGAAAAAGTAAATAATGTGGAAAAGTAGAAAAGACTAGACTAAGAATCTTCTGGTGTTTATACAGAGAAGGATGCCACCACTGATTTTGAAGATGTGGGCCACAGTGACTCTGCAATAGAGATGATGCAAAAATACTTTGTTGGTGAGATTGACACCTCCACTATTCCGGAACAAGTTTATTACGTTCCGCCACCACCTCCACAAGCCTATAGCAAGCAATCTGGATTTCTTGTAAAGACCTTGCAGTTCCTGGTGCCATTGCTGATATTGGGCCTTGCATTTGCTCTGCAGTTCCATGGCAAAATAAGCAAGTCCAACGAATCATGAAAATTGAATTTGAGCTAGAGCCATAGTTTTGGTAGTCTTTTATTTTTAATCTATTTAACGTGGTATCATAGTGGTAATAGACTTGAGACAGGGTTATTTTTTATTGGTTAAATTAAATATTTAATCTTTATAGTTTAAACTTATTTATAATTTGGTCTCTATAATTTTTTTTTTTAAAGTTCTTATAATTTTAAATGTTTTCAATTTGATCTTTCTCTGTTAAGTTGTGCATATGTGTCAAAATAAATGCTAACGTGACTAGTTCTTTGTTTGATGTGTATGCACAAGTTGACATTGTCATAATTCCAAATAATGGATAGGGATCAAACTAAAAATGTTTAGAATTAAGAAGACTCATTTGAAAAGAAAAAAGATTATAGGGATTAAATTAAAAATAAGTGTAAATTATAAGGATCAAGTATATAATTTAATCATTTTTATTTTATATCATTTAAATTCATTAAGCTATCCCAATATCATGTGTGATTCTTGATGTACTATGGCCTGCTTTGTCATGCTAGCTGTTCATTTAGACTCGACTTAATATCTCATGTGAATCTTTTGAAATGGGTTTTAATAAACCTAGTGATTAATCTAGATATTATGCTATTGTTAGTCGTATGCCATGTTTGATTATTTAGCCATGACTAAATAAATTAAGAGTTTAATTTTGATTTGTTATTGGTAAAATTTATTTATACTATTATTTAATTATGTATTACATATTAAAAATAATTGTTCATTATAAGAGGTTAAAAGAATGATAGTGTAACAGTGAAGAATAAGCTCATAACTTAATTTACATATTTTGTTCAAGCACAAAATAAGATTCACTAGCTATTGCCAAATAGATTTTAGGGAAAAAAAAAAAAAAGGTTGAATCGGTTAATAGCAGCAGGTTACCAAAGTCATAAAAACCTAGAAACATATATTGTTCTTAGTTGCTTAATGAGCTGAGGCTGTAAGCCTGTGTTTTGAATTTATTATTGTTCTTGGAATAGGGTTTGTGTGTATTAAATTAACATGTTTGTATCGTTTAGAGTTTAGTAATTAGCCCATAAGAATTATTATTTTTGAGGTATGCTGGTGTAGGCATTATTTATTATTTTTTTGCATCAGTATTTTTATTATAACAAATACAACCAGCAGTAAGTCAATTGCCACTAACAGCTGTCCACCAAGCTGTAGAAAGGTTCCTACAATTGTCATCGTAAGCAAATTTTTATTACCAATAATCTTCCCTCTAACAGGATCCTTAATTATACTATACACATAATCTTTTGTCAGAGAAAATTAGCTTTTTTATTACGTTTAAAACAATTTATAATCAAAATTTTATTTAAATAACTTTAAAAAAATAATTTTTTTTTAAAAATTAATCAAAACCAAACATTGAACAAGAAATTGATTTGATGAGTACTTACCAAGTACTATAAATGTAACAGTTCCAAGCAAACTTAAGCAAATTACAAAGGACTTCACCTTGCAAAAAAGCCAGTGGCCAAACAAGCTACCTCACTAGAAAGACTGGTTCTGTTGGCCACCTGAAAATCTGAGAGAACTCTTTCTGAAATTCTCCTAATTAAGCCACACTCATAAAAAAAGATATTTTTTAACTCTCCACTGTCAAGTGGCATTAAGTTAGGACTGCATGATTCTTATCTCCAGTTTATGAAAGAAATCAATATTCCCTTTTGATAATCACCTGGGGTTGATTCCATTGTAGGCCAGTTATTGTTCTTTCAAAAGTGACACTCGAGCTTTGGATAGATGCAAGAGCACTATATGTCAAAGCATAAGATTTGGTCCCCACTTTGTGCATATCCATGACGAAAGGTGTCATTTGGGTGTGGGCATCATTGGACCCCTCTTCCTTTGTGAGCTATTGGGCAATAGGAAGATGGAAAATCTTGTTTGTCCCACTTTGTTTGGCCCAAACAAACGAGTTGATAAACAGTCACCATTTGGCAACCCACGAATGAATTTGTCGCGCTTGTTTGTATTCGGGTTGTTATTTCAACTTTATACACTTGACAAATAATTGTAGGTCTCTTCACCTTATAATACAACTTCAGATTTTTTGTTTTTTTTGTCCTTGAGTATAAGGATAAACAAGCCACATGCTTCTTTTTTCACATATAAGGATAAACAAGATATGGGATAAAAATGGCGTGGGATTTTTTTTTTTTGTGAATGAGACAGGAATAGGATAAAGAATCTGCTTGTACTGGTGTCGCTGTCATTCCTATTTGATAGGCTTTTGGTGAGATTTTTTTCATGTCTTCACCGTCATGGAGAAACCCTTTTCAAAGAGAAAGGCTAGGTCAAGTTCTGTTCTTTTTTTTTTTAATTATGATTTGTAACCTTTCGATTGCTCTATCTTCGTTCTATATATCCTTACCTTGTACAAGTAATTTTATCAATTCAGTTTTTAATTTGGGCGTTAAGTTAATGAGCAAATTTGTAAGACACTGCTTGGATACTGTAGAAAGTGACAAATACCTCAAACCATTCAAAGCAATAAATATATCACAAATGTATCTCAACCAAATGTTTGATCATATGCATTAGTGTTCTAAACAATAATTTTCATTGTTTGCAAGAAGTTCATGGATAGTGGTTTCTCTATAATATGATTACTCTTTAGACTTCTGTGCAAGTATACAAGCACAAAGAAAGCAATACAATCCACAAGAAAAGAAACCGAAAGAGAAGTAGTGGCAATGCTAAAAATAATAGAAAAGCAGGATCTATTAAGTGATATACTAAGCTATGATGTTAATTAGAAGTCATTCAATGTGCAACTCTTTTAGTAACTTCAGTTAGAAATTTCCAATATATAACACAATTAGATTTACTTGTCATATACTATTGTTTGTTTCTTGGGATGTCACACTTGTACCCTGAGACTGAAGACTTTAGTCTTGCTGTACGGTTTTGGGCTAGCAGCTATGTTCAGAATAAGTAAGGTTATTTGGAATATTCAAAGGCACGCCTATGTGATTAGTGAATGCCAATAATTCTGCTGATTACAAGTCATTATATGAAACTCTTCTAGTAACTCAAATTTTGTTAGAGTATTTCAATAGCATGCTAGCTGAGGATATATAACACAATTAGATTTACTCGTGATATAATCTTTTTTGGTTCCTGGGATATCACACCTTCTGAAACTAACCTGAGACTTGTGCAATTGCTGTTTCCGGCTGCTATGTTCAGAATTGAGGTTATATGGAAAATTCAGAGGCACGCCTTTTTGCTGTGATTAGCGAATACCAATAATTCTAATCATGTCATTTAATGAGCAACCCTCTTAGTAACTTTAGTAGGAGTATTTCTAAATTTCAACAGGATGCTGGCTGAGAATATATCCCACAATTAGATTTACTTGTTCTAATTGGTCGCTTGTTTCCTAAGATAGCACACATTACTGAGACTAGTAACCTTACCCTTTTGTATTGCTGCATGTGCATGGTTTCAAGCTGTTTTCTCCAAAATAATGGAAATAATTTGAAAGGTTCAATGGCACACCTATTTTCATTCATTAGTAAATACCAATAATTTTGCTGATATATATATAATCCTAAAGACGAAAAAGAAGTCTCTCTGCTTCGTAGGGTTCTGCTAGCTAGGTTCCTCTTGCGTGTGGAAAAACAACTTCTGGCTAAAATAGACCTTCATGGATCAATCAGACCAAATTATTGCAGAAAATGGCATTACCAAGAACTTACTGCGTTCATTTCTCTTCATTAATTGTGTCTCAAATCTGCGAGATTTGGGGGATATGCCGCATTAATTGGTTGGAGGCCTAATCAGATTAGATGCCGCGAATAGTCAAGTTCACCAAACAGACACAGAGGAAAGTTGGCATTGGACGGTTATGTCAAAATCAGTAAGGGAACTTAGTACAGTCCCTCTTGAACATAATTAATCCTTCTGATTAGGCTGAGGACATATATATCCTTGTGTTCTTTTTCTGATGCTCTGTTCTAACACAAATTTTGTCCCAAACAAGTAAACCCCATCAAATATACAACTGCCTAGTGCATGAATGAAACCCTGCATTATTGGTGGACCCCCAGAGCGCCAAGTTTTATCAGGCAATCACATCATTAGTGTATATAATTTGAATGTTAAATTGCAGAGAAAACTTTGTTCCTCTACTTGATACGTACATCACTTTCTTTGTCATCATAATATGCTTGGCTCTACTTGTATGTATTTCGGCTAACCACCCAAAGGACTTGGTAGTTAATCCAAATTAAATATATAAAGTATTATAGTATTTCAATGTCACAATCCCATCAATAAGTGGTCCTTAGCCTGAAAACCCCAGCAGAAGAACCATTAATCTGATCCTCATGGCCCTAGTTAGACCCCAAAAAATTTATATTTTGACATATATAATTTGAGCTTATTGTCATTAAATTAAAACAGAACAGCTATCATGCGCATAGTTGTCAAACAGCTAGTATATTTAAGCACCAAGCATCCTTCCAGATGAGTAATCAGATTGAAATGGACTTGAAATCCATGGAATATTTGAAACCATCTTAGTTTGAGTTCCCTTATCCAAACAAGGGAAGTTACCCTTTTGCTATTTGTGCTTGGATTTGCTTTCGGGTCATTGTCTCTGTCTAGTGAGATATAGGGCAAGCCTTAATTGAGGGAGAGGGTCATGTTAAGCCTTCACTCATGGCTATCTTTTTAATTGATGTATTTAGCTTAATGAATTGTTGGCAAGTCCCCGTCAAATTCACTACGAGAAAAGGTCTAATTGTCTGTTGGATCACTGGCATGGGCTCCACGTTTTCTTTCAACCGTCTTAATAACATGAGCCAAATGGGAAAAACAACTCATGAGCACTCTCCAAGTAAGGCCTCGCTGTTTAATCTTTGTTTGATGTCAGCGTTTACTCAATTTTAAAGACCCTGGAGTGAACCAAGTTTAGCCGCCGCTAAACATGATTAATTAAAACAATTAGCAATGGATATCTTATATGCGTCATTAGTTTGCCACATGATCTTACGCACACATTTTAGGTCAATGCATTTCATTTGTGCTGGTAAATGAAAGAAGCCTTCTGAATAAACCAAGATGGTTTTGATATACTATTCTAGAAATGAATACGTAAGTAAGAAAGCAGCTCATTCTAGTGAGAACGGGTTCTTTGAAACCAGTTATGAAAACTGGGTGCAGGGTAGACTGGTGCAGGCAGACCAAGACCAAAAGTTGAATTTCCAACAAGTTGGACCTGAGAGAAGAACAAGCTGCAGAAGAAAAGGACCACTTACATAGTACATCATTAAAACATAATTAATTGTTAAAATACTGATGACGAGTGGCAAACGCATTCCTTTTCGGGATTTATTCAAAAGTTGATGTGACAATTTATCAATATAAACAAACATTTATGTTAGTGTCGAGTGTCAAGTATTTGCTTGTTTGACGGTATAACAGTATAACAGTACATTAGTATCTTTTTTTTATTTCAAATACAGCAGTATTCATGAGTCAATACCGTATGTATAAAGTTAAGATAGTGATATGTGTTTTAACTGTCCATAATCAAGCTTGCTTTAAGCTAATTCTGCTGAGAGAATTTCATGTGAACCAAGCATCAAAATGCACTGCAGTCCTGATTCATAGTATACTGCACTGAGCAAATAGGGTATATTCTTATTATTAAAAAAGAGAAAAAAAACAAAAAAACGGAAGAGAAAACCTAAGCCAGACAGAACAAAAACATCAGTATCTTTATCCATGTCCTCCATAGAATTGGAGTTGTCCATTGCAATATTCATATTGTTTCCCAAAAAGTTGGAACATGATATTTAATGGGTTTGGATTCTTAACCTAGGCAGGCAACCATGGCTGGGCCCAGTTAAGACCATAAACGCGCTACTTTTGATAAACTAGCCAGGGTTTTTATCTTGAGGGGTGATTACTAGCTAGTAACTTAGTTGCTGATAGTAAACTGTTTAATTTGCTCCGAATGTGTCACTGTGTTTAATTGAAGAAGTTTCTTATGGTTGCAAGGATTTTGGATCAAATCTCACATTCACAAAGAAGATAAAAGTTTAGAGTAAAGAAACTTACCTCTCATTGTACAGATGAACGAAGAAAAAAGAGAAGAGATAAAAGTTAACTTCATGAAGAAGAATGGACATAGCAGTTTGTTTAGGTGAAATTTTTTTTAATTATGATTGCAAATATTTAGAATTAAATTTCACCTTTACAAAGAAGAGAAGAATTTAGAGAATAAAAAAAAAAGGTACGAACCAACAAAAAGAAGGAAGAGGGAAAAATAAAAACAAAGTCTTAGTTACCCAGAATAGGATAATTGAAGACCCTGGTCAACAAAATTGAATTGACTTCCAATGGTTATTGCTATCTATGTACACAAATTGCCGAAAATGTCCTCCATGATAATCATTTATGTACCCCTTTACCTATCATACCATCATGATAGTAACCATTTTCATTCAAATGGGGGAAAAGCCACTTTACATGAAATCGATTCCATATTGTCCAAAACGAGAAAAAAAGATTCATAAGAAGTATGGTAATAAATAAAACATTCCCTTGTGCATGTGCTAAATTTGAGTAAGATTGTACATGTGCTGTCGATTGCGGAGATAGCTTGGAGTCGCTACAATACTTATCACTTTGAAAATTCTACACACAGATCGACTGTGGTCCAATTTGTGACAAGGAAAGAGCTTATAATATAGACCGTCATAGGTGGAAGGAGGACAAGTAGAAAACCGGTGTTGCCCCCACCCCCAGTAATGGAGATGTCGTTGTGTGTAAGAGTCACAGTTGCCTAGAAACTACAAAGCCGAGGGAACCATGTACTTTGTGAAGATCGGATCAAGCCAAGGTTTCCGTCTGTGACTGCATCTGCACAGTGCCAAATAGATAATAGATAGAGGACCAGCCCAACTTGCAAACACTAGCATATAGGAACAGGATCAAGCACTTGACCTTCTCTTCAGGAAATGTATATATATATCAAAATTGTTTTATACTCCATTAATATATATTAAAATTAATATAATGTAGACTTTTCAAAAAGTTGCTCCTTCTATGTCTTGGGAATAAATAATAGGTATATATATATACGACCTTCTACCATGTATTCTAGAAAGAGTAGTAGAATCTAGTGTTTAATTTGACCCGGACTTGGCTACTACAATTGTCTTTCTGACATCACAATTTGTTTAAAAGACGACCACAGTATACTTGATTCCCTTGTCAAACTTGCAGGATTCAATATGATGACCAGGAATTTTTTTCCTGTAATTGTCATTTACAGAGTCCAAGTTATGGACTCTCCATGTTCAAGAGTACTCAAACACAAGAAGAAAAAGGAGAAACAACCATATTCCTTAGATTTCACAAGGCAAATGTGTCTAGCAAAAACAAGTAAACAACAGCTTGGGATGAAGTTGTTCCCCAGATCATAATTGGCCGTAGAAAAAATTGTACCGCCCAAAGTAACAATTATCATCTTGTCCCAAATTATGGAATACCCTTGTGAACAAGTTCAAATGTCATTTTCTAGAAAAAGAATCTTCAAAACATTTTGCTCTTCAATTTTCTTCAGCAATCCATCAGCACCAAGGAATACATCTAGAATTATGCCAAAGACGAAATTGCAGAGAACAACAATCTATAAAATCTCTCCATATAAAAAAAAAAAATCAATCTACAAAAATCTCTCACTTATTCTGCTATGAATGATATCTCTGCAATATTTGCTGTGCAGTCCCGTCTTCAAATCTGTTGTACAAATCATAATATTGTTCGAAATTGGTTCCTGAATAAAATATGACAAGATTAAAGGACAAAAATTCAACATGTTTATTACCAATTTATGGAAAAATATGAAACAAATGTTTTATTCTTGGACCGGTTCGAGGTTTATTTTAGTTTGTGAAATTACTGAACAATGGCAAACTACAAAAGGAGAAGTTATTAATAATGAACTTCAAAAAATTTTCAAATTCCTGCTCAAATTGCTCCGGAAAAAAATGTTTCAATAACTTAGAGAGCAAAATGTTTCTAATGAACATGTCTCTTTCATAAGATATACAATTTTTTTATGAGCTGAATAATTATAAGAACTAATATCTTCAAAATTGTAAAGCAACTTTTAACTGTTCCTCCTACAGCAACTATTGATTCCTCCAAACAAAAGGATATGCCAATTTTTTCACCTTGTCAAATCTCTTCAAAATCCAAAAAGAAATTACTTCAAAGCAACAACTTTTATAAATAAAATAAGTAAATAAAATTGACATAGTAGAAAAGAATATTGTCCTTGAAACTCATATAAAACAAATATCTAATGAACAAGTATCCACAAATAAAGCACGCCTAACAATTCAGTGTTATCAAAATTTGATAATTGTAACCGAGAATATTTGGTGTCAATTTGAAACGCCTTCGCATATGCTGACAGAGACATCAAAGGATTTATTCAGTGTTTTGTTTGCATATATCTTAGCGGAATTAAGGGTTTTGATCATATTCTTACCAATATGATGGTGAGTGTCAATCTTCTCATTGTTGATTCTCCAAATCAGTTTCACATCAATTTGGTATGACATTAATTATTTTGGATGTAGCTTATTTAAATTTAAGACCTCATTTTAAAGGGTAACATAAGGATTTATAACTATTGATATAAAAATTAATAGTTGAAATTATGATAAAATATATGTACATATATAATAAATTATGAGGTTGTTAAAAAAGTTTAATTTTGATCCACTATTAATGTAGAAAATGTTACACTATATCCAATCATGTATTTTCAAATCATTAAAATAATTTAACTAAAATATCAACTACTTAAAAAGTTAAAGATATAATAATATGTGAATAGATGATAATGTAAAAAAATTTTACACTGACAGTGGATCAAAATTAAATCTTTGTTATAATCCACTTCTTTAATTTTTTTATCAAAGATTAATATTCCTCACTTTATCTTTTAAAGTGAACTTCTTACTTTAAAAGAGATAAATTTATTTATTTTATATCATTTTATCATAATACGATTGATTTTTGTGTAAGGTTTACTTTCTACCTCATTTTTTTATTAAGTTTGTTTTAATATTAAAAGTACTATCAAAATAATGTATAAATAGTATGTATATAAATATATTAAAATTTTATTAATTTTGTTTTAACATATAAATATGACTACGTAAGCCCTTTGAATTTGCAAAGTTTCGAATTAAATTAAAAAAATTTATGAATACTTAAAATTCAGTCAAAACGTGTAATAATCTAGTGTCAGCTTATTAGAAGTGGGAATATACCTCTAGGTATTGAAATGCCTTTTACAAATACATCTCACATCAATCCCTTAGGGAACAACAGATAATCGTACACTTTAATTAGATTTCATATCCTATTGGCTTGTGCCGAAGACTTGAGAAAAGGGTTGAATCAAGTCCTGTGCCTAAATAGGAGTTTATGTAAAACTTAGAAAAATAAAACTTGTACAAAGATTAGTTGGCTTGAGTTAATGATAAGCTGGCTCATCGCAGTGTAAAAAATAAAATCAGAGATAGAGCACGACACACAAGCAATAAAAACATTCATACACCAAAAATAACCATGTAATTAAGCAAGAAACATAAGAGAGAAGGGTTAAGAGAAAATTGTACAAGGGAATTTATCCTGGTTTAGTCTCAATGTGGAACCTACATTCAGTCTCTAGTCAAGGTGAGATTTTTCTACAATTCAACAAGTGTTATTTCTTTCACTCTAGCCTCTCCAAGCTAATTACAAATAGTTTTGATCCACCCTAACCTCTCCAAGATAGAAACAACAAAATTTTCACCCAAGCTTGTTCACAGGTCACTCACAGACCTAAAACACTAGCACTTCAACTAAAAAATCCAGCAACAAAAGCTTTTACAATAAATAATGAAGAAAAACTCTCAAAACAGATAGTGAATAGAAACTATACATCATGAAATTACAAGGGGATGCTTAGATGAAAATACATAATCTTATCCCTTTTTCATTGCTAAAAACTCTAAGTAGAAGAGAATATTTGAAGGCAAAAAAGATTTGAACATTACAACTGATCCATGCCTTTTGAAAAGTTGATTTTGGCTTCTTGTCGAGACAAATCTTATTTTTTGCAGAGTTATAATAGTACCCAATACTTTTGAAATGTTGTCTTAAGACTTTTGACTCCCCCTTATAATTTTTAGACCGTTGATAGCACCTAAAAATTGTCTAAAAGTTACTTTTTCTCTGAACACATAGAATAGGGATAGTGTTGCACCAGCATCATCAACCAGTTCATCTCTAATCATGAATAGGCTGATCTTGATTTTCTAAAGGCTTTTTTTCTATTTCGAATAGACTCATCTCCATTATGAAGAGGCTTGTTTTGAACTTTAAAAAGTTTCTCTAAAACACATCTTAACATAGCAACAAGAAATTTATTTATCTTGAGTAGTAGTTGAATTTTCTTGACTTAAGAAAATTTTAAAAGGTTATGGACCACTTCATCTTTAATTATTCTTATATTTTTCTTAGAATCAACTCTCTAATATTGAGAAATTCTCTATATGATGTTTAATAAACTTACAATCATTCCTCTTAATTAAAATCAAGTGAAAGTATCAAAGTTAAACTAATTAATAATATTTTAAATCATTACAAGTTAATTTCTAATGGAAACCTTGAGCTAACATGTGCTATATGAGATGACAAAAAATGACACCATTTGATGAACGCTCAAAAGATTCCCTTATAGATGTCTCAATAATTCTATTAAGTTACGAGAGGTTCTTGAATTTAGTATACTTTTGTGCTATCTAGTTTATATCATACGAGGTGTCAAAAATAGAAATATTAATACACGTTTGTTAATAAAATTTTTTATAGCACAATCACAACCGAAAATATAACTTACTACTTGTTAATCGTGAGATTTTTTTTTTCCCTAGAGCTAAAAACAATAGAGTATGCCATAATCGAGGAGTGACTTTCACTAGTTTTTTCTTTTTTTTTTCCTTCTCAAAACTTGACAAGAACATGGGAACGACGCAGGGGCAAATTAAAAACTTGTATTAATTTCAGCAGTATTTACAATGGCAATAGATTTTTTTTTTTAATCTAATAAGACAACTTGAAACTTGGTACTTGACTGCCAAATTAAAAAAGAGAAAGACCTGAAGACCCATAACAGAGACACAGCAAAACCCATCTTCCTCTTTATCCATTCCATTCATTTATCATTCAGTGGCTCCAAAGGGCCAGTATATCTGTCACCAACCCACACTTCTACATGCTTTACCTTAACCTTCTCGCCCTCTCTTTCTCTATTTCACTTTTTTTTTCCTTTTGTTTTTTTGGTTTTTTCTACCTTCCAATAAAATTTTCAATTTATTTTAGATAAGGTTAACCCACGCCTGGGGCGCACTTTAACGGTGAGAGGGTTAGCCATTTCGCAGGAGAGCCTCAGCACCTCCGTTAGATCAACTCCATTCTCATCAGACGGTACCCATTCGTACTCGTGCAAAAGCGACGCCACCCAGAAGCTCACCGTGGCCAGCCCCAATGTCTTCCCCGGGCAGGTCCTCCTCCCCGACCCGAAGGGAGCCAGCCTCAGATCCGACCCGAGAACCGAGAATTCCCCATCTCCTCCTTCTCCAGCGACGAACCTTTCGGGTATAAATTCCAGTGGGTCCCGCCACACCTCTGGGTCCCGCGAGATGGCCCACATGTTAACCATGGCCGTGGTCCCGGCGGGCACGTGATACCCATCAATGGTCGTATCAGTGATAGCCAAGCGGGCCCACGAGAGGAGTGGCCCCGGCGGGTGCAACCTCAGCACCTCCTTCACCACCGCCGGCAGATAAACCATGGCCGCCACGTCCGCCTCCGCGACGGCGCGTGACCTCCCAACCACCGCGTCCAGCTCCGCCCGAACCCTCGACTGCATGTCAGGATGAAGCACCATCCTCGCTAGTATCCACTCGATCAAAACCGCCACGGTGTCAGTCCCCCTAAATATCATTTCCTGGAGCACAAGTCACAGAACAGTTCAGTCGCACTTCCCACATTCTCTATTTTTTAAACATTTAATATTTTCGTTAAGAACTTTTTTTTCACACACTTGGACCAATGAGGCAGTTGAACTGTTAAAATTTAATTTTTAAAAAATATATGTTTTATTAAAATAGTACGTATTTATTATGAAAGAAAAATCTATTACTTGTAGTAAAATTGAATTTACTCACCCAAAGGACAGCGATCATGTCGGAATCGGACAATTTATCGGGGCCTTGGAGAGACAGCAGGACATCAACGAAATCCAAGTTGGTTCGGGTTTTGTCGGCTCGGTGGTCGGCGATGATTGTACTGACGAACCGGTTCACCTTGGGGACGAGTTTGGAACAGGTGGACCGGATTTTTTGGGCGTCAAAATCAGCGAGCCAGGGAAGGTGGTCACCCCAATTAAGGGTGCCCAACAACTGGTACCCTTGGTCCACTAATAACCTTAGCTCCTCCATTCCGCTGTTTGGCTCGTCCAGCTTGTACCGCTGCCCAAACACCGAGCACATCATGTTATTCAGCGACGCTTTCTTCAGCACTTGGCGAACGCGGAAAGCGTGGTGGCGGTTTCTGAACGCGTCGATCATTTGGGTGGCGATTTCAGAGCGCTGCAGCTCCGAGGCTTTGATTTGCTTGGGGCAGAAGAGGTGGGTGGCGGCGATTCTCCTGAGGATTCGCCAGTAAACCCCGTAAGGGGCGAACCCGATTGCTCGGTTGAACATGAGGCTGTAAGCGGATTCTTTCACCGGACGATCAGCGAAGACGGAGCTGTTGAGAATCTCCTTGGCGACGTCCGGGTGGCACGTGACGATGGCCCTGGTATCGCCGAGGCTGAAGGCCATGAGTCTCCTGGCCCTGCATGCCTTTGCGGCGGCCGCAATACGGTGGTGGGCGAGGGAGGCCATGAGGCTCATGCTTCCAATCAGGGGCAACCCTTTGGGACCAGGAATCATTGGGTTTGGGTTGCTGTGGTGTGAGACAGAAGAAGAAGTGGCAGCAGCAGCTGATGATGCAGGAAGGTTATTGCTTTTTCTCCAGGTGGAGTAGTAGTAATAGCAGTAGTACTTGCCCCAGGCAGGACCACCAGGGTGAGACCAGTAGAAGAAAGTCATGGTTAACCAGAGTGAGGCCATGATGAAAAGCAACCATGCAATGTTTTCTTGGGTGCATTTGGAGGCCAAGGCCAAGAACCAGAGGTTATCAATGTGGGTTGTCATGGTGGGGATTGAGGGAGCTTAGTAAGTGTCCGCTAAATTGTCAGAAGGGGAGAGAGAGAGAGAGAGAGAGATGGGGTTGGGTTGGTTTCTTGGATAGTGGTGGAGTGAGGGGAGGCGAGTATGGTGGAGGGTGGTTCGGTTGGGCAATATATATAGAGAAGGAAGCGGAAAGGGAGAGAAGAAACGAAAGATGGAGAGGTAAAAGAGTAACCGTTATAGTTATGGTTCATTGTTCATACGCAGAGGCACAAACTAAACTAAACTAAACTAAACTAAAGTGATAGACCGTAACGTGTAACGGAAAAATAATGTTTCCTTCGGCCATTTTTATTAATTTTGGATTGATTAAAAAAAAGTTATTAAATAAATTTAATTATAACAAATATATATTAAAATAATTAAATTATTTTTATTTTATTAATTATTTTTAAAAAGTTTTATTTGCTTTATTAATTTGATTTTTATTAGAGAATAAAAATAAAATTTAAAAATTAATTAATATTTTTAAATATTTTTAAACAATAAATATTTTAAAATAAAAATTCTTTAAATTAATAAATAAAAATAAACGAAAAAAATACTGTACTGCTAATTAATTAATAATAAGGAGGTATTTTTATTTTTATTTTTATTAATAATTAATTTAGTGGGATTATTAAAGAAATTAATTGGTAAGTTTTTACGAGAAATTTGACGAGCTGCGCCGCCACGAGTGCATGACGAAATCTTGGAAAAAGTAAGCTCCTAGATTGGGTCAAGTTGTGGCCACACGCGCCCTTGCTGCTTTTCTGTCTGTACACCGCCTTTTTTTATTTTTTCTTTAACCTCTTTCTTTCCTTCCCTCCACCAGAAGAAAGTTGTTAATGTTTTTATTTTAAGATAGCATGAAAATTTTTTATTGTTGAAGAAAGCCCTTTGAAGTTGTTGAAGTGTGTGTCAAGAAAATGTTAGCTTTAAGCTATTTTCGTGGTAATGGCAAGAAAATAAGTTACTTGTTCGCGTCCGAGTGGTTTCTCCTTGAAGTTACTGAAAGTTTCCTCGTTGGTGGGTGGTACATACGGGAGAGGCATTTAAATATTTAAGTCAGTTGTTTGAATCATTTTAAGTGAGACCGTGAGGTGGGTAAAGTGTACAGATTAAAATAGTGAAAATATCTAATTTGAACTTTAAATTTGGATTTAAATGTGGATCACGCCATATATATATTATTATCGTAGAATATCACTGACTGAATTTTCAATATTTTAAATTTTGTATAAAGATGGGTAATTATGAAGTCAATTTTGTTTTGTGAATAATTTTATAAAAAGTCAAAAAAGAAATTTGCTTCAATGGAATCATGGATTCTAAACCCTTAAATACAAAGTTAAAAAACTAAGTACGTTGTCCAAGTCTATTAGCCCTAATTAAAACAAGTCTACAGTGGTGGTCAACAAAGCGGTTTAATTTGCTTTTTGAAGCAAAACATTGTATAAAAGTATAAAACTCGATCAAGATCTGAACTCTCACCGAAATATAAATATTAATTCATTTTTGTATAGCGAATGCCCAATCAACCACGTGAAATGTGGCGTGGCTGTTTTTGAAGGAGGGGATAGTTTCGTGAGCGAAGCGTGGGAGAGAAGGAGAGGCGCGTGGGGGAGAAGAGATCCTGCGACGACAAATTAACGTGGGAGCAGTAAAAATTCAGGTTGGGTTGTCTGACACGTGGGGGTCGTGTGGCGCGACACTGTCTGGTGATGCGACTGAGAAGAGTCTGAGAGAGAGAGAGAGAGAGAGGAGAGAGAGAGAGAGAGGGCACATGAGGCCCATGAGGCCCATCCACTTATGGCTCTCATACATTGCTTTTAGGCACTCACTCTCCCCCTCATCCAGTCATCACCATCAGTATCAGTATGGACCCTCTCCCTTTCTCTCTCCTCCTCTCTTCCCGTCACCCACTCTTTCTAGTACGTTTATATATATATATATATAGATAGATAGATCGATCCCTTCTCCTCCAAGATCTTAAACTAACACAATAAAAGACGCATGGACGTTCTTATTATAAAATTCGTTGAAAAGAACATTAATATGAAGCTACATGAATTAGAGTCCAAACTATACTCGATTACTTGATTGCTCATCATAAAATTAAAAAAAAAAAGAAATAATAAGCACTCAATTACTCTTTGTTATTCTTGTGGAATTTTTTTACTTTGTTTGTGTGTGAGTTGGTTGAATTAAAATTATTCAAACAAGGTTTTATAGTCTTCATATATAAAAATTCAAATTTTATTTTAATTGATTGTCACGTTTACTTATCCTCTCTTTTTAAAAAACCTTTTTTACCAAGATATCAAACCATTTTTTTTTCTTTGACATGAAGCCATCAAACTAGTAGACTTCTCAAGAAAGAAACTTCTGAAGATAATTTTTCCATAGGTTTATGTATGCTCTTCAAAAATAATTTTAGCGTATTTTATTTTCATTTTATTTTTAAAATAAAGAATTATCATTTAGTATTTTAGTTTATATATTATTATAAATAAAAATATTATTTTTATATTTTTAATTCTACACTTTTTCTATACACATAATTTTAAAGATAATAAAAAAATTAATTTTTTTTATTTTTTTATCTTTTATCTTTGTCATAAAAAAATAAATATATAAAAAATAAGATTAAAATATAAAAATAAAATTAATGTATTATAAATTTATAATAGATAGATGCAATCTATAAAGTGATTTAACAAAAATAAATTACATTAGTAAATGTAAGAATTATAATTTAATTTTTAAAAAATTAAATTTATAAAAAAAGTTAAATAAATTAAATCATATGAAAATACTGTAGATAAAAAAATAATTGATAGATGCGACAAAGTACGTTACATAGAGCACGCAGCCCTGCGCCTCCGCCACTTGTTCGTCCTCCCTCCCCTGAAGCACTCTGCTCTCTGACGGCGACAACTCCTCTCCCCCCTCTCCCCGCTACCCAAAGCTGCCCCTTCTCAATCATATTTGCTTCAATTCCCCGATTTACCCCTTCTGCATCCCTCCCCGTCGAGGGCAGAATCGTCTTACGGCACCCGGACCAGCACACATGGGCCGGGGGATCCGCTGCTACGCTCGCAGGACGGCGGGTAAGGCAAGACTTTCAGTGGGCGGGGTCCACTCCCCTGCCCCTTTTGTTGCTTCTCATCGACGGCCCCTGTTTCCCTCCCTCCCCCATCGCCAATCCCTGTCCGTTCGTTCCCTTCCACCCGGACACCCCCTTCCCTGCAACCTCCATTCCCCTACGGTCAAAATTGTTTCATATATTTTACGACGCCATGAAAAAACACGAGGATATGACCAATGACCATGACCACTTTGTGGGTCAATAAGTGAAACCCTTTCTTTTCCTTATCATTTCCGTTCTTTTCATGGCACTGTGACTGACTTAACCCACCCACGCATTCATTGAAGTTCTCTCTCTGTTCTTACATGTTTATGGTCACATCCTTTTCTCTTAGACCCACTGTTAAAAAAAGAAAAAAAACTGGGGCATTGGATTGGACTTTAATTTCTTTGTCAGCGTGCGTGCTTGTACGATCATTTTTTTTTTTTGGGTATTAGATGAATGTGTTGTAATGGCATGTTTTTCGCACTCACTATATTGTGGCTTTTATTCATTCAAGAAAGAAACCATATATTAATTCATATTGCCTCCACCAAAATGTTAATTTCTATTTTTAAATCTTAATTTAATAATAATTAACAATTTAATTTAGAAGGCATAAGGGCATAGTCTTCCTCCATTCATATATGTACATATATATATGCTTGATTTCAAAACTTCAGAATTAAGATTCCTGCATAATCTTACAAACGGCAGTAGGAGAGCAAGGGAGCAAAACAAAAAATATATATGCATTCTTCTAATGTCACAGTCCAAAATTAAATTTTTTAACTTGAAATGATGATCTAACTAAACTCAATTCAGAGGACAGAGACAGCATTCCAATGGACTAAATTGTTGACCATTCTGTTTATATACATTATTCTTGGGAATAAAAAATTATAAAATTTCCTTTTTTTAAGAAAAATTTTAAAAAAAATATGTCGACGTGGAGTTAGTGTGTAGGTACGTTAACATTTTCATTGAATGTTCTATTCCCCAACCTGTCGTTATCGTCCACAATTCAATTCATTAATTACGGTTGTATTTCCCTCATTATCCATGCAATCAAAATTGATTATATTTTATACCAAAAAAAAAATGACTATATATGACTAGCATTTTGCAGAACATCACTACTAAGTTATTATTGTTTTATTTAAGACCTCACCTAAGGAATTGATCATGTAGTCCACACAAGCTGGAGAGCATATGCCTAATGCCTCTAAAGGGTTTAGAAAGGTTCGTGCATTTAGCTTGATCCAGCTAATAACACTTTCTAAACAGAGAACCTTAAACATTTGTTAATCAACTTTAAGCATGAGTCAGTCGTGGCCCTGAAATTTTCTTAATCCAAAAACCAATCGTGATATCCACTTCAAGGCCATTGAGTATTTTAATTAATTAATTAACGTATAGACTATATATAAATATGCAAATCAAATTATTATACCATGGCATTGTCCTTTCCGCCAACAAGCTAGCTACCTAGTTTCCAGGAAACCTTCAATTATTTTATGGGATGATTATTAGAGGAAAATATACTTTGATTAGACTAGCTAATTGAATATCATTTTCTCTTGACTAGAACCCTTCAGGACAATGCCAAATCCATAGTTTATTTGTTCGATTACATGTTTAATTAACCTAGTTAAGGTATTTGTGCTGGATCTTTCTCAGATGCCGGGTGCTTGACGGGAACTACATTTTCTTTAAGAGGAAAAACGAGTAGATGCTAGCTAGAGAAGCTTCAATGGAAGTTATTAGGGAAATATTTGGAATATAATAAGATTTTATAACAAGCATTTGGAGTTAAATGTGTGTACATTAGTGGAATAATCTGCTTGAATCTCGAGGCCAACATAGAAACCTAGGAAGAAACTGTGTTTGATGTATATTTTATGAGACAGTGTGACTGGTATATGCCATGCACGACATTAAGTTGTTTATCATCTTAATTAATCTTCATGATCAAGTTTCGATTATTTTCGTGTTATATGCTTAGAACTTGACGAAAGTACATGAGATTTAAACCATTTGCACGAGAAAACACAAACATAAGATGTCAAAATCTTGCTGCCGAAAGTTAGCTGATCAATTATTATATATGGAGAATCGATGGCGTTCTAACTTAAAGACACATAGAGAGTATATAGATTTTTACGCATTCAAACTCTAGTATCTGGATTTGTTATTATTATTGTAGCTTTATTCCAATTAATGATACTGTTTATCATAAATGAGAGCTTGCTTGTAAATATTTTCCACACAATTAAAAATTGTATTATAGCAACTAACAATTTTATTATTATTAATTTATGGAGAAATATATTTTACTATGTATCTTCAAGTTTGTTCCGAGTTTCAACTTAGGTTTCGTCATTATAATAACTAGTAGGATACCTGGATGATGCACAGGAAAATAATAAATAAAAAATAAAAAGAGAAAAGATTAAATTATAATTAATATTTATTTAGATTCTCTTTCTTTTCACAATCCATTCACTGTCTTCCAATTCTATCATGTCACTTTGAAATGATTAATATTTAATAGGTTTTATCCTATAAACCACAGGTCGTGCACTCAAGAACCATGTCTTCGAAATTATTTATTCTGCAAATGAAGTCTTTCCGTCCATATTGAGTTAAAGATGAAAAAAAAAATGAAGAATCTATTTTTTTTTTTTAAAAAAGGAATAGATATTAAATTGAAACCTGTTGAGAACTCTAGGACAATAAACTGGTCACGGTAATTTTCTTTTTGTAAATTCTCAAGTAATTCCTCTCATATACTTTTCTGCGGTTAAATCTATATATCCCTTATCCTCAACTATATCAACAGATGAAGGGGGCAGGCAAAACTTATAAAGACAAAATCATTAGGAAGCCTATAGTATTTTTAAATCACACTTTTTCCTTAACAAAATATCTTTACAATAAAAAGGTATTGTTAAATCTGTAATTTTATAATTTGCTATTTATTTTTTTTCCTTCTTTTATATGACATACAAACATTTAGAGAAGAAAATGAATATCTAATTTCTCATTTCAATTCCTTCATTTTTTTCCCTTTTCATTTTGTTGCCTAACAAAGGCTAAGGATTGATGAAAAAATTGATTTAATGAAACGAAAGGATGCATATTAAGAGTTTAATTACTTAAAAAATTAAATACTTAATAACATAGTGATCTATCTCAACATAATATTTTCCTTATTTTCATCCTTACCATACTTAAAAGGTCATAAATGGCAATAACATATACAATTTGTTCAAAGTTCAAACCTAGATTTAGCCATATTGGGAAAAAGTATTCCTATTTGGAAAAGAAATAGATCAATTGGGTTATAATGAATCTATATGTGTCTGGGTTTTTACATCAAGGGGTTGACATTTACCAATAATTTTCAATAAAGTGAATCGTTGCAGCAATGTAGTTAGATAGTGAGAGGAAGGATGAAAGAGTTATCATATTCTTGAGAACCAAATGTCTTATGCGAATTAACTGTGACATATTCAAGTAGCCAAACCTTCCTGCTTGATGATGTCTATGTCCATTAATAAAATGCAACACAACCAATCATCAGTTACAAGGAAAAGAGTGAAGAGGAAACTTAATAAGGATTCGATTACCTTAATCTTTGAAAGTTACTGCTGAATATTAATCACCACAAACCATGGTTTAGTGGGCTTGCCTTGCAAGGGACCTAAACCACTTGGCTTTAAACAACTCACATGATGGTTGGATTCGATGCCATGCTCTCAATTCTTACTGGCTTTTGTGGGTTGGGGAAACGACTAAACATTGTTGACTTCTATCTTTTGCTCCATACACACTCTTTTCAGAAAAAAAAAATATATAAATCTCTGAATGAAGAATATGTTCAACAATTGGGATCCTTGGTCCTTTGACGAGCTTTGCTTTTTGAAGGGATTTTAATGCTTGCACTAAGAATCTCTCGATGAGTTGATGATAGAGCTGAGAGTTCCTGTGCATGCCACTTTCTTTTTGACTATATATATAAAAAAATAGCCATAATATATGGAAAGCACAAGTAACAGTAGGCTATATTTCAGAGATGTGAAGTTGGGTCCTAGTGTCCTGCACTTGTAGATTTCCATGCTCCGATTCTTTCCAAATATCATTAGTTCTAAAAGATTTCAATCATTTTTTATTACTTTTGTAAAAGCTACGAAATGTTTCTGTCGGCTCGAGATAAATCCTGTCAAATATATAGGTTTCTTTTTTTTTTTTGATAAATACTACAACTACAATAATTTCCTTTTATATAAACATTCAAATTAAATCGTGTATAACTTTATTCCATGAAATAAATTTACTATGGACACTGAAAAATTGAGATAGTTAGAGGGTATGTGCGAGCCACTTCCCCCACTAACAAAACCCAAAAAAAGAAAAGGAGGTCCTTATTACTTTAGAAGAGAACCTCCTTTGAATTTGAGTACTTTAGGCATGGAGCATAACCAAAGTGCAACCAACTACATTAAAAATAGGAGCATTATCTAGAGCTCATAATATTCTTGTTTCCTTTCAAAAGATTTGATTCGAATGAAGTATTTTAACCTTTAAATTACACCTTGCCTGCTTAATATTCACCACCAATATTCACACATGGTCCTATTATCATGTTACTTTTTAATATTTATTCTTGCAGTTATTTTAATTGGGTTGGTGCCAAACAACTCAATCGCAGATATTATATCTTCCCAGACAAGGCATAGGCTGCCTCTCTGTAAGTTTCTATGATGTAATCTAATCAACAACTTTAGCAGTTTGTTTCCTTACATTTTGTTTTCAGACAGATATATCCTTTGGGGATAATGCAAAATATGTACAACCATACCAGTGGGTGTTATTTTATTGTAAAAGCACAATTTCTTAACAGATATAACTATGATATTGATATCTTCAATATGAATCAAAGTAACAATTTACGATGATTAGCAGAGTTGATTATTGGTTAGACGAGAATCGCATCCTGATTTTACAACGATGGATTGTGTTCACACTTTAATGTGCTAATTAATTTTCTTGTTAAGCTACTTAACTATGTACCCCATATTTTGTTAATTATTTTTTTTGGGGTACCCGATGAAAGAGGAAAAGGTCTCCTCTCTCGCTCCCCTCCCTCCCCTTATGTATATATTATTTATTTATAATGTGTAATTTTTATCTGCATGTGCAATAGGTGCTGTAGGTTATCTATATTAACAACATAGAGGTGTCCTGCAACCTGCATGGAAGTGTATATGTCTATAGAGATTCATTGATTAAAAAACAAAACATGGAGCATTTGTCATTATTTTGATGATTAATTATAATTTGATTGGTCCTGATGGAGATCTTTGTAAAACTTGAATAAAATCAAAATTCAAAAGGAAAGAGTCAATGGTAAGTTCAGGGTATCTAGGGTTTATTCCACTAACACCGAATACATATATATGGACTGAAATTGCATCTCAAAATTGAAAATAAAGTTTGAGAAAAAGTATAGAAAGAGAGAGGGGGGACATGCATGGCAACACAAGACCATTGAAGTTGAAGTGGGAAGGGAAGGATGCCATGTCGCTGTAAGAATCTTGAATCTTATTTGAGGTTCCAACAGTGTGATCTGAAGATTTGGTCTTTTATGATGCAACCAGCCAAATATGTCACCTCACCTTTAATGGATTGGTCAATTTTCCTGTCAAGACATACGTATATATATATATATTCCACTCATCAATTAGTACAAAAGCATATATATGTTTCATTGCTTTTTTTCTTTCTTTTTTGTGGTGCTAAAGCAATGTTTAATGTACACTAGTTAGATATTATTCTATTTAACAGGGAACTTGTTAGCTCCACAAATTAAAGTTGCATTGACTAGGATTACACTGTAAATACAATGGATGTCAACCCGCGAGTATTTTTGAGTCCCGTGCGTGTTGTGGTTAATTGTCATGTAAATATTTTATTCACTACCTAAGAGAAGCGAAAGTGAGATGAAATAGTGCAAAAGGCACAGACAACTACCCTTGCATATTGAAATAGTCAAGTGGGTTTTGGTAGTTCTGGCTGTTGTTTCCCCAGTTAGTATATTATATCACATGACATTGCGACTTTCTTACATTGGGAAACTTTGACTATAACTTTCCTTTTGAGCAATGCTCAGAAGTCACACATGGATGAAGGAAATAGCCCCTTTGTGTTTGAAATGCCATAAGTAATACGCATATATAATAACCATTCATGTCCCTGCTAATGCTGCTGCAATTTCTTCATCGTTACGTTGGGTGCAACTATCATCATGACCAGAGATGTATTAGACGCCCCTAGAATCTTAAGAATTTTGTGAATAAATAATGTTGCAAGGCTTGGTATATACCAGACAGGTTCCTTTTCGGCATGAAGCAATCTGGTCTTGAGGTTGACTGGTTTTGGTCCATATAGAAATTGAATTGGAATTGTTCAACACAAGGAACCAACGGTGGAGAAGCATCAAACTCTACGTGGAAATTACATCGTGGGGTGGGGTTAGACCAAATGAAGTGACATCGAGGGACCTTAACATGAATTAAATATAAATATGTCCCATCTAGGGTTTGAACAAAATTTAATCTCCCAACTTATTTGTTTCCCTAGATACACACTACTCTCATTTTGGGTAGACAACACATTGAAGCTTTTATATTCCCCAATGTCTATGGTCAACTTTGAACTGCGAATAGGGGAAAAAATAACGTTAACTTATTTTGCCTAGTGGCTTGTATTTTATTAAAGTTCAGATTGCTTATAATCTCATTAATTAATCATTACTTGCGTAAATTTTTTTCACTAAAATGCAATTTACAATTTGAATCTGATTTTTGTCATCATCTCAATATTATTGTGAATTCGATGAAATCGTTAATCATTTGATCACTTTTCAGTTCTTTTCTAAGGAATTAACTCTTTCTTTTTTTATAGACAGCATTGAACCTTTCTTCTTTTCTCTTTTTATGGTATTGATGACGAAAAATGAGATTTGGTGCAAAATCATGCATGTATTGTTGATATGTTTTTGGTCAGATACGTGTTTGATGAAGAAGCATGCAATTTGATGTAAAATCCTATAAGAGCATCAACAAAGAGCAAGTTGACAGGCCCATTATGCTTGAGTCCACGACAAGCGGGTGGGTACAAGCCTAACCTAACTTCGGAGGAACGAGTTGTGAATTCTTAGCTTAGTAGGCCTAATCATGAGCCCACAGGATACTCAATAATTCAATTACAAAAGTCAACTTATTAACCCAATCCCATTAAATGCTTTTAAGTTGATTGAAACAGGTTCGAGATCGAATATGGCCCTTACTTCAACCAATCATTCGAATGATTCGATTAGTGGAAAAATTCTAATTATTAAATTTTATTTTTGATTTAGAAAGAGGAAAAGTTCTTTTAATGTGGGAAAAATGTACTTAATTAATCAATAAAAAAGAGATAGCTATATATTTTATTTTGCATTCTTCATGATTTAAGATCTTTTTTAAGTGGGTGAAGATCATTATTATTGATATTATAACCTCTTGGGAGTTTGAGTTGAACTCTATATACTCTTAATGTAAAAGGTAATTCTATATAATTGTGTAGCTCTTAAGAGATCGAGTCTTGATTAGTTTAAATAAATGTTAAATTAAACCAATAAAAAATAATTACCTTAATTTAAAATTGAGTTATCTTTATTCCAATTAAAAAGAAAATCCATCCTTAGTTTTTACAATGAATCTGTGTCCTTAAAAATTAAAATACATTTTTTTAATTTATTACATGACAAACTAATCAAATATTAATTTTGTAAGACTGCACAAAAATGAAACAAGAGCATATCTCATTCAATCTCAATTCTTGTGGAACTATTTGTTGTTGATGCTTCTAAAGTTAGAAAGTGTACAAGTGAGAAAGAAGTGCCCTAGACCACTCTGTCCATTGCAAAGATTCATGTTTACTTTTGTACTAACGTGTTAATATATTTCATCATTCGTATCAGCAATTTTAGATCCAACATTTGTTGCTCCTTCCTTACACTCTACTTTGTGTCAACTTCTTATTTAACGAGCTCATCCTTTGCATGTATTCGTGACCTTCTTTCTAGACGTAGTAGTATCTGGGCTTCTGCTGTGAGGCTTCTGTCCTTTAACCATTTTCTCAAACGAGGAGATAAAATTATGCAATGTCCTGTGGCATGAATAATATCTCTCTGCAATTAATATTACAACCTTACATCGAGGACCTGCTTCCACCACCACAATTCTTCATATCATTATGTGAAGTCTCTGGAGAACCGCTGTCAGGAAACAGAAGAATGACGTCAAACTTCGGGTGTAGGTTACTATAATTTTTTTAAAATTAAAGAGTTGTAAGATTCAGGACTAGATCTTTGAATATCCAATAGTCCAAAACGTCACGATGCTACTCTCGATGCAGAGTGATGTGCTGAGTTTATTTCATTCTTGAGTAGGGAATTCGCATTACACTAGATAATACAGGGTCTGGTGCATTTTTGCAGAGCAAATACTACCCTAGGATGGAGAAAATTTCTTCTTTTTCACGGCAAACACAGGATGCTGAAGATGAAGCGAATTACTTTTAAGATGGAAGGAAATTACAGACAGTAACCTATTATAAACTAGAAAACTAAGCAGGGCAGAAATTTTGTCAGATTTATCATTTATAAGTAATTATAACAATAGAACAATTGCGCTTATGTTACACTTTCCCTATATAGAGCAACAAGGAAATTGAAATACGAATTTTGTGACATAAAAATCATGTCACTGAAAATATTGGGAAATGATGTATAGGAACAGGTAGAAGAGTAAACAGGAAAACTAGAGTGATAAGGGCAGCTGGGATCAAAACTAATGAACACCAAGAAGAGAAATATGAGCTGGCTTGAACTTCAATAACCACTTAAATATAAGTTTCCAGAAAGATCAACACACATGTCAAGGCAAGGTAATATCTCTGCAATACCAATTAATTAGATTTATTTCAGAATCCTTTTGCGTGATTATTTATAAATCGGAAAGGTGACTATCTGTCAGAGTTGTTTAGCTTTTACTAGAAGTCTGTCTTAATGATTTGCTCTCTCTTTCTGTTAAGAATTCAAGTGTGGGTGGGATGTAAGTGAAAAAGTCCCACGTTAAAAAAGAATGGAGTAATTGAGGATCATATAAGTGGGAAAGACCCGTAACCCTAATGAATTAAGATTTTTAGTCTCCCCTTTATGTTGGGCTCGCCCTGAGGACCCACAACACCTTCTAGTTAATGTATATGTTTTATGTTTTTTTTACCTCTCCCTTTGAACTACTCTATCCCCAGCCTACTGCACACCTCTTGCTGCCTAAGCCAAATGCAAATGGCATACAAGACTTGCATCTTTTCTATGATTACACTACGCCATAAGTATGAGAGGAGTAGCCTTAGCGCAATGATAAAAAGCTACCTTGTGACTTGGTAGTCATGCGCTCTAATCATAATCATGAAAACAGCCTTTCCACTCACTAGAGTAAGGCTGCGTACATCTGCTTAAGGCACCCTTTTGTTTTTTTATTACGCTGCCATAAGTATGACAAGATATTGTTGAAAGATGCCAGCAATGAATTGAAAAGTTAACATCCAATCCAACAAACTTTTATACATCATTTATATTACTGAATGTTGGACAGCCAGAAGACAAGAAATCATCGTAAGTGATGAAATATTGTAAAAGGAATGATGCTCAGTTAATGAAATTGAAGTGGTAATATTAGTCTACTAGCATGGGCCATTGAGAAGTATCCACACAATATAGGTTAGAATTAAATATTTTCAAAACAGGGTAGATAAATTAGCTAACGTTATTTGTCATGAACGACAGATGCAAAAGGACAAGCAAAAATATCTCTACAGAATGAGAATTGGTTAAAGAGAAGGGTCATAATTGAACTAATGTACCTTACAATATGCTAAATTCCATCGAAAAGCATGATTTGTTTATATTCACCGGTCTCAAGCCAAATCCTCTGCATATAGACTGCATTCATACGAAAGGGGATGAACAGACACATCTGGTTGCCCTTTCATATGAAGATTCCAATGAGAAACAACCACTTGTTGCAAGCTCAGCAGAATGAAATATGGGGCTTTCAACTAAGCAGAATGAAATATCAGCAATGATATAATAGAGCGGATGGCAAGCGTAGGAAAAGAAACTAAACCATTACGAAAAGTCTCCAGGTGCCAGAAAACAACTATGACCACAAAATATGACTTCCATGACTAGAACAAATAGCTATTTTTCCACAGTGATTGAAGATCAAGTCTATGAAGTAAAAGCCTAAAAGGTCACTTTTGAAAATGAGCTGCTATCACTTGCAAGACTTGAGTTACTTGAATTACTAAAAATAAGAAAATGGCAAAGTATGCTTTCTTTATGTGGATCAGTGGACCAGCAAAATGCTATCTTGGTACTAAGATACCAAAATTACCCTATGGATGTATTCTTAAGGATTTTTATGCTTGCTACAAGTGTAGGGACACACAGTAGACAATATTGACATGGAATGTAAACATTCTATACAAATACAGGTATATATACTGTTGCATAAGAAGATACCAGTACACCTCTATCATTTTTAACTTCTAAGAAATGGTAATCTTCAAATCAGACATTGTCTCAAGTTTTTTTTTTTTTAAATATATACAGTCAGAAGGGAAGTCGTATTAACTCTCATCCCCAGGTCCTCAACTTCACAGCCTTACAGCTTTCACAATCAACTTCAGATACCTTCATCAGTAAACTAAATAAGTAAATAAGATAAACATACCCTGATTATCGCTAAAAGCTTGAAGCTTAATGATCTTTACATGATCAATAAACTACGACAGTGATGGAAAAATCTTGTACCCAGTTGAGTCATTTTGTTAGTTTCCATACTTTTTGTTCCTGAGAAAGAAGCATCAGACTATAACTTCATCTCAACTTTTACAGTTTATTCTCTCTTTACTTTGTAAGGGAACTAATAGAGTTCAGCATATCCATGTGGGAACGTTTAAAACCGTTAAACACAGTCAACCATGTGTGAGAGAAAAGAGTTAGTCTCTTCGATGTTGACAAGAATAAAGAAGAAACAATGCCTGAATAATTGTCACGAACAAAGCGCAAGGTTTTTCTCATTAACCTTTTGATAGGATTTTTCATGCTATTTCTGCCTTTCATAGAGACAACAAACCAATATTTTCTTTCCTGTATGATAGTAAAGTGTATATAATATTTGAGAAAGTAACAAAATAGCATTATTGAAAAAAAAATATGCAAATTCAGCCAAAAGGTATGCTAAAATTCTTCACAACTTATCCAAAAGGGTGTATGATAAGTAAGCTAGAACCTTTAATAGAATGAACTTTACCTGAAAAAAATTTCTTAACAACTTAGGCAGGAATTTTCACAAACACCTAAATAGATTAAAGTTACAGTCATTCTTCATCCCCAAGTCACGCAATTATTATAAGCAGAACATTAACAGGTGAACCAACCCTCTTAGCAACCAAAAGTCTCTTATAAATCAAATTTTGAAAATTATATTTATAAGCAAAAAAGAAATTATTTTTATAACAGAGATGTTTATATATTCTCTCTCTATTTTTATAACTTAGTAAGATAGTTATATTGCCCGAAAACCTTACGTAACGTTTGATATACAAAATGATAATTTTATAGAATCGAAATAGAATTGGAGTAGATTGGAATGATTATTCTTATTTCACAGTTTGGTAGCTTTTGGAATATAATATCTTTTCAGGCCACTCTACTGTTTGATACATACAATCACTGTAGAATGGAATCAAAATTGATATAAAAGACATAAATACCCTTATAAGAAAAAATATTTTAAACATTAACAATAATATTTAATTTTAATTTTTTTTATTACTTGATTAGAATAAATGTAGTCATCTTTTAAAATAATAATGTTATCATATTAAGTAAATACTTCATATTTATTTTTATAGATAAATAAGTTTTTAAATCAAAGGTAGAACAATTACGTCGAAACTAAAAATTATAATAATAAACTAAAATATCATTAAAGTTAATAAGTAATCAAATATATAAAATTTGATAAAAAAAAATTACACCATAAACTAAAAAACATTAAGAATGACAGTACTTTATTATCCAAAAAAAAATATAAGAAAGATAATAAGTATAATTTTATAAAATTTTTAAAAGTATATTAAGAATAAATAATATTAATCTCATTTCATCGAACATGAAATCTCATTCTCACTTTTTTAGAAATGAATAGATTTCATGTTCCATTCTTAATTTTATAAAATGAGGCATGAAATATAATTATCATTATATATTTTTTTTTTTTACAAACAAACATAATAATATCTGATTCTATAAAATAAATATAAAATAGAGTCACTATTTACGTGTACTAAACGTCATATTAGTTCATGTGACACTAACTCTTTTATAAGGATTACTTGATCCTACGTCTTAAACCCTCATTGTAACTTAATAAAAATAAAATAAAAGTAAGATTGTTATACTTTATATATAAGCCGCGTCATCGTACTAAAATATCTCGAACTTTTGTTTTATAATTTGATTAAAAGTAATGCAAAAATCCTCTTTGAAATCATGAATTTGAATTCTATTTTTTATGTGACATTAAGAAATAATTTTTAAGTTTATAACAACCAGTTATCGTTATATATGTTTTTTATTAACGGTCTTCACAATTCAGTCTAATTTTCTTTGAGATTCAGTCTCCAACTGAATCATATTTCACGGTTCATAAATTTTAGAAATCAAATTAAACCACGGTTCACAATTTGGTTTGGTTTCAAATCATGGTTCATTTGTATGATAAATCCCTTCCTGCAAATACATTGACAAGTCAATAATTATAAAATTATATATGTAATATATTAAAAAAATTATAATATAATATTTTTCAGAAATATATGTGTATATTATTTAATTCAGTTTATATGGTCAAAACCTTGAACGAAACTATATAATAAAAAAAATGAAATAAAATTGTGATTTGATTCATTTTAATTAGTTTATTTAGTTTGATGGAGAATAGTTAACAACCCTAATACTTATATTCGAGTTTAAAAAAAAATAGTACCAATTATATCATGTGCAGTTGTGACTATTTATCATTTAGATGTCACAAAAATTGAATGTTCAACAATTCACTTAACAAAATTGAGAATTGCCTTTGGGGTTAGTAAATAGTAATCACTCTATTTTCTTTCTTTTACTATTTCTTTTGTTTCCCTGAATTGGCGGAGGTCGGGTCGTGGATCGGGTCAGACACAATAACCTAAAACGACGGTAGCCATGCCCTTTCTAACGGGAAACGGCACTGAAAGGTGGCTGGCTTGCGTTGATCGGAGCGGCAGCAGCCAAATAAGAAAACTCAGGTAATAAAGGTTCCATTTTTACTGTCATCGTGTCATGTTTGCTCTCTGTTTGCCTTCCTGGAAAATTAACCATAAAGGGTAAGTTTGGTTTTGGGGTAAAGCATTTTCTGTTTGCACTTAACAAGAAAGGTTTTTGGGTTTTGGTTTCTCAATTGGTCATTTGCTCACTGATTGCCGAAGCATTGTATCATTTACCATGAGAAATTTATATGGGTAGTAATATGTTTGGGAAGAGATTACTTTTAGGAAAAAATCCCTTTATTTTAAAAGTTGTTTAGGTAAAATTTTAATTATAAATTATTTTGACGACGAAATAACCAAATCCAAATATGCATGGTACTATCTGGGTTAATTATGTCTTTTTCCATTTGTCCATATAATATCCAATGGTTTGTCTTTCACCAGTTTTGTTTGTGAATTTTCTAACAAATTAAGGTGCGTTTTGAACTCATTGTGCAGGTTAAATGCATTGTCTTGCTTATTCTGACAAATCAGGATCATATTATTTGATTCTTTTTGTACATTATTTTCATATATATATATACCAGTGGTTATTGCGAGCTACAAGTTGTAACTCCCAAGCATACCAGCAATATTGGTCATTCTTTTATGTGAAGAAGGGTTGTAGTGCTTTTTTACTTTTATAATTCTGATGCTCAGTGTCATATTGCAATTGCATGTTACTATTGACCAAAATTCACCAAAGTCTTGGGCATGAGATGTTGACAATTTGTTGAAGAAGGTTTTTACTCTGAAAATGTGAAGAGGATGGTCAAAAGTCAGGGGATATAAGCAGAAAATCAAATAATGCTGTCATAATTTGATAAAATCATTTTCATTCTTCAGATAACTTTATTTGCTAGGTTTTAACTCCAACTTATGTAACATTGAGAAGCTCAAGAGATCAGCATTTTATAACCTTCTGCTGTTTGACAGGCTAAATGAAATTTATATCTGCATCTAATTTAACAGTCAAGGTCTGGTTTTAGATACTATAATTTAAATTTGGGAAAGCCATTTGGCTCCAGTTTGCTGACCAATTACAGGCACGTTTTATCAATGTGAGAAATTCAGAACCCCAAATCCCAAAAGAAAGAGAAGCAATGTAAACCCTGTTATGGTTAGCTGCTTTTCATTAATTAAAATGTTATATTTTAGTCTGTGTCCACACCATAATATGAGGTGGGGCACGTCTTACCCTGGCAGCTGGGATAGCTGTTATCCTCATTTTATGTTTCAATTGTCATTTGAAATCGAAGCATACTGCTACATTATTTACAAGTAGACGAGATTGAGCCAACAAAGGGCTTTTTCAAGTTCTCTTATGTTGTATAAATGTATAACTCTTGATCTTTTTTAAGTAAATTTGTCATTATAACTCAATAACTCAACTTAAACTGCCTTTGTGAACCATCAAGATGATAAGGTCTAGCTTTTCAGAATTAAGAAATTATTTTTGTCAAGGTGTATAAATAGTTTTATTTTCCATGGAAAATTAAGGAATTGGTGGTATTGCATAATCACATATACACATCTCTGATTAAAAAGGAATATTTTTGGCCCTACGATAGTCTTATATTGTGCTTCATGATGTTCCAAATAGTCAATTTTGTTTATTGGTATATTTCCCTTGTGGATGAACATTTGTAACTTTCCAGGGTCATATGCAGAGTGAAACTTCATACTTCCACACAAGCATGACTGCATTAAAGAATCAACTATATTAAAAATTCATTACATAAGCTGGGTTTTGGGTTCAATTTTTGGCTGATTACCAACTAGAGGCTGTGTTTGTTGAATGGGCACATGTAGCTCTGGTTGGTTGTGCTAGTTATGCAGGATTCCCAATCTCTCTCTCACGCACACCAGTTATTTCAGTGTGCAAAAAACTTAAGATTTCATACTTCCTTGGCAACCTTGGTTCTCTAGGATTCCCCTCCTTTTGGTTATGCAACTCCGCATTTTTTTTCAACTTAACTCTATGCAATTGCAGACTGCAATTATTGCTGGATATCAACATCTGCAGAGATTTGGCTATCACCCGAAGTCTAGAGATGGAATTCTCTATGCAGACTCCGGATGAGAACAAGTAAATTCATTTTCTATAGACTGATGGGTGTACAGAAAAACGTCCCCTTTCCCATGGCCCTCGATTTTGCCCTGCCAAAATTTTCAACAAGAGAACGGCTGCAACATCATATGCATACATCTCCGCTACACTATTTTGGGTGTTCTGTTTCATTCAGGACCAAAGTCCCACCATTGAAGATCACTAGTTGATTGGCCTAAGAGATCACCAGAGTCAAAGGTACTCCAATCTTCTGGTGATGTCAAGGAACCATCAGCATGCTCAACAAAATTCAGAAGGCCAGGTTCATCTTCCAGGCCAAAGTATTCTGCCTTTATGTTGCTGTCATCATCCGAGAGAACACCAAGTACATGTTCTGATCTTTCCATTGACGGACTTGGATTTACCTCAGGTTCACATTTGACGGTGTCTCCATTTTCTGATTCACTGTCCACGCTGTTTGCTGCTTTAACTCGTGAAGAACTGTGAGTTTGCCCTGGTGGCTTCTGTATTATATCATTCAGCTTCTGCAACTGATTAAAATCGAAAATACAATGATTATTATCCTCTAATATGAAACAAAAATGTTATTTTTATACCTCAATTCTACACCTCCTCTTATATACTTATCCTAAACGGTAACAGAGAAGAGAGAAATTTAATTTCTTTTAACTTTTTTTTATTTTTTCTTTTTATCATAAAGGGTAAATATACGAGAGAAAGTGTTGGCTTGAAATATAGAAATAATAGTTAAATATGAAACGGGTATAGAATTGTATGCTAGTTCATTCTAAACAAGAAATTTGTATTGTAAGTACCTGTATTTGCAATGCCTGCTTCTCCTTCTTCAAAGCTTCAAACCGTGAGGCCAAATTGTTATAATTGGCTCGAAGTATACTGTAGTCTCGCTCCAGCTGCTTTGACTTCCACCGAGCTCTCTTGTTCTGAAACCATATAGCAACCTGTCGTGGCTGCAACCCAAGATCACTTGCCAACTGCAACTTCTGTCTAGGTTCGAGCCTTGACTCTGTCTCAAACATAGATTCCAAAGATTTGATTTGTTCGTCGCTGAACCTTCTCTTGTTTTTGTTTTTCTTCTTCCTCATGGCTGCTGGTGGAGTTGTGCAGCTGTAAGTTTCTGCCTCAGCAGCTTCTGCTGAATAAGAATATTCCATATGATCTAGCATCTAGTGGGGATTCACACTGACTTGCGGGAATTTAAAGCCCTTGAGGATAAGTGAATTCACTGAATTGGGTGATAAGGTTGTTTTTTTGGGAGTGTGTGCCTTGTGATATGCATGTATTTATTGGCTTTGAGTTATGGGAGTTCCTATCATGGCAGTGCTGGGGTTCTGACTGAACTCCCCAAATCCAATTGCTACTTTATATCCAAAACTCAATGGTCCTGTTAACATACAGTGCTCCTCCACCTGTGCCTTGTCAGTATTACCCATTTTCTCTTTTCCTATCTCAAATTCTAATTTGACGTTTATGTGTATTTTCTTTAGCTATGAGATAAACTCTGAGCCGTTTTCTTTGTTGGCTTGGCTCCAGTGGCTTGCTTGGTGTTTCAATTAGTATCTTGTATCTTATTGGGTGATCACATTACAGCGTACTCTTAATTATTTCCCTTATTTAATCTGAGTCTTGATCATGAATTGTGTGGGTGGGGATGCAACATTTAATATTCATTTGGTCATTATCACAGGCATCATCCTTTTAACTTAATGGTTTTGTCCAAATTAATTGTGTCGGTTACATGAATCACGCTCTTCATTAAAATTCAGTCTATACTAGTTTATCAATTATTGGAACTTAATTAGCAATGGAGTAATGTTATTCATACCATCATTTTTCACTATATCAGCAATTTGTGCACAACTTATAAAAATATATAATGTAAGTAATATTAGTTTAAGTTATCTTCAGAGTTTAGTCAAATTTTATTTATTTATTATAAAACCGAGCCTCTTCATTTAGCGTGATGCATGTGTATCATTTTTTTTTCACCTAACACAAAAGCAAGCCACTGGGAGGTAAGAATGTGTAATGATATTATATTGGCAGCTCTAGTGTGTAAAGCGTGCAAAATTTAGATTATCAAAGAAAAAAAAAATTGGGTAGGTCCAGTTAAAGTTTTGAGGTATAGTATGAATGTAATTAAACTCCTTTCTTAAAAAATTATTAAAAAAGAAGAGCTACTAAGCGTATTGGTTTGATAAAACGACAAAAGATACATTGTTTTGGGTGACTATTCTTTGTTAAGAGTTGTTTCGGAAGCAATTGATAAAATGATACCCCATAAATCTAAGTCAGAAATTCGGTTGTCCCACAAAAGAACACGATGTAAACAGGACATTAAAGTTATCATCAACTGTATGCTATAAATAAAAGATTGTATCATTGAGGTAGGTGTTATTCTTTATCATATTGTAATAAGGGCTCATGGTTTCCCTTAGGAATCTCCTCTTTCTTTGGATTCGTCGAAGCAAGTACAGTTGTGCTGATCTATTAAATTCATAACAATTTTTGCTTCCAACTCCCTGATGAATTCTAACTCGGTATACTAATTAAGTAAGGAATAAACTCACTTGCATTTAAGTGAAAGACATTAATAAATTACCAAGTAATAAATTCAAACACTTTGTTCAGTGCATTTCTAAAGTCATGTGAATGCTTTTTTGTTTTTTTCTTATCGTTTCTCAAATACACGTTACCCATAATTATTTGCAGCTCCGAAAATGACCAAAGTGGACAAAATAGAGCTCAAGCTTTGAGGCTTAATTAGCCGCTGGTTGGGTTGTGGTTGAAGCCTCTTCAGCTGTGGCTATGACTACGACTTTGAGAGAGAGAGAGAGAGGGTGTTAGGTTGAGTCGTTGTCACCTACAGTCACAACACAACGTGCCCATCTTTCATTCTTCACTTTTAATATTTTTTTTTCAAAAAAAATAAAATAAAATTCCCACTCGTTATCATTATTCAAAGTTACTAAATTTTATAAACAAAATAATATTTCCTGTCCAATCAAATTAGTTTCCGAAGGACACGAATCTGTCACTTGTCACACAGCCACCAATAGGGTCTTGCCACATGCCCCGGGTCAAAACTTAGTATCCCGTTACGTCGTCTTTTTCATTGGAGTTTTGGGTTTCTCTCGCATTACGTGGCACCGAGTCCGTGGTCGTACGTTCAAAGCAACAAAGACACGTGGCATTTTTTCATCCAATACCGTAGCTTATTGAGAGTCTGATTTGTGGGGAGAGTCCCTTTTTTGACGGTACACGTGTCCTCAGCTCTGCTTGCTTTGCACGTAATTTGTTCGTACAATGGGTAAATATTTGATTATATATAATAAAAGTCAGTTATATATTTTTAAATATAAAAATTATAATTTAATATTTAAAAATTATATTTTATAAAAAAAATTATATTATTTTTATTTTTATTTTAAAAAAATTAAATTTTATAAAAGATTTAAATAAATGAAATTTTATAAAAATATTTTTAATTTATATAAAAAGTATTTAATTATATAAATATTAGAATTTAAAAAAAAGAATAAATTTTTTATTTTGAATAAAAAAATTTATTTAAAATATTTTTAAAATAAAATATTATTAAATAACTTTTTAATCTCATATTTTTTATTTTTATAAATATTTTATAATTTTTTAAATTTAAAAATAAAAAATTAAGAGATTGTTTGATTTATTTTTTATTTTTATTTTTAATTAATATATTTTCACTTATAATTATAAAAATAATCTTGTTTTTATTATTATTTACAAAATTTTAAAAATAAAAAATAAAATAAAAATAAAATAATATTTTTATAATTATAAGTGAAAACATATTAACTAAAAATAAAAATAAAAAACAAACTAAACATCCTATAACTCTCTCTTTTCTTTTACTCAAACTTTTTTCTTCAAATATACCCTTAATAAAAAATAGTTTGTACGAAATTTATTAAATTTTAATTTAATTCATATAACAATTAATATAATTATGTGTAAATTCAGAGATAAGTTTGACTGTGTAAATATATCTTAACTTTGCATAATTCTGCTACCACAATGACAAGTGATTGCATTGCTTTTAGAAAATACCGAGAAAAAGTTTACTGAGATTTGGTGATCTGGCTCCATATAATTATCATGTTAACTACAAATTAACACTTTACCTAATAAAACATATGCTATCAGTATTTTCATATCCCATACGTGGTTATGAAATTGTTTGATTTTCTTTTTTTTATGAATTAAATTATTTAGTAGCTTCTAGATCCCTGATTCCCTTTCTTTTTTCTCCTTTTATATCTTCTGGGTAGAGGCCTTGATTTTAAACCATTTAATTACCCCATCTTCTGTAGCTTTCTGAACAACCTCAAACACATGGTATAGCCATATTGGTTTGGATGGATTATCATCTTTCTGTGCTTCCAATGAAGGAAGGACATTTTTATACCCCTGAAAACGAACGTGTCTGATACCATTAACCCAATAATTGTACAATAAGAAGAATGTCTTATTGACCCCTCATTCTCTTTTCTCTCTCTCTCTCTCTCTCTCTCTCTCTCTCTCTCTTTTTAATCCTCTTGTTTTCACATTTCCTCGAAGTTCAGGTCTCTGTCTAGTTCCTTCACATTTGGACAAGTTACAAGTCATTAGTCAAGACCAGAACTTGTGGCCAGAAATATGTGAAAACCGTAGGTTTATAATATTGGGATCAGATTTATCGTCTTAAGGAGAAGGAGCAGAGCCACAGAAGAAAGGGAAATGATGATTAAGATAGTAACAGAAAAAGACTTTAGAGTTTGATACATGTATCACGAGGTAGTTATGATTATTAATTTGTAGTTTTAATGTATGGCTAAGTATGGAGAAAAGGGGGCCAATATCTAGTGGGAGAGTGGCAATGAAGCTAGGTATATGGTTACACTTGAAAATGAATCAACAAGGTGGCATTTAATTTTGAAATGTTTACTTAGGATTTGAAAAGTTTTTGCAGGGGCCTAGTAAGATAAGAAAGATGGCCAAAAATGGACTGAAAGGTATTGAGCGCTAGCCCAGTTTGAATGGAAGTGTTAATGTCATTTCCAGTATGTCTGAGAGTTTATATGGAAAGGGAGGAAGAAAAGGAGAAGTGGAAGGGAAAAGAATAAAATATATTAATCTTCATCTTTTTTAAGATTTGTTGATAAATACAAAGAAAAAATATTTATTTTCCCTTATTTACTTTGGCTGGGAAAAAGAAAAAAAAATTGAATCAGCATATTTAGAGAGAGAATTTCTAAATCAGCCATCCAGAACTATTTGCGTATAGAGATAACTAAAAAAAAAAAAAAAGATTGATGCGGGAATATAACGGGAACTCACAAAAACAGTTTAGCATATATTCTGCTGTCAAGAAATTGCAATTTTACAATCTTTTTGATGGATAATAAATATATAGAATAATATCTCAAATACCATACTGAATTGCAGCAGAAGTCCCTACGTAATAGGAGGATTGGAGGACAATTTTATGACTACTTTAACGTTAGCAAAAGAGATATCTGCTTCTGCTCCAAATATAGGACCTATTTCCCAACTTCTTATGGTTCATCGAGTGGAAATAAGTCAGATAACAGAAGTCCAAAGGATCAAAACAGAGTCCACACTGGAAGCCTAGAACTAGAGAAAACTAATGAAAGTCTAGGAACAATAAAAAAATCTCTGATTTGAATGTGAATTGCGATGCCTAAATCCCACAGTTTAGGGCAATAGCTTGTGAGCCAGATATTGTGAAAGGCACTAAAGATGTTTACCCAGTAGCCAAAAGCCAACAAAAAGCACTAAAATGTGTAAGTCAAAAATGATATTACGGTGGAAACTACGTGTGCATATTCCAAATAAATCCGACACTGATGCACTTAGAATACACACTCTGGATTTGCTTGCAAATGTGTAAGTCAGAGCATATCAGACAACTTGTCCAATGAAGGCACATTCGTACCAATTTCTAATTCATATGGACCAGCAGAGTAATATCATATCGAAAGACAACTTGAGAAACATATAAGTACGCACATAAAAATCAATTTTAAGGGAAAGAAAGAAAGAAAGGGAGAAATGAACTCAAGATAAACAAAAATTCATGTGCCAACTACAAAATGAAAGTACAAAGTACAAACTCAGAATTCTTATAATTGCGAAAGATCATCATCCTTTCTCAAATGTTACTGCAATATGAATCCACAATTTTTTTTTTTTTAACATTTTGAAAAGTCAAACAATTCAAAATGGTAGAAAGGTGAGGTAATAGGTACTTGTCACAGCAAGAGAGTCGAAGGAGAGCAAGTTGAGTGGTCAATGGCAAATTTGGGACTTTTGAATGACACATGGAGTAGCAGATGCAATGCAAATAAGGAGCCAGCAATTGAGGAATGAATATGCATTAACATGGAGAAAGATAAACTGACCACTACGCATCCATGGTTTTGCAAAGCAAAAAAAAAAAAAAAAAGCATATATAATTGACATATAATTTGCTGACATACAAGTACTTATAACTCCATGAACAATTCAGATCAAACGAAGAACCAGGGATGAAAAATATAAGTCAGAGCAAAGAGACTTGCTATCACCAATGCTAAAGCTGAACCATACTGCTCGATATATAGTTTTTCATGCCTGCAAGTTAAATAGGAACAATGCCAGAAAAAAGATTTTGAAATTCAAAGTGGGAAAAGACTCTACAGAGTAATGTCCAAGCGGAAAAGAATGACAACTCAACCTTTGATGTTTTAGATATGAATCAGTTGCAAGAAAAGGTTTCTCAAATGTTGAAGTGATTAATCACAGTGGGGGAAAAAAAGAGCACAATTAAAAAGAGGATATAAACTGAAGGAGGACAGAATAGCACCTGAATCAGAAACAAAATTCGAATCCCGCCAATGAGCTGGAAATGGAAATGACAAGTAATTGATAAAAGACAGTTAGAAATAACTTCTCTCAATTGCCTTGCCTGAAATGATTTCTCCATCAGAATATGAACATTCGGAGAATAAGGAAAGGAAAAAAGCAAAGCGTGGTAATGTGATTGGGCAAACCAAGAAAAAGAATAAGGAAAGACAACAAATTGCAAGTTAATTAGTCCATCCCTATTGTTTTTGCCTAGTGCATCGTGTAAAAGATTAATCTAAGATGGGGGAGTGAAAACCATTTATAAGAATAAAGAAAAAAAATTTGGTTGTTTGCTTTATAAACTGTTCTGTAATCCTTTACAACCGAACCCATTATTCCCATTTATCATTTGCTGTCAACTCTAAAAAGAAAAGAAAAGAAAAGAAAACAGACCCCTTTTCTGTAGACGAAAGAACTTAAAACAGTAAATATAGCCAGCAAGAGCACCCCAAAAAAAAATATTAAAAGCAATTTTCAAAATATTTAAAAAATAAAAGAGATAAGAAGAAGCTCAACCTGACTACTGACTACAGATTGTCTCTCTTTATCGTTGCTTTGCCTTTTCTGTGCACAAACAGTAACAAAAGCTTAAAACATTAAAGAAAGGTCTGTTCACTCATTAAATAAATTGCTGATTAGTTCTATAGATTAAGATGCTCAAGGGAAGCAATGCACAGAGAAAAAGCTGTATACAACAAATAAGTTGGTGATCAGTTCTGTAAAATGAACCTGCTCACGGGAAGCAATGATCAGAAAAGAGCTTGACTTGAGGATTTGTGAAAAATAAAAAAACACATAGTGCATACTCAGGAAACACAAGTAGTGATGGGAGTAGAACATGGGTTGCTTTCAATGGCTTCAAATTTCAAACTGAGAAAATTTAATTAGTGCATGCATCCCTGCTAACAATGAACACAGTTTTCCCTTTTCTTTTCTTATTTTTTCTCACTTTTACAGTTAACTTCATCCAGGTTTCATTACATAATAACATTTGCAATTATTAAAAAGAACAACTCTAGAAAAACCTTGAACCACAACATTCTATGACAGATGCATGTAAAACAATAGTTTTTCTTGTTCTCATATAAGAAAGAGGTAAATTTATCTTAACATGTACATAGAATTGTTTTCTGTAAGAAGGGAGAGGATAGAAAATTCTCATAACACCAGAGGCACAGAGCGATACTTGTTTTTCACAGCACAGGAAAGCAACAGCTGCTTTGCTGCTACACTGTTTACACGCGTTTATTGTTTTCTGTACAAATTAATAAAATGCTATTCATGTATATGATTTATCCTAAAAATATGTAAAAATTTTAAATGAAAAATGCCAATCAAATAGGGGTGTAAGAATTTTATATTATTGTGAATGGCATGTAGTATTGTCAATAATTTAAAAAAAAAAAGAAGTGATATTAATACATAGTTAATGTAAAAAATTTTACACTATTAATAAGTCATTAATTGACGTATCATTAAAAGAGATTGATTTTTTAAATAATTATTATTATAGTGAAATTTATTCTATAATATGATAATATATTATTAAATGATAAAATAAAATAAAATAACTTTTATGTAGACAATTTACCAAAATCAAATTTTAAATAAAACAGTTAGCAATATAACAATATAAGAATTTTTTTTTTTTGGTTTTCCACTGATAGAAGAGAGAATAATTTTTTGAAATACAGTCAAGTGCCAAAGTAGAATCTCTCTCAAAAATATTCGAAATCGATCCTTAAGGGGATTCTAATCCCTTCCACTCCTAGCAACAGCCGTTGCAAAAATTTGAATGCATTGTGATAGTAAGAATACAATTATGAATAGTTTTAACAAAATAGTTATGATATCCAGGCGAATGTAACAAAAAAATATAGTTATTATATAAGAACGAGACATATAATGCTGTGCATCGTAAGGATTTAAGTATTAGCACATCCGAAATCATTAATTGATGGGTATCTGAATATGAATGAATGCATGATTCGTTGAGTGATCAATTAATGGATGACCACATAAGTCTTGCTATATCGAACCAAACCAATGAAGTTTCGTGTTGCGTGGTAACTCTTGATTATATCAAACTGAATCAATCAAACCTGGTGCTGGAAATTATTCACGCAAGTTCAAGAAACGAGTTTTATTGAATGGATATGATTTGAAAAGACGTTGATCATTTACCTTATTGAATGAATATGATTTGAAAAGGCATGGATCACTTATTGGATGACGATATAATATACATAGTTAGAACTTATTTTGTTCAAATAAATAGGGTGAGACTGCATCAGATGTCATACATATTAAACACCTTTGTGATATCTGCTCGTTCTGCTTTCACCATTGATCATCTATTTGATGGTAGCAGAATGGGTGATGGAATTAGTGATTGTGGTGTGGTGGAATATTACTCTGCGTTCTCTCCTTTCTCCCCCCCTCTTCTACCTTCCTTTGAAGTCTGAAGATAACGATCAAGACCCACTTCTTTTTATTTTATTTTAAAAACGCCCTTCTTCTTTTATTTCAATTTTGAAACTGCTATTCTTTTCTTTTCTTTTTATCTTTTTATTCATTTTTCAATCTATTGTTTTCCCTTCTCTTCTCTCATTTTTTTTATTTTCTCATTTTTTATATTTTTTTTCAAACATAAAAGAATTTGGCATTTACAGATTTTTTACAAAACATAAAATTTTATTTGTCATTTTTCAATCAATTCAAATTAGGACGCAAGACAATGTTATCAAAAGAATATTTTTTAAAATATACCTAAACAAAATGAGGTGTTGGCTTGCTCCTCTTTATTTGTTTCTTAATAGGAAAAAATGATAAACAATAATTTTTCATATCTCATATAAGAAAGAGGTAAAATTATGGAAACGTGCATTTTGTTTGTGCAAGAGAAGCATGAGTACAAAAGGGAACTCAAAATATTGTTTTAAAAATGTTGGCAAGAAATTAAAGGACAAGATAAAAAAGTTTGGCTGCCCACTAGGCATTTTTTCACGAAAATGAAAGCAAGAAAAGTAATTTGGATCTTGCATATATTTTTATATGAAAACAAAATGTGAGAAAATAAATACAGCTTTCCAATCATCGATTTTGTAATGAAAATAAACTAGGTCTCATCTAGAGGGCATGCCTCTAAGTTTATGAGGTAAAAATCAAACCTCTAAACTATGGTGAAATACGAGCAACTAGGTGAACTAATTTTCATTAGCTGTAAGTATGAAAGTTAAATAAAGGAAAAGAAATATGGATAAAAAACTTGAAATAAATTCTTTGAATTTGAAATCAATGAGTAAATCTTGATAATTTCTTAAAATGCTAGAATTCCTTCTTGTTTGCACATGGAAAACATAACCATCTTTTTAAATGGACCCAGTGAATTTCTCATTGTTAACCTAATTTGCTTTTTTGAATTCGTTCAAACCACTGACTTTTTTTTATAGAAGATTTGAAAAATCACTTCCCCTCATTTTTTTTCAAATGACCATGCTTGTTTTTTCAACCATGAATAGCCCATTCTCCTCTAAATCAACGAAGCCCGTGCCAATGACGCTTCAAAAAGGGAAGGGCAAGGATCTTAGAAGAATTGGAGCAAATATATCTGGTTTGGAAAAGCTCAATCTCTGATTAACGATGGAAGGATGCTTAAAATATATAATCGTTTAGATTAATGATTCATCCATTTAAGCCAAGGATTAAAGAGACAATGCAAGGACCCTGTGATTTGAAACCACGGAAAATTTGTCTCAGATTGGGACTTGAGGTATCCTTTTTGAAAACTTTTAACTGAGAAGAATTTCTCGAGCTAATGCCAATGATAATTACTGGAGAACCATTGTTTTTTTAACATAAATTAAAAATATTTTTATAAGTATCAATTTATATAATTTTATATAGAATGTAATTTTTAAAAATTAAATCGTTATTCTCATATTAAAAAACATAACTTATTTTTATTATTCTAAGTATTAAAGTACTATTGTTAAAGCTATATAAACTAAGTACTTATGACAATGTAACGCTCAAATTTTTTAATTTTTATAAGAAAAAACTGACATAAACAAGTTTATACACTCGCCCGAAAAAAAAAAAAAAAGGAGGCTATTAGATGCACCACACGCCTCCGCTACTGTGACTACTATGCATGTTTCTTTGTGCTGGCAATCAACAAATATAGGTGTAGAGTTGTTGAAGAACTGCTGTACAGCTAGCTAGTTTTAGCTAAGTTTCTTTTTTTCTTTTTCTTTTTAAACTTTTTGGGGTTTATTTAATATTTTATAATATAGATGATTATTACAATAACTTACATGACAAAAAATAAATTATTCTAATATCTAATTTTTCAGTATTACAATAGAAGTAAAAATTTTCCTAGTGGAGAATCAAATTTGCATGATGGGATTCAATATTTTCTCATTAATATCTTTTCAATTCACGCTTCGAAAACAACTTTAGTGATTTGAGATTAATTAATACTTTTCAAAAACAATTATATCTTACGAGGTTTAAATGAATTTCAAAATTCAAATCAGTTTCTCTCAAATCAATTATTTTTTTAAAAATCAGTTATCCAAAAAATCTAATCTAATTAAGCAGCATTAGCTTTGTACACCCCTGCCTCTTGCGCTCTATAGAATGTCTTGTGCTTGTGAAATAGTAACTGGGCTTGAGAACATGAACTTTTATTTTTTAAAAAAGAAGGAACAAGAATTTGGGCCTTAATCAACTATAAAATTATGTGTGAATTTACGTGAGATTGGGCGAGAATCGAATATGGTAGCAAGCCTATGTTTGTGCTATTTTTTTTCTTTTGGCAAATAGTGCTATTTTATTTAAGTCTTGTGTCACTGTATACTATCATGCAAATAGTTTATGATAGGTTATAATCATAATATTTATTAGTAAAATAAAATTTTAATACAAAATTTTATAATTTTTTTAATAAAGTATGTAATATTAGTTATTAGTTATTATTCAAAAATGTAAAAGTTTGAGAATTTTATGTAAAAAATATAATTATATATTTTTAATAATTCATTTGAAACAAGTACCATTCAATGCCCACGTAAGTAATTGTTCTACTTCTTTGTAAGTTTGTTTTTAGATTAAATTACAAAAAACTTCTTCTAATTATAGATTCATCTGCATAATTTTTTAAATTTATTAAAAATGTATATATTAATATATATTGACTCTTTAAACATGTGTAAAAAATTTCTTTATAAGAAATCAATGTCTACAGTTTAATGAATTCAGAAAATTATATTGATGAATTTTAAAATACATAAGAATTTTTTACACATAACCATAATAAAAAAGAATTTTTTTTTATAATTTAGGCAGTCCTAGAAATTTAAAATTCTAGCGCTGATTATCTGTTCACTCTCACGCTCTCTCTCTCTCTCTCGACCCAGACACAACGTCGACTTGGGCGGCAGAAAGCTTGTCCAAAAGTCTGCTTAACCTTTTTCTTGCTTTACAACCACTCCTCTTCATCTGCTGCTTTCAATATTATATTACATTAAATATTAATACTTTTATTACGAAAACGCAACCGCCTGCGAGGCACGTGAACAACAAAACAAAGCACGTGGAGATGTGGATGAGAATGAACGTATACCCAGGTGGGCTTTTGAAAGCAACCAAAGATTTCAGGACAACAGAAAACGATTCATTGATTCAGACTTCAAATGGAGGGGGGAAACATAAAATCAAAAAAGAGTTGTCCTTAATGCAAAGTGAAAACGCTCCTTTTACTATAAAAAATTGCAATAACTATCAACTAACACTACACAATTAAAAAAATAATTTTTAACAAAATTTAATTAAAATTAAAAATAATTATAAAATTAAATTAAATAATTGAATCACTCACCTATTTAAATTATTATGTAAAAAATATTTAACTACATAATATTTTTTATATACTAAAGATTTATAACAAATGAAATAATTGAAAAGTGGACAGGCTGGCTGGGTTGGGGATGCAGGGATTTGACATTTACGTGTTGTTTCTTTCCCACTTTTGCTTTCGCTTTCACTGAATATGAATCTGATACATATTACACAATATTCAAGGCTGTAAAAAAGCGTTGAAATCTGGTGTAAGTATCGTCCTCTCCCTTTGTCATTTTGATTTGTACCTACAATTCCACAGAAGGAGAGAGACTGAGGGAGCTTCTGCTTCTGCTTCTGCTTCTGCTTCTGCTGAGAAGAAGAAGAAGAAGATTGTTGGTACTTTGTAGTGGAAGCTAGCGTGGCAGCACTTCTTACGGGCACCCATGGCCTCTCCAGTTATGGATAAAACAAGGGAATGGGTTAACTCTAATGCAACCAAACAAGCAACTCCAATTCCCACATCCTATGTGTTCCTATAGTACATTAATATCTTATATTTTTGATAAAGTTCAGTTGGACTAGCTAGTGTCAAGTTTGGTTTGTTATTATGTCCAAGATCCATTGTTACTTGCCGTTACTAGTGCAGGGATGCTTAGACTTCGAATTCATGAACTTGAGAAGCCAATTAAATATTGAGTTATTCATATTGTATTTGAATTCAAATATTGCTTCACATCTAGTTTTTTTTTTTTTTTTAACTTGTGGTATCAGAGTGATTGCCTTCCTGTAGTACGTATGGATCATCGTTCGAGGTCTACCAAGGATGTTAGGCATTGCCATAGTTGAGTGTTGTAATTTGTGTTTATATTAAATTTTGTAAATTTAATTTTGGATAAATTTAATATTGTAAACTTGATTTTAGTTTGAAGTAGGTTTGAATAAAATAATTTGTGTTTGGAACTTTTATCTAAAAAGTAATTTTGTAAGAATGAATATTATTTAGATAATATTGATGAAAATTACTTTTAAATATATAATTATTAAAAGGATATCACTTTTAAATAAAAATAATAATATAATATTAAAATATAAAAGTATTTTTGTCAATATATGCCCAACTGAATTTTTTCACTGCAAAAGCAACAAAATGTTACCTCTCCTCATAAGTATCAAAATCACATTTAAAATCCAAAATTAATTCTATCTCAAATTTGCAAAACATGATGACACTACTTTGGAGGCATCTTTTGCACCTCAGACTAATGCGCTTCTATAGGACCCGAACACTGCCTCAAAAACACACTCGTAGTTTATGATACCCATGTCTCATTTTGGATGGTTTGAGTATTGAATATTTTGACAACTCGAGCCAGCCATTTAAAACATTTGATTAGGTTTTGACAGTTGTTTTAGGGGAGTTGAGTTTGGGCATTCCATGTAAACCTAAAAAAAATCATATATTTTCTCTAATAAAGAACATCTTAATAATTTAAAAATAATATAGAAATTCATAAAACCTAATTAGAAGACATTTTTTGGTTTTGTGCGATTCGTGTTTTCATATATATAGCAGAGATAATTTACTCTCTAAATTTATATATTAGAGCCTAAAAGTTACAATTAGAATAGTGTCTAAATATGTTTTGAGAAGAACAATTAAATAAGGTTACTATTTGTAAAATTGGATATAATCACAAGCGTAATTGTGTTTACTTACATTTGCAAAATTGTTGATTAGAATTATTTATATTTGAACTGAAAAGGTGCAGGTTAACAATGGTTAAAGTCAAATTGGCACTGACTTAATAAAAGTTAAGAATCTTTTCCTAACGTTTCTACTTCCAATAAGTGTATCCACGATGCTTTTGGTTTTTTGTCTGTTGTCCTTTTGGGAGGTGGGGGTGGGTAAGGTGTAGGGATACTAAGCCTTTGCCTGGTTTACTTTGTATAAAGTGGATGCCATTACTTATTTCACTGGTTAATTTGCATTTAGGGAGCAACGACTTCATTGGATTTTAGCAGACTCAGTAATATAGTCATATATGTCGATTGAAATCAAAAAAATATCTCTCCAGTTTCTTTACAATAAAAAAATCATGTCATTAGATCAACATTTACATCAATTAAATTTGACTTTTTTGACAAACAATTTTAAAAATACACTTCTCACATTCACACAATGCATTTAAAAAAATTAATTTGATTATATGAGTATTACCTTAAAGTTCAAACTCGAATAATAATAATAATAATAAAAAGCACATGTTTAACCATTAGCCAATCCCCCTTGTTTTTGATCCATAACAGTAAGTTAGGTTAACTTGCCTTAATTTATTGTAAATCACTCATATACAATTTGCATTGACTTAGGTTAAAAGCCTGTCGGTCCCATGATTAATTGGCGTTTTCAATTATGATCAAGATCCTTGTCTATTAGCCCATGATATTAGAGCACGTGGTGTACTTGCAAGATGAATCAAACATGAATAGGGCGGCTAATTACTAATCAACAAGAAAGCAAAGGTTGAAAAAATATCGTATCACCAAAAGCAAATAAAGAAAGAAAACGAAACCAAAGATGAATGTGTTCACTTTTACTGGTTCTGTTTCACACATCTAGTTTTTGAAGATTGATGGTGCATATATATAATTTACTCTAGAATTAATGAATTCTAGTTATTAGTTTCACTATTTTTTTCTTTGAATTTATGAAATAATTTACTATAGCATACATAATTTCAATTCAAGCGTATTAAACAATTGCTGTAAGCCTTTTGAGATTAACCCACACAGATATAATATTGAATAAGATATGAATGAAGAATTCTATATTCTTATAATCGATCAGCCCACACGCGGAGGGAAGAGGGGCTGGTGGAAGCCATAGTTTTTCAACCCACAAAGTTTCTCTTTAAAACTTTATGAAATTTTTATGTAATTTTGTATTTTACTCCTTTAAAAAAAAGTAAAATTAATTCTTGATTCGATAAGATAAAATTTATAGTTTCGTCCTTTAAATTAATTTAATAATTTTTTTAATTATTAAATAAAGAAAATAATATCTACATTTTATGCTTTTAATATATTAAATATTTTTATATTTTTATTTAATATTTTTATTATATATTAAAGAATTATTTTAAAAAATTTATTTAAGAACATATAACATTATTGATAAAATAGAAAAGAAAATCAGAAAGTAGAGAGACATGGCAAATTGGCCGACCAAAGAACGAAGATATAACGAAGCAAACGCCCCAGCACTTTTATGAACCACTTGCCCTGGAAAAGGACATTGTTTGTGTTGACTTCGCATGTGAATCAAGAATTATCAACCAAGAGATCATATTGCAACGCCCAACTCTTTCACTTTTATATTTTGCTGATAAAACCAAATCCACGTCAAAATCTTTTATTTTTATTAAATTAAATTATTGAACATGAAAAATATTTAACTTTAAATTATATAAGTTAAGCTAATCTTGTGAAAGAAGACAATTTTAGTATGCAAACGAAATTATATCTCATAAAAAAAAATTAGTAAAAGTATAGTTGAAAATGAAGAACTTGGCAAAATGGCATGTGACGATGTTAATGCGAGGGACTAGTCGCTGCCTATCAATTTTCTTTTTCGATTTATTATTTTAATAATGTAGTTTCGTTAGGGAAAACGGCGTCATTTTGACTCTGGGCAAAGGCAACGCAGAAAAGTCGGCGAGGAATTGGGACGGTGAAAAACAAAGGCAAAAAGAAAAGGAAAGGAAAACCGAGGACCCCTTCATGTCTTTCTCTGGCTAACTGCCTCGAATTACTCGCCTGCTTAAAAGTGACACGCCACACGAGGACCCTACTCTTTCTTTTTTATTTTTTCAAAGTCCTTTTTTATTTATTACTTACCATAAACAAATCCTGTTTATATTTTTAAAAAATAAAATAAAATAAAATAGAAGCATAACAACAAATCAACAACAGCAGCAGCTCAGCATACATTTTAATTTTATTTTTTTTTGAAAAATTTATTAAATAATAAATAGGGTTCCTATTATAGGGCATCGCATAACTCAACTACTCCTCTGACTCACTTGTTAGGCCCGTTTTACTTTTGATTCCTTTTCCTCTCAATAATTTAAACCATCATTATGTCCATCTTACTTTGCTTCTCTGGTCAATTTGTACCATGTTTTTCACAGAATCCTACGGTCCACAATGCCTCTCTCTCTCTCTCTCTCTCTTTGTATATCAATTGTCAAAGCATTGAATGCCAAGCTATGATCTAGTATATGAGCTGAGGCTGCACATAGACCACCCATTGGATGACACCATCAGCCACATCATGCTCTTGCCCTCAAAATCAAATGGTCGGTCTCACTTTTGTGGAATTTGTGGGTACTAATAGGTACAGTCAATGCTTGTACGACGACACAACATCACCCTTTCTATTTGCCAAATCCAACGGTGGATATCAGAGGGTTCAGCAACATTCACATACAAGACACCTATACGCGTAGTGAGAGAAAGTCATTTAAGAATGAATGGGTTGGGTGCATGAGGTCGTGGTCATTTCTGGAAGTGAGAACCCCCAGCTGGTAGGGTCTACCCTGCACCAATCTTTTGTCTTTTTTAACGTTGGCTTTCCCCTCCTTGTTTTGTTTTTCACTCTTGTTATAACCCCCCCTTGCCTGCATTCCTCTCCCTCATATCATTCTCATTCACCCACTCATCATCACCACCCCCAATTATCTTCCTCTCTCTCTGTCTCTCTCAGCCCCCCTTGAAGATAGGCGAGACTCGTGGGGGACGAAGAGTAAAAAGAGAACAGAGAGGAGGGGAGAGGGGGGGGGGGCACACACACACAGTGAGTGGGATGAAAGCTCTCTCGGAAGAAAACAAAAGAAAATTAGCTCTCACCCACTTATCAGGGTTTCAAGATGACGAGGTTGGAGAAGCCATTTGGGAAGCTTTGTCTTTTGAGGGGGAATGTTGTCTGGCTCGAGGACCCTTGCTCTTGATCCATTGTGTATCGATCTCTGTTCATCCTTATATGGGTATCAAAGAGAGAGTTGACGATTCTGAATTTCTGGTCAAGGGCTATATAGTGTCGTCGGACCAGGCTTCATTCCCCCCAATTGTATGCTTCCAGATCGCAAAACAATGGCTGCCTGAGGCCTCTGGTGATGGAGTACCTTTAAAGGTTTCGTTCGTCTCCTCCTCTATTTTTAATTTTTTTTTTTTCGCTCTGCTCGATTAAAGTTTTGTTTTTTTCTTAATTATAGGCAGATCTGAATCGTGGGTTTTTGTTTTTAGATCAATTAAAGATGTGGGTGGTGTGCAGATTGGTGTAATGATGAAGCATTTTGACCAATTTTTTACTTGGTGCAAAAGGTTTCATCATTACTTCCTTTTGGTTGTCTTCTTTTTCTCTGATCAAGTTATGATGGTGTTTCTGTTGTCAGGTCCAAGACTTTTTTCTTGTTCATCATTTAGCCAGATCTTCTTCTCATTATGTTTTCCAGTATCCGATCTGTCTGTTTCTGCCATATTTTCTCAGATCTAGCCGTCTTTGAACTGCGTTAAACATTCCCCTCTTTTCGACGTCCCTCCTCCCCCTTTTTATTTTATCTTTCTCTATCTTTTGTCTTCCTCTCTCTCTTTAGGGTTTCGTGACCTTTTTTTCGTCTCTTATTTCAATAATCTTTCCAGGATAAGATGAGGCTTGAATTCTAGATGAAGAAGCAAGAGGAGTGACACCCTTTTAATAGTCGTTTCTGATTTCTGCGTTGTCAAATTTAGGTGCTAACATCGAGGCCTAATTTGATTAGGATCAATTATCCTGGACCTATACGCCATCTGTTACCGGAATATACGCCATCTTGTATTCTCCGCCCTCTTTGCATTGGATTCTCCTGCCTCTAGTTGTCAAACAATGTTTCTTAATTTGCCTGTCAAAATAAGAAACAATGAAGGTCTCTGAGTGTTTGGCAAGTCTTGTTATTTGTTACATCTATCGGATAGTACATTGGTAGATTCATGAATCTGTTCTTGTTATCATAGATAGCATTTAGCTTCCTTCTATGGGTTCAATAGTGTGGCATAGATCTATACTTTTCTCTGTTATCCTTGTTCTTTGTTTTCGTATCAGTTAGTAGTTAAAATAGATAGATCTGAGCATAGATGATACAGGATAAAATCAATTTTTGCCAGTATGTATATATTTTCTTGTGGATGCTGTAGAAGCATAGATATATTGTTTTTTCAATAGACTGACTTTTGCCTTGGCTTTATTATCTCTCATCTGAGAGTTGAAAGTTGAAACCCTAATTTCCTACACATTCAAATAAGATGCCGCCTTTTCCTGTATTCAAGTTTAAATTTTCATTAAGCTATTGAAAGAGAGAACAAAAAAATCCTGCTACATTAATCCTTACCAAAGCTATGTTCTTCTTGAAGGAAATAATTTCTTCATAGGATCCTGAATTTAGAAGAACAATTGTGCATTTGAGTTGTCCACCTTCATGGAAGCAGCAAATAAATGCCAATGCTGCGTTGTAAGGCAAAGCCTTTTGTAGGTGAATGAGTGAGCAACCGAGCTTGTGTGAGCAAGCATCACAGAAGTGGTACCGAGTAAGCTTTTGGTTATATCATATATGCGCTTATCAGTTTGCATTTATAAGAATCAATGATTAATTTAAAAAGGGCTTATTCTGGCGTCTCCTTTATTTGATTAACCTTTTCATCTCCTTCATGAGCACAGGTATTTGAAAGAGACAATGACACCAAGAATAAGTTTGAATGAGAATGGTAGACAAAAGGGTCAGCACATAGCTAGGGGCATAGGGGAACACGAATGACATAAACACAGTGCGCATCCAGCACTGCTTTCCATTATCACCAATTCTCCTTCATTGTCCTTCACACATTCATACTTGCACGCAATGTGTACTTAACAAGTTGCAACTCATTACTGATCATGTATCAATTCTCTCTTCTCTCTTGTATTAATGAACAATAATATATAATTTGATTTTTCATTGTGATCTCTGAAGTTAATGACCTCGTGAAGTGTCGCCAGCTAAGCTCATAGCTGTTTGGAATCTAGGAAGCAACTGTCTCTTTCTTCCCTTCATTTCTTTTTCTGCAATTTTCTTTGGGTAAAAGCTGCCTTCAGTTTGACTATTCTCTGACTGTTTATTATCTCCTTCTCTCTCCTTATACTAATTATGAATTTCCCTCTCTCTCTCTGCACCTTTGCTCATGTTTTTATGTAAATACTACTATTATGCATAAACATTATGAAATCCATCTTCATCTTAATTTAATTATCTCTAATTTATGATGGTTGTTGTAAAGGAACTGTATGTAAATGTGAACGCTGTCTCATAAAGAATTACTTTTCGGAATTTGGATCTTTTTGACCTTTGGAAAGCATAAAGCTGAGCCCTTGGGTTTGCTTTGTGCTTTCCCCATGCATGATATATGAGAGAGAGAGAGAGAGAGAGAGAGAGAGAGAAACTGCTGGGTCGTGTTTGTTGAATTCCCATACAGCTTTCATGGCCACATCTAACTTTTCCATGAATAATTGGTGTGCGAATACAATTTAGTTACCCAGAGAAAATTGTTAGATATCCTTATTTTAATCATTTTATTTAATAATTAATATATATTATTAAATATTTAAAAAGTAATATATATTTATAATATGATTTATTAAATATGTATTTACATAAATTTATTTTATATTTAAAATAATTTATGATTAAAATTTTATTTAAAAAATTAAAAAAATAATTTTTTTAAAAAAATAATTACTTTTAAATATATATTAAGTTTTAAATATATTAAATATTAAATAGAATGCTTACTTTAGACATTATATTTTATTTAATAATTAATATATATATTATTAAATTTTAAAATAATAATATATATTTATAATATAATTAATTAAATTTTATATATATTAAATATTGAATAAAATATCTTAAATAAATAATATTCAAAAATTTCTTATGACCCCAACAACTTTTTAAGTCTTTTGTAGTTTGTACTATTTGGATGAGAAATTGAGGACCTCGTTGTCTTTCCATGCATAAATTAATTAGGTGTACCATCTTCCGAAGTCATTACCCATAGGTAGGGCATAGCAGAATTAGACCACTCCCATTGACACATTCCAGTGGGATCTGGATTTGCCTTTTTCTTATTATTGTGAGGCTTTTATTTAGAGGGGTAAATATGTGTTGAACCCCTTGTCTTTGTTCATCAAATCATCCTGTCATGTTTAATTTTGGGGTAGGTTGGGTGGATTGTTGAAAAACCTACAAAGGTAATAAATTAATTTGCCCCTTTTTGAGCTGTTTGTTAAAAGCGAGTTGACTCATCAACTATATGTTCTTTTCTATTTTCTTTCATTTGTGTATATATTTGATAATTTATTTAAGTATTTGTAATTATTTTATGACTTTTAGCAATTTTTTATTTTTTTATTTTTTTTATATTTAAGCAGTTTATTCTGTGTAACCCGAAATTCATGTAAGTAAGGTTAAGTTAGAATTTTCTCAAACTGGCATATTAAACATGTTAGCCTGTCTCCTCTCATTCAGGATATATAGTGTATCATTTATTGTTTTGTTTTCATTGATAATTATAAAAATGTTACTTGATTTTTATTTTTATTTTTATTTTTAAAATTTTGTTAAAGAAATAGTGAAACTATTTTCATTTATAATTATAAAAATGCCACATCTTTTTCACTTTGGTTCTTGTTTTTAAAATTTTTACTATTTCTTTCACAAAATTTTGAAAATACAAAACAAAATGAAAATAATGTAATATTTTTGTAATTATTAATAAAAATATATTAACTAAAAATAAAAATAAAAATAAACCAAACACCCCCTAAACTCCAAACTAAGATGGAAACAAACATGTTATTGCTAACTGCATCTCGGAGCATATACAGCCCCTCTATAATTGTGAACAGCGATTAAGCTTGGCTTTGATGCAAACAAGAAATTTTCAACTCCTCAATTTTAAACTATTTATTTATTATATATTGTTAAATGGGACTGCCTGACAATCCCATATTCTAATCCTCCTTTAATTTTTAGCTCTTAAATAATTTATTTTTAACACATAATTTGAGTAATTCTCATTGTAATATCATATACTTTTTATTTTTGTGAAGTTATTATCGGTATGTGCTTTGTTTAATTATTGGGTGTTCTTTCTCTTTCTAAAAAAATACATGTAGTAAATCATATTAACTATAAAAAAATAAAAAAATTTGTAAATTTCACGGATACATAGGCGGCTAAATTATCTAATTCAGTCACCCTTTGCACAATGTGATCAACATGCCTATTTTGTCAACTAATGTCTCATGGAAAAAGGTTTAATTGCATGTCGCACAGCAAGGCACATAAAGGTTAAATGGAATAAAAAAAAATTGACCTTTTCTCTACAATCATGGTTTCGTGGGCTTGCTAATTAAGACGGGAGCCAGTTAAGCAGCATGTTCCTGGTTGCAATCCACCATCCATGACCCAGTTTCAGCTCTAAAAAAATACCTTTTTTTTATTACAAGGTTTTTGTCTAAAGTATAAAAATGCTTTTACGTTACAGCATAATAAGCAAAAAAAAAAAATTGTTGTTCAAACGAAGTAAGGAATTGGTGCTTCTCCTAAGAAGAAAAAATAAAAGCAAAAAAAGAATTGTTCACTTGAAACAGTGCTTTTTATAGAAGCGCCTTTTTTGAAAAAGTAGTTCTGGAACAAACAAAAAATCTACAGGAAGGTCAAAAGGGCACTAAAAGTACCAGAAGGAAACATTATAAAGCATGTAAAAGAGATTCTAAAGGCGAGTTTAGTATTATTGGTACTTTTTAAAAGTTAAAGATAACGTGCTAGATAGGAGCAGAAAATGGAATCGGAAAGAACTGTGTAAAGTAGTTAAACTGCACCAAAATGAGGTTTGGTGGTTTGGTTTCTTTAAAACTTTTAGTTTGGTTCAGTTTTTTTTTTTTTTAGTTTTCTTTTTTTTAATAGTTTGATCCATGATTTAGGGAATTAGACTGAACCATACCAACCGAATCGATCCGTGGATAGATATATATTACACACATGATAATATTTATGTATATTTTTCATATAATATTTGAGTTGTTGACTAAATAATTTTCATTTCAATTACTGGATTATTGCATTTGCTTATGTATTTATCTTGATTTATTGTTGCTATTTCATAGAGGTGAAAATAAGTTAGGCTTTACTTAAATAGGCCTAACATAGGTTGCAAAATACATAATATGAGCTTTACTGATTAATTGATATAGGCACTTTTTTGGGAGGCTCGGCTTAGTCTTTTTTATAAAAACATAAAGCTCGACCTACCTGCAAGCTTATTTATAAACTTAAATTGCATAAAAGCCTTCAAATGAATTAACAAATTTAGGTCTTCAAGGTTTCAAATAAGCTTAAAGTTTTAATCAAAATTATTAAAATATGTATCAAATTAATAAATTATATAAAAATATAATAATAAATTATGTAGAATATTATTATATTTTAAGTATATATTAAAAATAAATAAATAAGCCAACCTATAAGGATAAATAAACTTTGTTAAAGGCTTAAGTCTGGCCTATTTGATTAAAAAAATCTTTTTAAAAAGCCTAAACGTAAATAATAAATAGGTTTGACCTAATAAAACTAAAAATAGACTAAGTTATAAACCTCTAATAGATAACTTAACTTATTGTCACCCCTACTATTAAATATCAAAAGTTTGAGAAGAATGGCTTATGTACTATCATTTTTTTTATAATTGTTTGGATTTCACTTTATTGTTGTCACTAGGCAATATTTATTAAACAGCTAACGCATTTTGGGCTTATTCTTTGATAATGATAAAAGATGATGAACTTGTTAAAGGAAAATGTTATTTAGTCAAATTTTTTTAAATTTTTAATAAATTAATTTAGCGTAGTTGTTGACTATTAGATAGGTGAGTGATCACTACTATTTCATTTCATTCAATAACCACCTTTAGATCTAGTTGAAGTCTGTCAAAATTTTATCTATTTTTTCTGAATGTATAACATTATCTTTACTAAAAGCTAACCATATTCAAAATCACTAATATTGGGAAGGGCCCACAACTTAATGATATTTTTTTTGGTTATATAAGAGATTTAAGATTTGGTGCAAAGAAGGAGATGACAAGTTAAATGGAAACAAAATGGCCTCAATGAGATATAATTTTATCTAATATGAGCATATGTTTGGTGATGTAAAGCTTATGTGGACTAGTATAGTTTGAGGGGACAAAGTGGCCTTGGCTGACATAAGCCCGTAATGGGAGGGATGTCAACAATTATTTATTTGTGAATAATTTATTTCTCAACTTCTTATATGTATTTAGTAACTGAAAACTACACGTCTTCTGATTGTCCCACTAAAAAACCGCCTCTGGCTCTGGAAAGGAAGACAACATTGGTTTTGGAGAAACACAAGGATACTTTCCTATTCCAAAATCAATGACTGCAACCGAAAATTTCTTCTCTAAATTGGATTCATATGATCTTCTTGTCAGCATCTTATAAAATATCTAGTTTCCATTCGATACATTCATTGCAATTGATAATTGAATTCCATGACTTTTGGAATTGAGTTTTGCAATACCACATCAGTGACATATGATTATTACACTTGATATAATTTTCCATCAGTGGATAGAATAGAAGGCTTCATTGCTAAGCAGCCTGAAAAACTAAACTAAAATAATGGGAAGCAGTCCAGGCACAGCACTTCTTGGAAGATGCAATCGAATAGGCACGATAATGATTATTTCAAACCAATAGCCCAACTTATTTACCCTAGCCGAAAATCGTAAGCCCAATCTAGCCCAGCCCAGAAGATGAGACTAATTTGAAATGTCTTCCTGACTCTGCCTCCTTGTAGTGCGCCGTTATTTTTTTTTTCTTCTAATTGAGTATGTCATCTTTTTTACATTTAAAACTTAAAGTTTATCTGTAAGTACTTAATAAATCAGGAGTCATGCTTTGACTTTAAATTAGAAAGAGTCTTTCCTTCAACTTAAATTTAAAAAGAAAAACTTGAAGTTTATCTTATATTCGGGTTGCGTTTTTGTCTTTGTGACCTATATCCAATTTTTATAGTTCAGGCTTTTAATATACGAGGCTTTAGTTCATAGTTTCTTTGGATATTCAATGGCCTATATTAATTAATATTAATTTTATATGGTAACATGTTTACATTATATTAATACCAAGACCCCTCGGGTTTAGACTTTTATCAAATGGGCAGATGCTATTATTTTCCAACGGCAAGATGGTAGGATATCTCAATCAATTAAGATGTTAAGTAATCAAACAAGCAAGCTGAAAAAAAAAATATTGACAGAAAGTTATCTAGTTTTTCATTGTTCGTTTTAATTTTTTTTATAAATATTCCATTTAAATAAAAAAGAATAAAAAAAGAAAACTATCTCTTCATACCTAATTATCTAGCTTTAACAAAATTGACAAACACCCTATTTTTGTTTAAAATTTTAGTTAACAATAAGATAAGGCAATTCAAATTTAATATGCGATAATATGTGACCGATATGAAATTTCTTTGCTATGATATAAAGTCTTGCTTGGTATATAATATAAGATATGATAATATAAATTTATACTATATAGTCTATTTTTATTATATATTTAGTATGGTATCTAACAAAATAAAGTTATCAGGTTCATCTATTTTATTTAATAATTATAAGATAAATAAATTAAATTTCAAATAGCTTGATAAGACTTGATAAATTATTTTGTATTAATTAGGTTAGATAAAATTATAATATACAAATCTCAAATTAATCCTAACCTTCGTCCTTGTATTCTCTTCTTACAGTCAGATTTTACTATTAGCTCTTATCCTATATAATATATCAAATAAGATCTAAATGACGGGTAATAATTTGAATGAGAAATGCCTTCAATGTTAAAAACTGAAGTTTATCACTGTCACCATATATTCTATGTATCAATATCACCTCCTCCATCGTTGCCTATATCATCTCATCATTAATTTATTTTACTAATTATGCTATTGATAGGGTGAAATCAGTCTAATTCCCAAGTTCATCCAAACACTAAAATATGGAATTTAATTGAAACTTAAGTAAGAATGACTTCTACTAACCCAAATTTGTAAACCTTCACATCAACACTTGCATGAACCTTATAAAGGACAGAATCTGATGTTTAAAAGCCTTAACTTAAATAATACTAATTAAATTTTTTTCAAGATGACTTGATTCTAACATTAAATCCTATCCAGACCGTTTTACTCTCCTCCCCACACCAAATTAATCTTAATTTTCCTTCATTACAATAATAAATAAACAACAAAATGTGACTCATGCAACTCCTGCCCATTTTGAAAACTTGTTTAGGTCGCCAGTCATCTTGGTACGTCATTGGCTTGTGAATTATGCTGTTGATCATACCTACCTCAGAGGGTGTGTTTAAACGGCAGTTTGTACATCTTCACTCAAATAAACTTTTTAAAGTTTAAATAAATTTTTGTTTATTTTTATCTTATTTATTTTAGTATTTAGATTATTTTTTAAACATAAATTTATCTTAAAAAATTTATTTGATTTAAAATAATTATTTTTTATTTTTATAATAAATATAAGTTTTTTAATATAAATTACTTTATTCAAATTTATTTTTAAATAAAATTAAATTTATAAAATTTAATTCAAATATACATTTAAATAATAGTCTCACTTGTAAACAAACAGGAGCTCCTAGTTTGAATCATACAGCTTTATAATTAAATAGCCGATTTAATTTGGCAATGGATTATTCCATCTTAATTACTCGATATGATCACCCATCGGGAGTCGCTGATGAGTGATGACGCTCTCAGCCGCCATTTCCCCAATAGCCTTTTCTTTCATTGCTACATTTAGTGTTGATTCCTACCCATTACCGGCAAATAAAAACCCTCCAAAATACCCATTGTTTTCCCCGAAACCCTTCTCTGGAACTATAACACAGATTTTGGGCCTTGTCTTCTGTCTTAGCTTCTGATGTTGGGCAGTGGACAAAAAAGCTTCAAAAAAGTTTCTGTCACATATGATCACCACCACCAGAAAAAGCAAATGACAACCAAAGATATACCAAAAGGGTGCTTGCCAATCAGGGTAGGCCAAGGTGAAAAGCAACAGAAGATGGTGGTGCCTGTGATTTACCTCAACCACCCACTCTTTTGTCAGCTGCTGAAGGAGGAGGAGGAGGAGTATGGCTTTGATCAGCAGGGAACCATAACTATCCCTTGTCATGTGGAGGAGTTCAGGTACATCCAGGACCTCATCGATATGGACAAGGAGAAGTACCTCCAACATCACCACCACGTCGTGGGCTGTTTCAGGGCTTGATCTCAACAAGATCACATGGGACATAGCTATATTCGATATTGTGAATATATAGGCTATGAGAGTGTATGAGATAGGATTCGGAATGATGATAGAAAGTTTCTTGCGTGCAATTGTAACTTTTTTTTTTTTTTCATTTTGTGTTAGTTAGCATGCTGTAATGGAAGTGAAAAAAATAAATCCTTTTCTTTCATTTTTGCCTTTTCTTTTTTGTGCCTTCCTTGGTTGAGGATGAATTTAATGGGAATCTCATCGTCTGTTGTGTGCCAGGGAAAGGAATGACAAGTGGATATACACAAACAACATCAACTTGTTGCAAAAAAAACAAAATGTTTATTTTTAGGTTGACAGCTTTTCGTATGTAAGATAATTTAATATTTATGATGTATTATGGGTCCAGAAATGCAAAATATCTTTTGCTTTTGCATGAAGAAACTGTAGTTAATTTGTACCCAAAAAAAAAAAAGAAGCTGCAGTTAATTAATTAATTAATTCTGATTTTTATTTTATATTTTAAACTTTACTTTACAAAATAATGTTTAAAAATTAGTAACATTATTTATACAAATAAACTCTTTACACACTTCTCACAATTTTTCTGTTAGCTATTGATTAACAGAGTTCCGTGTACTTAATAGTTTTTGAATGACACAAACTTCTTGACAAAATTTTCAAGCAATTATACAAGAATTATTTATGCTTGTATTTTATTAATTTATATTTTAGAAGTAAAAATGAAAATAAAAAAGTCACTTCGTTATTTAGTGGGGTCAAATTAAACTCAATAATTGTGTAGATATTTCAATGGAACATTGTTATATTTTATAATAAGATTTTGAAAATATCAGTATGATATATAACAACTATCAGTCTATGTGTACGTGATTCCACCTATGAATTGGGGACAAAATCAATATGGCCATGTCGAAGTATAATTAAGATGCCTACGAGTTTTGCCATTAGTGATATTGACAAAGTCTCTCTCTCTCACTCCAAATGATACAATTGAGAGTATGTTATTTATTTAATGTTAAAGAACATTATTAAAAAAGACACTATATATATATATATAAAGAGGGATCAGTTTATACTTTATACTAGTGTAAGAATCAAATTCTTATATTGATATTTAACCATTAATTTTAATTTAATCTAATGATTTAAAATAACTTAATTTAATGAAAAAATATATAATAAATCTATATTTAATGCAGAGAGAATAAAATAATTTTTATTAAATGAAGAAAGATAATTTTTCTCTATTTATTAAATTCAAAAATTGAAAAATATGAAAAAAATAAACTAATTTTTATAAAATAATAAAAATTACATTTTTTATAAAATATGTATAAAATATTATCATAAAAATCAATAATTGATGATAATAATATATTTCAATAATTAGATTACTAATCTATTAGTAGATTGTTAAATAATAATCTAAAAATATATCATTAATAATATTAATTAACTATATAACAAAATATTAAATAAATATATTATTATTATTTTGTATTATATTAGTAATTATATTATTTATTTATTTCAATTTTATAATTGTAATATGTAACAGCAAATCCTAATAAGAACTTCAACACTATAATTAAATATAATATTATTTACGTAAAATATTTTCGTAAAATATTTGTATAAGTATTATTAATATTTTGAATATTATTTAAAGTAACTAATAATTTTTTAATATTTTATGTCATTTATTAACATTTATTAAAAAATTATAATAATTTTTGTTTTTGTTAAAAAATAAATGTGTTATTTGATTTATTTTTTAATTTAATAAACAAAATCAAAATATCTTTTTCTATTAAAGATAGAGTCTATTATTAAAGGTAATTTTATATTATTATTTTTCTTAATTAAATTAAATTATTTTAAATTATCAGATTAAATTAAAAATTAATGGTTAAATATTAGTATAAGAATTTGATTCCTATACTAGTATAAACTAATTATATATATATATATATATATATATATATATACAGACACACACCATGCCAAATGAGATGTCCTTACAAGAGCAGTTATACGAGATAGGAAATTTGCAAACTAGCTATCTTTCACAATAGAAAAAACATTAATCAACTTATGCAATCGCATATATTATTTTAGGTCTTATTTAATATATTTTATATAGAATAGATAATATAATATAATTAATATTATTTATTTTTATATAATATTTAAATAAAATATTAAATAATAATTTATTCGATTAAAATAATTTTATTTATTTTTTATTATATAAAATTATATAAAATAAAATAATTTAATTTTAATTATTATATAATTAATATTAAATATAATTATTTTAATTAAATATTATATTATTTATTATTTTATTTAAATATTATATAAATAATAATAATATTAATTATATTATATTATTTATCATTTATATACTTTATCAAGTTAGTCGTAGCAAAGCAAAATGATTGATTTTATGCTCACAAGCCAAAGCTAGGAAGTAGGAGTGGTCACACTGTAATTTAAAGCATGATGAAACAAACGAATTGAAAGATAGTGAGGAAAGGAGAAAAGGTTGACCAAATCAACGTTGATTTTGTGTGGAGCCCCTCTAACCAAAGACACTTGGAACTTGTAAGTCCTCTAGACTTACTTGTCCTTGGCCGGCCATATATTTTCTCCATTGAGCGCACATACAAAGCACAATCTAGTCACCAATGAAACATTTTCAAACTCAAAGGTGAAACAGGAAACTTCAATTTTACTTTTAAATAAACTATATTTAGGCTTTCTATAGTTACGTATGATTCTATGCATTTCACCAACCCACTCAAAATTAGTACGTTGAATCTGTTAAAAGATTAGTTGGCTTTCGTGCACATGGACATGGCCCAAATAGTAGTTATGGATGTTCAGCACTCTCAAAATGTATAGATTAGTCTATGTATGCTCTATCTTATATTCTTTATTAAATATTAATTCTTTCTATGTTTGAGCTTTTCTATTTTTTTATTTTAAAAATTTTGAGTAAACACGATATATATTTTTATTTATATACTAGATTAATAAATATATATATATATATATATATATATATATATAAAACATTAACTTAAAAATATTTATTTTATAAAATAAACTTTAGAAAAGTCAAATCAATAAAAAAAATTTATTAATTTAATATGCAAATTACAAACTGCGGTATATCTATATCCAAAACTTTTCCTACTTTTGCATTTCCCACCATTATTCAGAAGCCAAATGTTTTTTTGTCCGTGAAGATTTCTATCCGTCTTTATCAATATATTGAAAAAAAAAAAGCAATTTCAAACAATGTATAGAACAAACTATTTACTAATAAAAAAATCAACTTATCTAATCTTGTCGCAACTTTTGTTTTTTTCTAGATGGTCTCCCTCATTGATCCTCCACATTGGATGGTATTTTACTTTTTCACTCCCCACTTTCTTGACTTTTGCATTTATCCTCACTCCTCACCATAATTTTCTTGTTTCTGCTACAAGAAACCAAGAAATTAAAGAGTAATCATGAGAACTGAGATGTATTGGCCTAGTGGGAATTTAGACGCAGCCTCTCGATGATTTGTTTGCTTAATCAATCGCAAAAAACTGTTGACCTGTCAAGAATTGTTGAGTTTGATTATCATGAGCTTGAATAAAAACTACGTTTGGAGTTTCAAAATGAGACAGAACTAGTCACAATAATAAAGATATATGTATCCTTGGAAATATTCTACCATCAGCCGACTTCTAAGTATTTTCTATTGATTTGTGATCACTGATCAATCACGGTGGAATTTCGTTTAACCAGTTCAGGAAATTTCTTTTCTTTTTTTTTTTTTTATGAAGAGATGAGGATAGTGAAGGGCTATCCTAATTCTTTTGACCAATTCCTAAGACTCATTATTGAATAGATTCTTAAACAACTATAATAACTAGTATCACCCGAGGCAATAATATATCTCTCAATCTGCATTTTTTTATATAATTATTTTTTAAGTAATTAATTATAATTTTATTACAATTATAACGTAATTAGTTAAATAAAAATAATTTTATAAAAAATAAAATATATTTAAAACCATTATTCATTTATAATAATGTATGTACAAAGAAAAAATTCTTTGTTTTTGAAAGCATTTATAATTGTGAAATGTAGTTATTAAAAAATAGTTATGCTTATGATTTTATCTATTTTTCTAATTTGTAGTTAATTAATTATTAATAATTTTTTTAAAAAAATAAAAATTTAAAAATAAAGTGAAAAATCCCGTTTATAATAGTATAGTATGGATAATTATCATTCATTATATATTTTTTTACATAAGAGAAACATTATCACACTTTAATATTACATATTGAAATTAGTGTCATTTACATCATTCATTATATATGTTTCATTTTTTGAAATGTTGCTATCCTTTATACATCTCCCAGTAAAATAGTTAACAAATTTCTTAAAAGAAAGTCACTACCAAACCAACCCTATTGACGTAATTTAATCTTGTATACATTTTGTAAAAGAATTTGTAATAATATTATTTGAAAATATTTTTCTACAATATATTTAATTCATAATTGGATTAGTAAATTTTGACCTTATCTACGAACCTAACCTCAAAAATATTAAATCATATCCTCGAAATGTCAAAAGTGTCCAGCCATCAAATAATCTTTTCTATGTGCACAATTTTGTTTTGGGTACCGTTCTAGGTGCACATTTTAATATATAACTACTTAGCAAAGAAATAATTTGACTTTTTTTTTATTTATTTATTAGGTTGAGGGTGCACGGGCTCCGTGGAAAGCAAATGAACACTGTAGCGTGGCCATAAATGGCCCACCGTTGACGATGAAAAGGAACTCTAAATCTAAAACAACGGATTTGGGACCCATCAGCGTGGCCAGGGAAGCAAACGTCAAATTAAGGAAAAGGACTTATTTGTCATTCTGTTCCTGATTTTAGTTATGAGTTTAATTTCCATCAACGATCACCATAAAAAATTTATATATCATTATTTATTTATGTGTTAATATGTCAATAAAAAAACTTGATTTTTTAAATTATTATCATAATTAAATTTTTTATGATATAATAATACATAATAATTGAATAATAATATTAAAGATTTTATGTTAATATTAAAATTTAAATAATTTTTTAATTACTTTTAAAGATTTTAATTTTAATCATTATGAGTATAAATCTTTTTAATTTTTCACTACCATCAAGTTAATATTTTAATAATAAAATAATATATAATTAAATAATAATATAAAAAAATTCATTAAAAATGAATCATAGTTAAACTCTTCCCTCTATTCACTATTTTTTTCACCAAAGGCTGTATTTTGTCCGGTCAGAGTAATAGGCTATAATGCTATTATGCTACCATCCATCTACGCATGTCCCATTTGTCTCAAATAAATCCATCCCACAGTCACGAGGGGGAACTAAAAACTTTTAAGTGAGAAGTGCTATTCATTAAAACTTTTAAAAAGGGAAACATTTTTTTTTCTGTATTAAAGTGTTTACTTAAAGATTTATATAGAAAAAATATGGATTCAGTTACTCGAAAATGTGATATTCACTTTAACAAATAAAATAAAAAATATTAATCATTAAAAAGAAATTAACAGTTGACATAATAAAATATATATTTATATCTAACAAATTATGATATTATTAAAATAATTTTTTTATTTTTTCATGTATAACAAAATGAACTCCTCACTTTATAACAGTAAAATTCAAAAAATATTGACTTTGAAAGTGTGACCGCCATCAGTCTGGTTACAAGCTCAATATTATATGCCTCTCTGCACATTTTATATGACAAGAGTAACTAAGAGTTTTAAAACATTAAATTTTTTAAATTAAACTAACTAATTTTTATAATTTTCTATAAAACTAATTTTTATAATTAAATAATGAGAAGTTTGGCACTACTAATTAAGAGATGTAATTTTTCTAGTTAACTTTATTTTATTAGAAGATGAAAATTAAAGAGTAATAGTGAACAATTAGTCTGACTAATAATAAAAAATTATTATATAAGAAAGAATATTTTAAGAAATTTAAACAAAACTTTATTAGAGAGTAATGACAATAAAAAAACACATGAGTGCCAATAAAAGAATAAGAGTCCCAATTGACGTACCCGTTAAAAACACAGTAAAATAAATTAAAAACAAGTAACAAGCAATTTTTTTTAAAAAAAATTGTTATTAATAATGTGAGATTAGAGAATTTTAATTATGCTTAGAAGATTTGTAATATAATTTATATATTCCTTCTTTTTATTGGTTGCACTTGCAGTGACATTGGCAACGTAGAAACAGTCGTCGTCCCAAAGTGCTTTTATTTTTAAAAATAAAATAAAAAGAGTAAAATGTAAAGTATTTATTTTTCATCTACTATAAGTATAAATATTTTTTATCTATCATTCAATCATATATTGTCATATTTTTTATTTTTTAAATAATTATTATTTTAATCAAATTTTTTTAATAATTTAACAACAATACAACACATAATTATATGATAATATAATTTTTTTTATATCAATAATGAATCAAATTCAAATTTCAGCTTGTGCATCATTTCTTGGTACTAATTCGGTGGGTTCAAACTAGAAAACGCAAATAATTAGATAATTATTCATACCAGGCACATTCAAACAGCAAAGATAATGATAGGTTGGTTGAAAATTGTTAAAGAAAGAGAGAACGCTTATGCGGTACTAATTAATATTTAATATACTATCAATGATAATGATAGTTTCCACGATTGATTAAAAATATCAATTTTTATTTTGTTAGTAAAACGGGACAAACGCCCAAGAGGAGAAGAAAACTAACAAGAAATAAATCTAGTTACTCTCATTATATCATGCAGAAACAAGTTCCTAATACAATTCCTATCATTGGCCAACAAATCAGCACATTGGTTAGCACATTAATTAAAATAAAAAAATCAAATTTGGTTGGCTGTTAATTGCAATCAAATGTTTTTGTATTATAATTTCATCATGTATTATTATATTATTAAATATTTGAATATAATATTAATAATTATCTAAAATTCAATGTCTTTAATATATAAAATATATAATTAAATGATAATATATTTTTTAAATAATGAAACTTAAAAAAATTATAAAGAGTGTAAAAAAATTTTTACTTTTTATGTTGAGAGTGCAATAATTGAAATTTTTTCTTCAAGTGATGACTTGAAAATTTAAATTTGATTTATGTTTCTAGAATTACAGTGTGCTATCACTACGGCAAAGTACACGTGAATTATTGTATAAAAAAATTTAAAAGAAAATTATGAAAGGAAAATAATAGAAAAGAGATAATAGTGTCATTTAAAAAAAAAGTATTGAAGCAATCGTAAGATTAGAAAAAAAAATGCATATGTAAAATTTTCTACATTATTTTTCATGTTTTATTAAAAATTATATCCATATTCTCTAATGAGTTATGACCACTAAAAATAAATTTTTTTAACTGATACATATATACCATTGATATTTTTACGATATTGATGTAAATTCTTCAATTGAAAGTGTGAATTTAATAAATTTCCTTGTTGGCATGGCCAGACAAGGAAAAAACACTTAACAATATTTGAAAATCACAAACCACAAGATGAGAAAGATCATTTTCCCCTCAAAGTACAAAAAAGACGTAAACATAAGATTTAATTGTGTCTCGCCACATAAATAGACAACGTTGTCGCTATTGACGTGTACCTCGACATGTTTCGGCATGCTATTGGCTGTTCGTCCCAATTTTTCCCTTGCATTTTGTTGTTTTATGAAATTTAATAATAGTATATTAATTTAATAAAAATATAATATATACTATTAAAAATAAATATGTATCTTTAAATTAAATTTATAGCATTGCTATTATTTTTATTTTTGATAATTATACATCTCTGCCCTCCACCCACGTGGCCTCTCCGGCTCCAATCACCGTCCCCGTGTCTTGCCTTCCCTCTTGGCAAAATTACGTCCTCTGCCACTGGACGTCATCTTTGGCATCGATTTTTCTGGCAGAAGCTGAAGCCGTGAAGCGTAGTGCTAGTGCGGTGACCCTATATGACGTAAGATATTGATAATTATTTTCGGATTCTTTTTTTTCTAATTTCATCAAATATGTATTTATTATTGATCATATTTTATAAATTAAAAAATTATTATCAGAATTAATAATTAACAAGTTATTAATAACTTATCTAAAATATTAATACTTTGACAAAATCAAAATATTATAAAATCACTCGAGATGAGATTGTTGCACTTTAAGTACAATTGTTTGATAGCAAACTTTATTATTTGTTTTAATCTTGAAAATTTTTATAAAATTTAATTTATTTATGTTATTTTATAAATTTATTTATTTTAAATAAAAATAATAATAATATAATCTTACTTAGACAGTGTACACATGTTGATCATTTTTTCGTTTTGATTTCTTATTTCAAAATTATACAAGCATAAGAGCTTAGTTTTAATGGGTAATTGATTGTATAATTGTTTATACAATATTGTGAAAACTTGTTGACAATTTGAGTTATTAAAAAAATTTTTATTTCAAAAAAGTTATAATTAATTTATTCTGTACGTAAAATAATTTATAATTAAAATTTTATCTTGAAAATTTTTTAAAAAATTCTTAAATTTTAATTATTTTCAAACATGAACTTAAACTAAATATTTCATAATAAAATTTCAGAAAGTTACAATTAGTTAGCAATAAAACAGCCAAAAAAAAAACTCCTCTACTTTTTTTGGTCTATTTTTAATATACATGCACTGGGGAGGAATGAGGATCAAGGCGGTAGGTGCGCTGATCTTTCAAAGTAAATGTTTCATGTGTAATATAAATAATTATTTAGGAATGTCTCTATGAAGGTTAAATGTGTCACTCTAATAAAATTATGCTATATAACATCTCACCTAAAATTTTATAGCTCCTTCTTCGTTAACATATCAAACAAACTAATATTTTCCACATAATAAACAGATTAATGAAAATTTTTATATTTATATTTGAAAAGTATAGATTGAAAAATAATTGGCCCCTAAACATGACTTCTATTAGAGTAATAGTTTTACCAAGGATAACACTTTTATTTTTTTAATGCATGTTTTAGTAGTAGTTTGTATCACCGAAACATTTTTGTAGACTAAAAGGGTTTTGTTCATTTTCTTTTCTTTTTTTTTAAATTTGTGTATAATTTTTTAAATGTGATTCTAACTTTAAAAGTATGTTTAGTTTCAAGTGATTATTTATTACTTTTTGCACTTAACATTATTTTTTTAAGATATAAATTTACTCAAAATTACTTTTAATTAAGATTAATTTATTAAAAATTAATTTCATCCAAAATTAAATTTACAAGAAAGGATAGAGGACAAAATAAAATTTTCAAATGGAACAAAGTTTTATATTATTTACACTATTATAAAGAAATTCCTTTATTCGGTATCTAATTTTTACTTTTTAAAAAAATTATTAATAATTAATTAAATACAAATAAAAAAAATAAAATTATAATATAAATATTTTTTGATAATTATATTCTATAATTATAATTATTTTTAAATATATAGAGATTTTTTTACATATATTATTATAATTAATTTTAAATATATTTTATTTTTTATAAAATTAGTTTTATTACAATATTTTAATTATTAATTAAAATATAAAATAATTATATAAAAAAATTAAAATTTTAATACTTATCAAGACATTAGTTATTATTAATTTGTTATTGCTTTAAATGGTATTTTCTACTTTGAGAATAATGTTTAAAATTGTCTTTTAGTGATTATAGAGACATTAAAGACACCAGACTTTCTAATTACACACGTATTAGTTAATTAGATATATTGAAGAGTTGATTAATCAATAATTTAAAAATATAAAATTGCATATCAATTTATATCATTTTTTTAATGCATCTATTAAAATATCATTAGTAAATTATTTTGAAACATTTGGTAAAAATTTTATAAAGACATATATTTAAGAATTCAAATATAAATAAATGTCGCTCACCGAAAAGAAAAATGTCTATAATAAGCCAAAGGTCCTGCTTCCATCATATTTGACGATCATCTCATCACAGCTTTCCTTGATCAGAGGGACATCAGTGACATAGCAAAGGTGGCTGATGCATCTGATTCCAACCCACTTTGCCTATTCTCTCTAGACCGCATGGAGTCACTGATTGAACCCCAAAAAGAGATGCTGATGATCATCATTGATCAACACCACCAATATCAGACGGTGTAGAGTTCCACTTTGAGTCCAAAACCAAGTGGCATTGTTCATAGGAAAATTACATGCTTTGTCTCCCACCCCCCCCCCTCCCCCCCCTTTCCCTCTCTCCTCACTCTGTCCTATATATCTGAGTTTTCTGGTGGGCATGCGTTTCTCATTTGTTGTATATCGGCCATGAACAACGGTCCAAGGTCTCTCATATACTCGTCTCTAACCCGCTTCAAGAAAGAAACCAAAGTCTTGGATCCTTGGCTGTTTTCCCCTGTTTTCTTGTGAGTTGTCTCGGGAAACACACACAAAGTTTGGGTCGTTTTGGTCTCCTTGTCTTTCTTAATTCCTGGTTTTGCAGAGATGAGTAGTGGTGAGAAGAGTCCGAGGAGCTTTCATTTGAATCGTCCTCATCTCCATCATCATCATCATCACCACCCCCACGGCGATGGGAAGAAGCAAGAGTTCAGGGATGTCCCTAAAGGGTGTATGGCAATCAAGGTGGGTCAAGGAGAAGAGCAACAGAGATTCGTGGTGCCTGTGATATACGTTAATCACCCTCTGTTCATGCAGCTGCTGAAGGAGGCAGAGGAAGAATACGGGTTCGATCAGAAGGGAACCATAACCATCCCTTGCCATGTGGAGGAATTCAGGAACGTTCGAGGCCTGATTGATATGGAAAAGTCTCTCCATCACCACCATCATATTGGCTGCTTCGGGTTCTGATTCTGATCAAAACCCAGAAAGAAAAAAAAAATTAATGAAGAAAAATGAGAAAAAAACGAAAAGAAAAGAAAAGATCTTGACCCAGAAATCTCTGGCTTCTTCAAGTTTCTAATGATTTGGTGATGTAAATTCCTAGATTTTAGGTTCTTTTTACTTTTTTTTTTTACCTTGTTATTTGCGTGTTGATGATAGGATAGAGATGGGGTGATGAAGACGACAGAATGTTGCTTCCTCCAATTGTAGTTACTTTGCTATACTTTGTTAGGAACCCGGAATGAAAAAAAGATGCTTTTCCTTTCCTCTCCTTTCTTTTCCTCTTTTCCTTTCTTTCTCGAAGAATTTTTCACCATTTAAATGGCATTGGAATAATTGGTGCACTACCCTTTCGGAAAGAAAAGAATTGAAAAGAACGAATTTGACGGTGAGTAGGGCCAAATCTGTTTCTTCTCTTTTGAGTCTCTGAATTCGCCATAATCAAATCGTCTCGTCAGAACAAAGTACTACAATACAGTGAACCAGTAACTAATCAGCAAAAGCAAATGCCACACGCCTCTGCTTTTCATGACCCTTCTTCGCTTTCTTCGTTTGGATAATCATTAATCAAATTTAAACTCTCTGCTTTTTCTTTTTGTGATTTTTTGTATGGTAATCATCGCTTCTTAATTCTTCTTCCCAAATATGTGCCTTTTTAAGTTTCTTCCTTTACCGGAAAGGAAAATTTTCACTAATTATTAGTTTGTTAAAAAAAAAAAAAGTTTGCCCCCAAGAAAATGAGGCTTGCATGGTGAAAAATTGGAGACAAGCAAAGGGTATGGACCATTGCTGGCTCTGAAATTTGAATCCAACTGAATCACTGAGATCTCCTAGGAATGAGTGGGAGGAGGGAGAAGCAGAGCAGTGAGATTTTCCTTCCTTTGCGATTTTGCATGGTAGAGAATGGGGTTGTTGCTATTTGGATTGCATTGAATTGGTTAGGTGATGCACAAAGACAAACCACAGAACAGAGAAAAGGTGTCAGTGGGTGGGTGCATGACTTCCACGTTTGGTGAGGTTTCCGGTGTTTGCTGATATACCAGGATATGTTTAGATTATACCTAGCAAACTTAATTTTAAATAAATTTAATTTTAAAAATAACTTAATTTTAGTTAAGAATAAATAGGAGTAAAATGATTAATTTACAAAAAAAATAGTTTAACATAAAAGTAAAAATAATTATTTTAAAATAAATAAATTTATAAAATCAAAATGACAACTGAAAAATGATACAAAAACACGTTTAAAATTAAAAAAAAACTAACAAAAACTCATTTAAATGTCCAAAAATTTATTTTACTTAAACATTTATCCAAACATTAGACTGAATCTTCTCATCCCTTGCAAGTTGCAACAGAATAACCAAAGGGGGAACAGTTTTTGAATCTTTTTCGGATTGAATCATGAGGTTATTCAGGAAATATCAAAGTCTTTTCACTGTCATCTGTGGCTACATTCTTTTTTCGTGCAAGCTTGGAAGTTGCAAATTGAAAGGCAGAGATATATGATATACACAAAAATCTCTTTGGAGTTGAGATTGTCTCTCAGTCTTCTAGGATGGAATTAGTCAATGACTATTTTATATAATTTTTTTTCATTACAAAGTAATTGCTTGTATGGTTTTTCATGTTTTATCCAGAGACGGTTGAAAAAGAATCTCACAAAGCGACGGGAAATCATAAATCAGTTAAATACATTTTGTTTGTATTGCATTGGAAGACCTTTCATTATCTCCAAAACAAAAAAGTATCCTATAAGCAAATTTTTATGGAGGAAAAATGCCAACTTTTGCTTTCAAAGTTGCATACAAAAGAATCCAACCAAAAAAAGAAGGTATTACTTTAAGAATGGTTCATTTGGAAAACAATATGTAACGGAAAAGAAATAAAAGTGTATTATAATAACATTATTTTAAGAATCCAACTAAGAGAAAACATGACTTTAAGAATGGTTTATTTTGAAAACAAAATAAAAAGGAAACGAAAATGATAGAAATAAATTGTAATAATGTATCAATGCATATATGCCATATCAAAATTATTATTAATTTTCATTCCTCTCATTTATTTTATTTTTTCTTTCTTTTTTCCTTGATAAAATATTTTTCTTTCATTTTGTTACCAAACAAATGTCATTTGGGAACTTTGATATATTTAAGTCCCAAGTTGCAGAATCAGATACAATTTTCTTATAAGCTACTTGTACCTAATATTCTTCTTTTTCCAACAAAAAAAAATAGGATTCAAAATTTTAAATTTTTTGGTCCACTATTCAAAAAATTTATTCAAAATGTTAACGTTATTTTTTTTTTCATTTCCCTTTGTATAAGTAGCACAATTATACAAGAAGGCTTTGGTTATATATAGTTTAATTTCGTACGAGAGCAACATAGTACTATTTTAATTACCTAGAAAAACAAAATTGAAGTTGGATATATTAATTTATTTGACGATCCAAAAGTGACTGCCCATCGGTTACAGGCTTACAGCCCGAGGGTTATTGCACTTTCATGAGATCCATACATAATTTTACTTCTTTTTATTTCCTATTTGTGTCATTATTATCATTATTTATTTATAAAAGTCAACTAGTTGACCTTTTTTTAAAAAAAAAAATAATGACACTCGCCGTTCCCATACAAAATAATTTCCGCTGAGGCAAAATAATTAGAATATATAGACAAGCACTCCTCAGCACAAATGGCTCATTTGGGATTTCAGATTCTTGCATGACCTTGGCTTTTGAAATGGGTCCATTTTGAAACATTGATCACTTGATATATATATATATATATATATATATGAGGTGAGATGAATGAATGTTGATAATTAGATTTTATACGAATGATCAATATTAGAATAAAAGTCATGTAATTTTTTTAAATGATTATGTAAACTTTAAATAAAATCTAATTCTAACTATTCATGTATAGTTTAATAGATAAGATGTACTCCTCTTATATTTTATAATAAAAATACTCTCATTTATACCAGATGTAAGTCTTAGTAAACTTATTATATTTAATAACTTTTTATAAAAGTTAAATTTCATCAATTCAACTATTAGATTGAAAACTCATATGAAATATATCAAATTTATAAAAGTAAATTTTCACTCATATATATGTATGAGACAAGAAGTCAAGATCCTTGCTCTTCCCTTCCACTTGGGAAAAGGAAGAAGGTGGGAATCATGGTGTTTGTCCTCCAACTCTCTACCACCACTTTTTGAGTTGAGTCATTAGCACAAGATTTCTCAGTGGAAAACACTATTATTGTCCCAAATCCGGACCATCACACACCAGCATTGAATTGTTAATTTGTCACGGGTGTTTGTGGAAACTTTGCACTCACACCAATCATATGGGTTGTCAACTTCTAATCTTTTTTTGCTTTGAAGCTTCAAGGATTAGTAAAGCCAGGAATTCTTTACTAGAAATTCTTTTGGGATGCTACCAGGAAATTCTTTGCCAAAGTCTTTGATTTTACAATGTCACAGTAAAGCAATTTAATTTCTCCACATCATATCGAATCATCGCCAACACTTTCTCATAATTAAATATCCTTTTTCATTTGTCAACCAACTGCCCTACTTTTCTTTTGTTTTCGTCTTGGATTGAATAATAGCAGTACAAGACTATTCTTCTGGTCATCGATTTTTATTACCAATTTCATTTAGCGGTGGATTTTGTTTTGTTGTTTTGATGCTGCGTTCCAATGGTGAATTTAATGGTGCCTCAGGTGCTTGCGTTGATGATTTTCCTTCTGCAATCTGCAATACATAGGAAATTATAAACTCAAATTAATTAAAAAATTTATTTTTTTTTACAGATTTTTAGTTATACATGCATGATATTAATTATAGAATTTATTAATAGAAATTAAATTATGCAATCCCCTATCATTTGTCAATTTATGAAAATTGAAATATTCAATTTATTTTCTATTTAATCAATACCGTCTTATACCCGACTCTCTATCTCTCTTACCCACTCCTTGCAAATGATAGTTCCACTCCATTTTATTTGATGTTTTACTGAAATCTTTTTTTATGAAATCTCCCTACTTTAAATATACAATAATTTAGTAGTATTAAATTCCAATTAATTTGAAAATTTTACAATATTATAGATGGTAATTAAAAAAGATCCCTTAAAAAATCCTAACCCAATTAATTAGAACAACCCAGCCCAACTCTATTTTTTTATGGTTAGGATTAATTAATTTTTAAGTATTTTAATTTGAGTTGATTTGGGTTAAAGGATGTAAAAAAAAAAAAACAAACAAAAAGAAAAATCGTCGTATTCAACTCAAACCAATCCAGGCCATATACACACTGTAAAATTGGTTATTTTGAATTGCGCATGTGTAGAAGAGAAAGAAAATTATACTTGCATATTATTTACGCTGCTTTTTTGTATAAGTAATTGGTTTTTAAACAGGATCTATACATACCTATAAGGATAAGTTATAATTTGATAAGACGAGTTTTATTTATAACGTGAAGAGTTTGAGTTTTGTATAAATATTTTTTATGTGATGCAGACTCTTTAGACCAATTTTGCATACTCGGTCCTCTTCCAATGTTTATATTATTCTCTCTCTTTCAATTTTAACTTGTATACTGCATTATCTTTACTTATACCAACTACATCCTAAGTTGAATCAATAGAAATTGATTACACAAAGTTAATTAGGCATAGTAGGCTAGCATTAAACACTTGAAATTTGGCACAAGGAAGACACATAGAGTAAACATAGGGTGAAAAAATGCACAGGTTCTCTTTTTTCATTATTTACTTGCGGTCGAAAATATCGAAGGGGGGGGGGGGGCTTGAAGATTAATTTTAAGCCTCGTGATTAGGAGAAACACAAACAAACAAGAAACACTGATTATCTTATCCTCAAATAATGCAATATGCAATTTTTTTTTTCTAGTACGTGGGACGAATACACTTGACTCTAAGTAGTTCATGTATGTACTCTTAAGCAGAGTTGAGTTCTACGCAAAAAGCAACAATTGAGATATTCTCCATCTTTTGATTGCTCTCAACTTTGGACTTAACAGCAATATCTTTGTTCTATTCTTCGGCAGCCTCGCTGTTTAGATGAAAATTTGGACCACAGAAGATGCCATTGTCTGCCTACCATACCAGAAATTTTTGTCTTTTAGTCTACATAAATTGTATGCATCAGATCAATAAAAAATAAATAAATACATCATAATTTTATAGTATTAAATAACAACGATTTGATATAGAAATTTATATAATTATTTGCTTAAAATAATTATTTATCATTTTTTTAGTTTGATACACACAATTTGTATAAACTTATACATTATTAAATTTGTGTGAGAATCTATCTCTCAACTGCAACTATGTATAAACTGGAAAAAGTAGCAATTATGAGGTCCTTCATTGTTGTTACGTCCTTTCAAATATCAATGCATTTAGGTCACACTCATTTCTAGAACGCAGGGACATGATGACTTTTAACAGCCACTTGAACATTTACACTTAGATTAGAGTAACCATGTAGAATTATATTATTACTAGGGTTGGTTCAAGATGTAGATTGACTTATGTATTTTTAAAAGTTTTGAGTTTGAATTTATTGAAATCTTTGTTGATAGGCTATATGTAAGAATTATTATAATTCTTACTGAGACTTATAGCAATCTTTGGCTTTAGAGCAAAGTAATTTCCTTTTTCTTTAAATTTTTTTAAATTAAAAAATCTTTTATTCATTCTTGAAGTTTAAATTTTGCACAAATTTATATATATGCTTGCATTTGAGTATAAAACGTAAAACATTGCCTTGCTATATAAGTGAGGCCACTAAACTCAAATCAGATAAATACAAAGTTGGCCTAGTAACTTGAATATTGTTCGTCAATATATTTATTCATTTTTTTTCTTTTACAATTCTCAGGCATAGGACTGACGAGCCTTATCTGAGCTCCTGAAGAGAGTCCAACTCACTGGAAATTATTTTATGTTATTGGTATGCACGTGAGTCAAAGGTGTGGTTTTTTGTCAGTTTATAATGATGAGCACTGATGATGCCGTGACTATGAGCAGATAAACTCAAGAAAACAAAATCTTCAAAACTTTCCTCCCCACCTGGGAATAGATGAGTGCTGGCAGTAGAGCTCTGCACCAGATCTACACTGGTACGTGAAGAATATACACGACACGATACAGATATGATATAAAATAGATATAAGATGTGATAAATTTTAAAAATTATAGTATATGATATAAGTAAGATACAAAATATAAAATTAATATAAGATTAATATAAAAATATAAATATTAAAAGTATATATAAGATAAAAATATAAATCTTAACAAAAATATTTATATTTAAAATATAAGTATTACTACATAATCAGTTATAACTTAGATCTTATAAAAAAAGTAAAAAAAGTTAGCATTTGTTATTATAAACATGATAAAATATTATCATTTATCTAATTATCATGATATCACATTTATATTAGCACAAATTTAAAAAAATAATATAAAAAAAAAATTTATAATAAAGACTAAAAGTATCTTAAGTATTTCAGGAGTGTTTAACACGGATATGTATTCAACACAAATATGACAACTATTTTAAAGTGTTCGTGCCTCTTATACACTGATACGAGTGATTAAGTGCACTTAATCTAAGCGTAACATCCTATTGGCCGAATGGGAAATGGCTTTGGACAAAGATATGCTACTAATGGTTCTGGAAACTTTGTAGACTCTCATGTGGTCTTAATGGGACCAGCATGAAAGTAGCGTAGGGTTCATAAGAGAGCAGAAAGGAAGCCATCCCACTTTCTGTTGTGATGAAGGCTGCAGGTGGAGCAGAAATGAGCTTCTCGCGCAGCATGTTTCAGTCATAATAGCAAACAGAAGCAACCATTACAAGTCACTGTGGTTGTTTCACTTTATTGCAACTGGGTTTAAATAATTAAAGTTGTGTTGTTACCTTATTCGTTTCCACTAAAATGAAATCATTACTCAAAATGTTTAACAAGCAAGCTTAGCAAATAGTTGCACTGGTCAAATTTTAGGGTGTGTAATGTGTTTACGGGGATGAAGAGGGCATGTTTACTCCTTCCTTTTCAGTCTTCACCTTAGCCCAATTGTGTGGTAGCAAATACCAGAGTCTAAACATTGCAGATAGGACCTTGGACCTGTGCCACTGCGAAAATATGGCATTGGCAGTGGAACAAATTTAATTCGTGCATAATATAACCATATCGTTCCACCGAACTAGAACAAACCCTGTACCCAAGGGGCAACATCCAGAACAGTTTATTTGCTATAATGCCATTTTCTGTCGAAAGTATGCAGCTAGGAGCGACACTGCATGGTAGATGGAATAACTCCAACGATGCCATAGGTATTGTAATCTTCACAAGTAAAGTAAAAAGCCTGATTTCCTGACAGTGACAGTAGAAAGTCATATTGGATACAAATTGCTTTCAATTTTGACTATATGTAATCCTTTAAAGCATTCACAGATTAATGAATAATCATAGGCTCAAACCCGTAAAAACGAATCACTTGCAAAATGGGGGTAAGAGCAATATTTGACGTAAAATTGACTAAACATTCCCTGTATTGGCTTGCTAACACATTCATTTATACACATTCTTCTTCTCCCCACCCTGAAAGAAAAATGAAGAGAAAAAAAAATTCCATAAAAATCTCTATATCTTTTTTTTTTCTTCTTTTTCACCTTTGACTCAAGGCTAACGGTGTCTTGGGTTTGAACTACGGAGAGTCACACCATGCAAAAATTTTGTATATCCAAGTAAGCTAAGCTTTCCATCAGTATTTCGTATCCAATCTCTGAGAATTGAATAAGCTGAAGGACCAAGATTCAACTCCTACGTCCACAATTAAGAAAAAAAGTATTATTGAAAAACATAGATAAGTATAATTACAAGTCAAGGTCATTCAAGAAAGAATAGATTTTGCATTACAGTATTAGAAAAAGAAACTAATAGCACTTACCCTTGCTAATTCTTCAACCAATATCAGACGGTTGCCCTCTCTCTCAAAATGCTCAAAAGCAGTGGAGGCAATATCTTCCCACCTATCAAGTGCCTCCAACTGATATGTGCTAATTGCAGCTGCACAAAATTCTTCAAAGTCCATCTTTCTATAGGCAAGTGGTTCCATCTATAACATTATTCAAGCAAGAAAATAAAAGATATTTGGTCAGAACAGGGAAATAAGATGTACTGCAGCTTTCCTATTATTTTAAGAATAAATATTAAGACAAGAAGTAGAAGTCTAGTGGATAAAAGGAACTTGTTACAAAAGTAATTTCAGTGCAGAAATCATAGCCCCCAGGAACATTTCCCATGCATGTAACAACAATTTGCATACAGATATAACTATGCACCTAGCAGTCGGATTCCAACGCTTGGATCAAATTTTCAAAACTGTACATGTAGGAACTTAGAAACAATAAAGCAAATGCAATGGCATGTCAGCAATCCAACGTGCCAAAGATATTTTCTCAATATATATAAGAATAATGTCTTACCGCAGGTATGATATCAAGAACCCTTGACTCCCTCATGGCATCAGTTGCATGACGTACAAGAGCCTGGAGAGTTCAATTTGAAATTGATTTATAGTGATTAAAAAGTCATAAAGAAAGGACAGTGAGCAATGACAAACCACAACCTCTCAAAATTGGAAAAACACACTCACATTCACACAGATATGAACAGAAAAAAAATCATAAATGAGCAAGTTGTGCCGGTGAAAATGACCATCCTCTACCACACGCATACACACAAATAGAATAACTCCACTTCACTTTATCAACCATATCAAGACTGGAGGATTTTATCAGTGAAGCAGTAGATAACCATTTTGAAATTGTCAAGGGAGATGTGCCCATCTCTATTTGGTTCCAACAATCTGAATTGTGCTCTAAGATACACCAATTGCTCCTCTGTTAAGGCTTTTGAAAGGGCCTGGATAAAAGAAGCAACAAAGATGAGTTAAAATCCAGCGCAGAAAAAAATCATTAATAGACAATCCTATAATTGTAGTATTGGTAAAAGGAATGTGTTAAAAATGTTTCTTAAGAAAAAAAAAAAAAGAACCATCCATCAAAGATATTTTATGTTAAATAAACAAGAACACATCCTGAGTTTCCGAGCAAGTACTAGGTTTGCCACCAGCAAGTAACAGCACACATTTTCTTTTTTAAAACAAGCATATCAAAGCAGTTCACACACTGAAACATCACAGCATAAGCATATTCAAAGAAATGAAATATATAATACCTTTATTGCTGCGCGTCTGAATGGTGTCGCATGAAGATAAGACTTCACTAATTTATAAATTAATATATCTAAAGGAATGGAACGGCTGTCATCCCTCAACCAAGGGTGAGCTGCAGATACAGAAGTGTGCATTAATCAGTTTTAAAAATTGAATTTAAAAAAACATTGTCACTATCATTATGTACGTCCATTACTAATAGAATCAAGTAATTTGCCGATTCTCAAAAAGGTAGGGCATATAATGTTACACCAGGAAGAAACAAAAACTACAAAGATTAGATAGGCAATTACACATGAAGTGAGTTACCATAAATCTGTCTACCATAACATAAACTTCACTGTTTATATGGCACAAATACCAGGAAGCCAATGAGAGTTTCTTTTTTTTATAGTACTGGTATTTTCTCTACCTCCTGTTGAGGCAGGATGATTGGTGTGAAGTTCCACAATCAACAAGATGGATGCATTTAGTCAATTTTTAATACTTATGCCAACATGTTATTATTTGATGTGTCAGTTGCCAAAGATAAGAATCTAATGATAATTAGAACGGGAACATTACACAGCATGTCAGCATCTAATACCTGCCTATACACAGTTAAACTGATATGAAAACTTACTTAGAGCTTGGACAGCAGTCATTCTTTTCCTGTAGTCCTTGTTTAGGAGCCTTTTTACAAAGTCCTTGGCCTCTGAAGATACAGAAGGCCAAGGTAAATCATCAAAGTTAGGATCAGCTCTGAGCACTGCACGAAAAATTCCAGATTCTGTTCGTGCCCAGAAAGGTCGACTTCCACATAACAAAATATAGGTAATAACACCAATACTCCATATATCTCCTTCCAGACTATATGATCTGTGAAGGACCTCAGGTGCAACATAATATGCACTGCCAACAATGTCATTCAGCCGCTCATCTGTAGATCAACACGCATGAAGGGAAAAATCATGTGGGACGGCTTTAAATCCCTAAACATCTAACCAAGCACGAAAGAAAGGCAGCAGTCTTGGGTAATGACTACATGGGCCAAGACTACAAAGACAGAAATACAGGATACTGAAAACTTTCTAGTGTCACATATCATTTAAGAGTTTACTTTTCTTTATAATATCTTACTGTTGTTTTTTTAAATGTTTCAGAGAGCCGTGGATGGGTGAGGAATAGAACCCAGCCAATTGACACTGAAAATGATGAGATGTAAAATCCCTAGGCAGCCAAAATTATAAATGCAAAAGTAAGCAGCACCAATAAAGCGCACTTCAGGTTAAAGAGATTGTTTTGCAAGGAAAATGAAAATTGTGAATCACTCTAATTATTACCTGGCCGGATGAAGTCAGATAGACCAAAATCAATAAGCTTCATATCAGCATCTTCACTTCTTGTAGTGAAGAGGAAATTCTGTAAAAGCATACCGGGATAAAGAATCAGCAACATTCTTTAAATTCTTATTCTTCTATAATTAAGAACACATTATATTAAAAACAGAATTAGATGTTAACATTACAAATTATTATAGGGACAAAGATTTAAAGCATGAACCTCAGGTTTCAGGTCACGGTGCACAACGCCTTGAAGATGACAAAAAGCAACTACACTTAGAATCTGCAAAACTATAACCCTTGCATCCTCCTCTGTATACCTTCCTCCCCTAGAAAAGAAGAGAACGTTCTTCAATCAAATTAAAAGATTATATCAAGTTGAAAATCACAAAAATAACAAATATAAAACAAACCTTGACAAAATTCTGTCAAGAAGCTCCCCACCTTCACACAATCTGATAAGAAAATAAAAAACCAGGAAGGTCACTATATGATGATCCTACTATTAGAAGATGCTGCTCCCAAATTCAAATATAATAAATAAGCAAATATCCACCATCAGAATATCTGTTAAGTAGAAACTTAAAAGCATTTTATCATGTAGGTGTAGTTGAACTAGTTTAAACCTTCTAACAGGGAAAAGGCATGAAAGAAAAAAGAGACAAAACTGAGAAAAAACTGATAGCAAAGCAATCAGTAGATGAACAACAATGGCCTTTCTACAATTCAAAATGACTGCTCATTAACAAAATGTACAAAGAAAACAATAAAGATTCAGTTCTCTAGTAGTCTGACACCAATTTCTCATTATAGATAATATTGAAAACAAGACAAAAGACATACTCCATAACTATGTACACATTGTTGGCATCCTCAAAAGCATCATGAAATTTGACGAGATGCTTATGGCCAGATAGAGCTTTTAATATCTTCACCTCTCTACGAACATCTTCAATTGCTATTGCTGTGGTCATCTGCCAAATAGATCTTATTAAGACTAGAAAAGATACCCGCCACTATGCAGGTGTAAAGAAAAAAATTAATTTAATTTAATTATATGATGATATAATATGACAGCTTTTTTTTTTCTTAAATTTGAAAACTGTCTTAAAACTGTAAGGTATAAAAAATAATTTTAAAAATAACATTCCTTAGAAGTAGGAAGTGGGTCTACTAGGTGGGCTTAGCTAGTTTCAAATGATGATTTTCTCCAGTTTTCAATTAAGGTAAAATTCAAACTGATTTTTTTGGGGGGAAAAAAAGTGGACTCCAGGTGGGGGGAACCCCTTTCTATAGTATAGATGCAGGAAAAAGTCCATTTAACTTATCAATAAATTACCAATTAAATAAATACAGTTCATAAATCAAGACTGTGAAATAAAGTGCAGTCATATTAACTACAGCCACATATATCATCATAAGACTGATTTGGCCCTAATAGTAAATGTGTTTAATACATATTTACAAATATATTTCATGAGTATGAGATGTGAAAAATTGCTTCTGTACCTAATAAACAAATATGGTGACAGAAATTAACTGAAGGTATTTAGTACATGAGTAATTTGCAAATGCCAACGCCAAAACTGCATAAGATGTGCAGTGTCAAACACAATACAAACTGTGCTAACATGGCAAGAGACAAAAGGACTTGAAAACATATGTGTTAGTTGTTACTACTTTCTTGAAGTTCCATAAGTTAGGAATAAGATTTAAGAGAAACAAAAGAGGATGGGAGATCTAGAGGCTAAGCAGGCACAACTAAACATATTCTAAAAAGAAAAAATAAAATAAACTGTGCTTTCATTTGATAATAATGCATATTATTTATGGATGTAAAAATGCAAAAAAGCCAAACAGAAGTTTTAATAAATCCAGTAAGGACAGCTGCTTCATTCATGACAAGGAGGTTAAAAAACCAAAGGAAATATGTAGAGTTTTCACCTAGCTTGTACATTACTTTGACAAATAGAATATACACACACTCAAAATTTGTCATCAATCTGTTCTTGTTTTTAAGGTAATCTCACTCAAGCCATTGTCTTAAGGCCTATTTTATTTTGCACCATGAATTTGGAACTTGTCCCTTTATCTTATTATGCTATGTTCCATTGTTGTTTATGTCCCTTGGCAATATTTTTACTTTTAAGCATTGACAAAACTGACAGAATCAAATGATTTTCCATAAAAAAGAATCTATTTTTTAAATATTTAATGAAATATTGAAGGAATCCAGTGTGATGAGAGCACATCACAAGGGGGAACAAAGTGACAAATGTCAACGCACAGTTTGGCAAAATGGAAAGGGATCTTACCACATGGTAGTTAGGTGAATTTACCCTCACTTTCAACATATCAATACATCTGCCAAAACTCTTTAACCAGCTCTACTAATGAGTCCTCCTAAGAAATATCAATTATCAAGTAATTGTTCAATACAATAGAACTTATTATTTTAATGATGACCTAAAGTTCTAGTATAAAAATCACCTCACCTACAATCATACAGATGCTGATAAAATACAAGTTTAAGATCTTATGTTTGTCTGACCAACTCAATAGTTGCAAAAATTCCGAATTTCAGATTTCACATTTTAAATTGGGCAGCAGCAGCTATTCTTCTTTGCAGAATAAGGAATGAGAGCAAAATCCCAATAAGACTCCTCCTATAGACTGATAGCTCAAAGAAGAGAATGAAAGCCACTTCTATCATTAATGTCACAAAACAGGTGAACCCACCAAGAGAGTTTAACTTTGATCTTCTCCCAAACTATGTCACGTATTGTTCACTGAAGGTTTGCCAATGTTGATGCACTACTATTCTGTGCCTCCTTGTTGTGCATGCACAAATATTAGTCCTTTTCAATTCTCTCTATTTTGTAATTCATTATATGATCTCTATTGTAAGTTCAGTATCAATGTGGCACACAAAGCAATTTCTCCAAAGTTAAAAAAAAATTCATAAATGTAGTTAAAAAACACAGAGGCATTTGTTGAATGGTAAATTTAAAAGACAAAATACCCTAATTTATGGCATTTCTACATCACAGGAAACTATGAACTCTGTAAAAATCATGTTAAAAGCAATGCCCATAATTGCTTTAAAGTGACCAAAGCTGACTCACTATTAAACTTCAGATAATCACATTCCTATAAATACAGAAGTCAAATTCTCTGTGAAATATCAGTACATCTTGCTGACCTGCTTCAACTTACCCCAACCTAGGTCCCTTAATGTACATATTGCAGCAGCATACATGAGCTAGAGAGTAAATGCTATGTGCAGACAATCAAACATGCAGATTGTGATTATATATGTATCTTAAAAACTTTCCACTAACTTGATAGATCTATGTCCTGAAAATTCTAATTCATATAGAATTCAAGACCATAAAAATTGGCAACCCCACAAGATTCTTAACATCCCAGCAGAATTTAAAACAAAATTACATACAAAGGACATGAAAGAAATTAAACATGTACTCCCAGCTACCAACAAAGTGACAAACCCTGCCTCAAATAGAGACAAAGTAAGAGAAACTCCATGATGTGTCTCTTCTAGTCTGTGTAGAGAGTATGTCAATTCCAAAACTAAGGTAAACCAATAGGTAAAGGGCATGCTTAGTGATCTCATCAGACATCAAGGAAGTTACACAATAAAGAAACAACGTATTTTTAACACTCGACTGCAACAGGAAGTTAAGGATCATATATTCTTAATATCCGTTGCATAGAATGAATAAGCTATTACTCAAGAGAAGTATTGCAGTATGCCACACTTGTACGACAATTTTAGCTTAAAAGGATGGAAAGCTCAGAATCTAACCATTACAACCAATCAATATTAAAATGGATAACTGTTTCAACATTTTATTATCCTAAGTTACTGTGATCAAACCTTCCATTCAACTGCCACAAGTTCAAGGCTGCATGTAGTCACATAATAGTGTTTGTTATCATATAAATTATTCTAGGGCACTCAAACAAAGAGGTCATTCTTTACACTGTTGGTGAACAACAGCAATTTTTCAAATAGCATTTTTAGGTATATTTCCTCATATGTAATGAACTAATTATTTTAATTATTGTTCAGTTCAGCCAGACAAAAAAAAGTTGAGAAATGATCTGATATCAAAACTGTCAAAAAGCAGCAGACAAGCCAGGACCAAGTGAGATCTCAAGCCATTGGCAATTCCATTCAGTTTTTTTTAATATATGTGTGTGTGTGTGTGTGTGTTACTGCACTTTTAGTGACACCCTTGAGAAACTTCCCTCAGTGAAGCGGCATGGGCAGCCCCAGAAAATTTTCAAACAAGAGACAAATGACTCTGAAGTTAAAATCTTGCAGTGGAACTTCAAACAAGAGAAAACAGAACACTGTCCTAGAAACATATCTGCTCACTGACCGCCATTACATACTTCACACAAGTAAATATGGGTATCAGTTTCCAGTACAAATTTCAGAACTTCAATCTGTCAGAACATTTTTATGTCAGACAACTTTCCAATCATTTCCTAGTTCGGTTACCACTAGGAAAAAACTGAAAAAAAAAATGCATAACTACAGTAGCCCGAAGAATCTCGGAGATTGATGGCAATGAATCAAGCAAAGACTGACATTGAGGGGCAACAAATATCAACCTGAATTGTCCAAATGCATTCATAAGAGTCGAAGAAAATCACAATCAACTAGCCAAGACACGTTTTAGCAAAACACAGATTATGAAACTTACTACCAATTAACTGAAAATCACATCCACCAAATAAAGCAAACACAAGAAGCCTAAAAATAGGTTGATATATAAAATTAGCGAGCTCAAATTTCTTTAAAAAACAAAAAAATCGAAAATTTAGAAGGCATTGTACCTTGGCCTTGGAAATAATTTTAACTGCTACAGGCTGGTCTTTAAGCTCGCCCTTCTTCCCCCTCGCAGAGCATGTATGACCAAAATGCCCTCTCCCCACTTCCTTCCCCAACTCATACTTAGCCCCAAAATTCTTGCTATACCCAAAGCTCTTGTCCAGCGCCTGCTCCGGCTCTGCCCCACGCTCCTCCGGGATCGGTCCCTCCTTGGGCTTCGAGTGGCCCAGCCGCTTTGCCAGCGAAGCCCTGATATGCTTCGCCGGAGAAGGCGGCGGGAACGGTCGCCGAAAAAACCTCCTCGGCGTCGTGCCCCTCGCCGGCGAGGGCGACACCCCACCACCTGGAAACGGGCTCGCGTTGACACCGTGCGGATACGGGCTCGGCCAGGGGCTTGTATTGGAGAAGGACCGAGCTGGCGTGTTCTTCACCGACGGAAACCCGTTGCCGCCGGCCGCTGAGGACGGTAGCGGGGAGTGCGGCAGGTCGCCGGAGCCAGCAATTATAGTTGTCGTGTTAAGCGCAGCGTCATTTTCCGGCGTGGGAATGGTCTTGCCGTAGCACTGGCCCATGGCAGCAGGCTGCTCCGGCGGTGTATCCGATCAGGGCAGAGTCAAAGTCGTCACATCGGAGGGCCCAGAACCCTCCACAAGGATCCGATTCTCGCCGGAAATTTGTGGCGCAGAGAGAGATCTACTCCCAGAAAACGATAAAAGAAGAGAATTTGAGTCAGGCAGAGAGAGAAAGCTTTTAGAGAGAGAGAGAGACTGCGACAGAGACAGGGACGTGGAAACAAGGCAAGACAAGGTCTGTTAACAAACAAAGCCGAGTGTGACACAAGGCTGTGGGTAGTTATAACCAGCTTCGCAGTCCACATTTGGAAAACCGGTGGACCCCACTGCGCCGTTTATTTGGATCTCATCAAAAGATTCTTCAAAATCATGGAACGATCAATATCTGTACCTTAATCAGAGCCGTTCACTTTGCTCTTTGGGAAATGGTGGTGCGGTGCTCCCTTATGCGTGGGATAGTTCCCGTGGGTGTACTTTTGGTTTTGTCTTTTGCAACTTTTGTTGCCGTTATTAATAATTTTCAAAGGGCAAAAAAAAAAAGGGTTTGGGAAGAACAATGAGTTGCTGCCCGGTACGGAGAGGTGTACAGAGTAGGGCCTTGCTCTGGCCTATGGCGCTGTGTTTTGACACGTGGAAAGATGTTAGGGAAGGGTGTAGGGTAGTGCGGGTGGAGCAGATGGGTACCAGATGAAAGAACATTTCAGACTCATAAGGAGAACACAAGCTGGTTCGAAGCTTCGAAACGAGGAGAGGTGAGATTGAGTGCGCCACGGAGTTGGTAGTGATCTGACGTGGCTTGTTTTGGACCATTGATCGTTCGTCGACTTGATGAACGAGTGCGATTAAATTAGGTATAGAGATTTACTGTGTTATTAACTAGGATCAGCTTTTCGTACCTTCCCCCGTGTCTTTTGCAGGAGGAATCTCATCAGATATTGCTGGTTCATTAGTATTCACCGTTCATGAAAAACTACCAATTTCACAATGAAATAAATGTTTGAAAAATATTTGGAAAACCTTTAATCTTTATTTGAATCTTCCCATAAGTCGATGGTAAATGATATTGCAACCGTTAATCATTATCTTTTATTGTTCTCGTTACCTGCATCACATATACTTACTTAATCCTTCATGGAAATGTGCTTCTTCAAGTGGATAGAAATTTGGTGTGTAATGCTTTTCGCACATCTAACTTTTTAAAGTTTGAAAAATATTATATATCTAAAAATTTTAACAAAATAGTTTAATAAATTTTTTAATTTTTAAATTGATAAATGGTTCTTACTATTTAATTTTATCTAATAATTTTTTTATATTTATCTGAATTTTAAAAAAAAATTCTAATTATTTTTTTTATAACATTACTCTTAAAGTTTATGATTCAGTGACCCCCTTTATCAAGTTATTATATCCATTGTGCCACATCTCTAGAGTACCTACAAGATTGTTTGAAAACAAAAGCAGTTTATTTCCTAGCATATATTATACTATTATTTAATTATTTGTTTTTATATTATTTAAAGAGTTTAATTGCATTAATAATTAATTAAAAAAATTTAATGATCAACATGATAACATTAATTAAATAATAAAATACAAAAAATTATATTAAAATTAAAATTAAATCCTTTTACTTTTTAGAACTTGATTCCATCTTTTTATTTCTCCTTTCTTTCAACTAACTCTGAAGATTCAGCAGTGAAGAGGCAGCATATATGATATATAGTTAAACATATATTCATATCTACAAACTCTTACCAAGAGTCAAACGAAGGCATTTATGTAGAATCATTAAACCTCTTAAGGAAAAAAAATCCTCAACTAATCTATATTATGCAACACAAATTTATTCTTTTTCTTACACATGTTACAATGGCCACAAATAAAAAATTACAAGTTATCGATGTTTACTTATATTAGTAATCTTTTATCCGTAAATTATAGTCATATGGCATCATTCATTTTTGAATGAATACATGCTCACACTAATTAGCATCTAATAGTTATTATGACTCAAACTTATAAGCAAAATTCATTTCAAAAGACTAATTTATTGAATAGAGTGCTTTATAATATATGTATTACATTAAGTTTTATAAATTACTCAATGTGTGACATAACATAAGTTTTTTATGTAAAAATAAAGTGAAAATATTTTTCTTTTAAAATATTTTGCTATCTTTTTTTGTGTAAAAATAAACTATTTTTTGTCTTATTGGGTTAGATTATTAATATACAATTTCATTCTCCTCGACCCTCAATTGCATAGGCAGTATTGTTTTGCATGTGTTTGGTTTAAATTTTAAGATCAACAATAATAATACAAAATTAATTTTATGAGTATAGCTTTATTTTGATTCTCTATCTATATACTATAATAAAAAGGATTTTCCTCTTTAGTTTTAAATTTTTAGTTTTTCAAAAAAGTATTAATAACTAATTAAACACAAATAGAAAAAGGAAAAGACAAACATTTTTTATAATTATATTCTATAATTATAATTACTTTAAAATATAGAAATTTATTTTTTAAATTTATCTCAAAGTTATTTTTAATTAAATATTTAACTTATAATTATAATAAAATTATAAATTAATTAATTTATAAAATAATAATATGAGTAAAAAAATATAGATTGAGAGACACCACAATACTACTCAAAGCGCTAGTTAAAATAAAACTTTTTTACATATAATTATTATTCAATGATATATTATCATATATTTTAAAAAAATTTAACTATGATGATAATTATTTATAAATTTAAATTTTTTAATAATATAAAAACAAATAATTGAATGACTGTATATATAGATTTTTTGTGACAGTTAATTAAAATTAAATTACTGTAAGTAATTATTTGCATTTTAAGGTTTTCCATTGCGGAGAATCGCGGTAACTGAAAACGAAGGTAGAGCATGTATTTTAAGTTTTTTTTTTGGTATATTGTTATAAGTTTCTTTTTATATGATCTAAATTGTGCACACATATTCTAGTAACGTAAAATCAAAATTTAGTTTTCATAACGAGTCATGTAAGCAGAGTATGTAGTTCCCACCCCGCATGTACTCAGCGGTTGTTGATTTATTGATTTTTCAATACTCTACCTTACGGCCCCTCTTAACTTTTAGTGTGTGTATATGCTATAGGAGATTATTTAATTTATTCATTAGAAATATAGAATAATAAAAGTATGCAAATGTTTTTTTAAATTAATATAAAATTAGATTTAATTTAAAAAAAATATGAGATCAATTAACCATTTTTAACCTTATATAGATAAAAGAATTATTTAACTTATTCTTTATCCCGAATACTGCACTGCTTGAAACAAAAAAAATTAAGTTACATTACATTTATAAATAGCTGCCACAGCCTGACAAATATTGATGATAAATAAATATAGTAGGTAAGTAAGAAATATGTAATTTGTGTACAAGGAATTCTTGGTTAACTGTCACATCCAATTTATATATGACATTAAAATTTGAAGACACATATTTATCCATGTTGCTGTCAAGTTGGTTGAGGGAGGAATTCCTTATAGAATTTATTAGATAATATATATATATATATATATATATATATATATATATATATATATATATATATATATATATATATATAATATCGCTGAAATCTAAATGATAGTACCTATGTAAGTAATAAAAAAATTTACTAAATGCTGTTCATATATACAATATGTTTTATTTAGTCAATATCTGACTTGCATTAAAAAACCAATCGCTAGTCAAGTCCAAATATGCTTTAAATATTTTATGTTAATATTAAACTATGATAAGAATACAAGAAAATATTTGCCTGAACCTTAAACCAATACAATTCTGTTTTTCTGGTTAAAGAAGTTAATTAAAGTTTTGATAGCTAATTAAGATGATTCAGTGTTTTGACGATTTCAATTGAATAATTTTCCCTGCTAATTATAATATAAAGGCTATACGAACTAATTTAAAGCATACTAAAAAGGTCAATAATAATTAGTTCCTAATAATTTGATTATACCACTACTATTTATATTGTCAATTTCACTATCTCCATTTATTTTTTTGTTGTCATATTCTATTAATCTCTACCTTCATACAATAAGCAACGCCTTAGACATATAAGTGTTTTGTAAATAGCATTCTTCATAGCAATACACTAAATGGATTTGTTATAGTATATAGGAGTCTTCATGATCTTATTTGATTCGGTTTTACAAGAAAATTTCAATCGAACTAAACCGATCGATTTGTATATATTATCAATCATTTGGTTTAGTTTATATCAGAGAATCAAACCAAACTAAATCCATCTTAATCGATTTAGTTCAATTCGGTTGATCAATTTTTGACTATAATATTATAATTAGATTAAAATTAAATATTAAAAATTACATATAATTTAAATTAAGAAAAAAGTAAAAAAGAAAAATAAAGGTACCGTAATTATGGAATTTGCATTGTTGTTATCTTTGTTGATGCCGAAGGAGAAGGCATCCATATCAATCACAAAGCTATTGGCTTTTTTGGCTATGTACTGGAATGCGTTTATGTGATATGAAACCAAGATTTTTTTGGCATGCCCATGTTCTTCTGTTTGAGTTTCACATCCTCGCAAGTTGCAAGAAGCTCCCCAATCCTGAAAAGAAACTAAATGCAAAGTCACAGGATGCGTTGATGGCTCTTGTGGTTGCATCACGATGGCTTGTGACAGTGGCTATGGAGTTTGGAAGGAGGATTCACAACAATGGAAGAGTAAGTTGGGGAAATCAAGTTGGAAAGACTATCTTTTCTCTGTTAGAACTCACAACAGGACAAGAATAACGAAAGAGAGAAATCAAATTAGATTAAAAATTTGGAGTATAAAAGAAAATCTCAATAATAAAAGTATGTCTAAAAGAATAATAACACATATAAAATATATTTTATAATATATATTTTTAACTATCGATTTGATTTGAATTGATTTAGTTTTTTAAATTAAAATCAAAAATCAAATCGAACCGATCGGTTTTTAAAATTTAAAACGAAAAAATCTATTAAAATTGGTTTTAATTGGTTTTCAATTTTTTTGGTTTAGTTTTTTCAATTTTATTTAAATTAGTTTGATTTTAAACACCCCTAATAATGTATGGCTTCTTTAAGCCAAATAAAATTATCGAGATATTATTAAATTAAGTTTGTTGGTAGATTAATCAATCATACATATCTCGAGTAAATCCAACCAGTTCAAACCAATTTTATGTAGTTTGAAGGGTACACAACATATATTTTTGAAATAAAATATTATATGATCAAAAAATTTTTATCATAATTTTTAATAAAATAATTTAATATATTTTTAATTTTTATATTGATGAGTGATCTCTATTATTTAATTTTATTTAATAATTTTTTTTTATTTTTTTAAAAATTTTAATTATTTTTTTGACTGTGTAACATTATTTGTTTTTAAATTTATAGTTTTTTTTTTAAAATACATAGTTACTCGTTAATCTAAAGTTTAGCTTTTGGAAACATTGGCAGCACACAACTAAATCAGGGTTGACCTGGTGTCTTTTATGCACACGTCTCAAATTCCTGCATATCCATGTCACTGGGTACCTGTCATCCTTTTGCAAAGAGCGTATCCTTTACACCTTCACTCCCCCATCGGTCATTGACCTTCTCTAAAAATGAGTAAGAGGGAACATTTGTTTAAAAATGTCAGAATTTCCAAGAAATATGCTTAAACTACCACATGGCACTGGCACACGCAAGGCAACTCAATTTCAAGGTCTAAACTAATAATTCACACATTATTATTTTTTATTTAACAATTTCATATAATTATATAAATTTTTTGGTTAAATAAAATTTTTAATTAAAAATAATAATAATATAACAATTTATTTATTTATTTAATTTACATAAATCTACACAAAAGTCTCATTGGTTGGTCTCATTTCTTTATCATCAACTGTTTCACAGTTGATATTTTCTTTGAGCACTATTAATTATTTATTGACTTAATAATGTTATTTATATATTATTTTTATTACATTATTTTTATATAATTTTTATAATAAAATAAAAATATATATATTTTAATACTTTATTTTATAAAAATAAAAAGCGTAAATGTATAAAAAAAAATTGTAAGAGATGATATAAAAAAATTATGTGCAATAAATATTGAAGAGTTCAAAGTTGAAAACTGATTGGAACATAAATACGTAGCTTGAAAGCCAAACTATTGAAGACTTTAGAATGCTCGTGGAAGTTAAGATTGTATTATATTTATTTATATTTTGATATATTAATATTAAATATTTAACAAATATATTTATTAAGGTAAAATTAATTATTTTAAAAAAATTATATTGACTAAATTAGAATAATTATTCTATCTTAATAAGTGTATTTTATAATTATTTAATTTTAAAATATCAAAAAATATATAAATAAAACACAATTGATATTTTAACAGTATTCAATAATTTTTTAAAAAAAATTAGTGTTTGGTTGGTATGAGATGAATGTGAAAAAGAAAAAAGTTGGAAATCTACCAACTCCTCAACCCCTAACTAATTAATTCAATATATATAATATAAGCCTTAACTATAGGCAGAGTTATTTAATTTCTATAAATAAATAAGAGAAAAGTAGGAAATCGAAATGGAACGTTGTAATAAACTATTTAAAAGAATTACTGAGTTGTACTGGGAGCTGAGAGGCGTTGTTGATATATCGTATATGGAATCCATAAAGACTGAGTTAATATTGAATGCATTGTCATTTTCCTTTTTGGTAATAAAGAGGCAAATTGTTATTTTATTTAATCAGAAATGCACTGTCATTTTATAGAAACGTGTATACTACACGTACCCAAAAAAAGAAAAAAAGAAACGTTTATACTACTATTTCACTCAATTGTTCCACTAAAATCTTTTTGTAAATCTTATAAATAACGTGATATAAATAGAGTTTAAATTTGATTTATTCTTAGTTATAAAAATATTTATTTTAAGAATTCAAATCTTGTCAATTTGAAAATATTACTTTGTAAAACTTTTATCATACTTTTTTCCATCATTCTAATTATCTTTCAATTAATAATTTTACATGGCTAGTGTAAATATTTCTAATACAATATCAACAATAATGTATTAAATATAAACAAAAAAAACTATTAGGAGGTACAAGTTTGCATTATTTTTTATATAGTGTTTTGAGAGCAATTTAATTAAGAATCAAATATTCAATAATTAAGGCATATTTAGTTTGTTACCATAAATTTTTAATATCTATATTTTTTATTATAAATTTTGGTTATCGCTATAATGAGATATTTGTATATGTATCCAATTATTGCATCTAACAGCTGAAATTTTATTTTTAAATTAACTTGCTAATTTACATGAACTGTTTTGCCACCTATTATTTTCTGTATGTTCCATTGTAATATGCTGAGTACATATACGTATAGGAGTAGTGGTAATGACATAATCGGTGGTGATAATGTACTTTGTAAATTCTTATGACTTTCATTTTACACAAGAAAGAAAGAAAAGGAAATGGGATAAAATTCAAGTACACACTCCTAGATAATGAAAGAGTGGTAAAAGACTAAAAGTAAAACACTTGTAAAAGTAGACATGGCTGGGAAATGGCACCATTGTAGTCAAATTTTAGAGTCTTTAATTTGTTTTGGCTCCCATTTCTTTTCCTCGTACACTAGTACACTATTCGTTCATCACCTATCTTTCTTTGCTCAACAAAAGTCTCATGCTTGAGAAATGGCATAACTGAAATTAATTTATTATTGCTCTTGTTGAATGAAGCACTTACTACTGACTCAAAAATTTTAATTAATGGCAATAATATAACTTTTTTTTTATAATTTTTAAGAATCACATCAAATATTAAAAGTTATACTCATTATAAGCACAATCAACCAGAATGTTAAATCAATGAATCATGAAAAAGACGTTGAACAAATAAATTTAACAGTTGCATGCCATGTTTCCATTTGTTGTTTGTTACCCTAGATATATGACCATATATAAGGGCTGATTTGATTACTAACACTGAAAACAGGGTTCTCTAAATCCCATTTGTTCCTCTCCAACTAACCCTTGCAAAAGCCATCATTGTTAGTGAGCACATCTCCCTTTTGTTTTCGAGAAATGGTGGTGCTTTGAAAAGTCATGCTTTACCTTGAGATAGAATGGGAAGAGATGAAAAGAAAAAGTAAAGCTATAGATGTAGGAGTATCTAAATGTAAGATGAGATGCAAAGAGTATGTGTTTGTTGTGAGAATATGCTAAATGTGTAGGGAGTGAAGATGGGGGAGTGGTCTCCGGCAGAGGGGAAAGTGACATCAAAGAGTGGGATGGGTGCCCACATGGGTTGCTTGGGTGCGACAAATGCGACATAAAAGCCTAACTGACTTGTGACTATTGACTAATGAGGCCTAGCCACACGGGTTGCATCAAGGAGGACCTTAAATATAAAATTATATGAATAATTTTGTTTAAAAAAATAAAAATGTATAACTATTTGAATTTCTATAGAGTTTGGTAAAAAAAATTTTGATGTAACATTCTACAAATCTAAAGATAAAAAGCAAATTTAATGATAAAAAAATAAATTATATGAATATACTGTGCAAAATCGTCTTTTTCTTATGCTTTTATACAAAAAGTACTACTATAACGTGTCTTAATTCGTTTTTTTTTTTAATTCAAGGTAAAAGACCTTATAAACTTAAAATATAAAATAATATAGTTATTTATAATAGTCAAATAATTAATACCTCAAGTTCGATCTATCTTTCTTGTGATGACCAAACCATTAGTTCCTACATCAATGTTTGATGCTGATATGACATCCAAGATTGGTGTAGGAACACCTTTAAAGCACAAGATGCAACCACCCCCAATAAGAGCAATGGGATTTTGATTGTCATGGAATCTTATTAGAGCCACAACCAAAACAGAATGCTTCCAATCCTAATCCATGTCTATGGCCACTATGAACAAAGGCAGAGACCATCTCGATCGTGTATCCTAAACACAGGGAAGTTGAGCCACTGTGGAGAAAAGTTCCCTCGGCACAAAAGGAAACCACAGCAACATGAAGCGGCCCCCTTACATAGTACATTAGACAAACTAATTTGAAACCCGCCTTGATCCAAGAGTTGGGCTAACAATCATGGCCCAAACCCATTTTAACTACTTAGGTTCAACTCTATTTTGGTTCGTCCATTTCATTGTATAACCCAATTAAACATGGGTTTTAATAGATCAAACCCACGATGACCAACAAAAACAAAAAGATCAACCCATAAACAGTTATTTAAACATTAAATATATAATAAACTAAAATTATCAACGTTTAATTGTATTTTTTATGAATTTGATTTTGATATATTTAATAAAAAAAATTTATATTACTATTCAATTATACATTAATATATTATTAAATAAAATTTATCTATTATAACAATTATTTGAAAGATTAAAATTTTTTAACGATGAAATGGTATATGATTAGATGATAATTTAAAGAATTTTACATGTTTTTTACTTTTTCTGACACTCTATTCTCCCAAACTATGGGCAACGCGGGTGGCAAAGAATTTGGAGTTTTTAACAATTCTAGAGCATGTTCGTGCTTCGATAAAGATTGGTTTGGTGCTTGTAATTTTTCTGTTCGAGACTCTTTCGAAGCTTGGGTAAAGGTTTCGTGCTTCTCCCCCTTTCGACCGAGAAGATTCCTGACACGTACTAGTATAATCGAAGGTTCTGTAAACCCTGCACTTGAAAGTTTCCTCTTTGTTGTGTCGTAGTCCCTTTAAGCTCAAGGTTCTCTTCTGTTTTTCAGTAGGCTACGTGTCAAATAGTTTTACGCGAGTCAAATAATTTTTACATGCGTCAAATAATCTTTTCAAATAGAATTTACAAGACCTGATGGCTTGTTATGTCAATTTCTTCCCATAAATTAATGTTTGTGCTTGAATATATGTTATGTATAAAGCCACGCGTCACAAAGGTGCCAAAAGCTTATAACAAGAATACAAAAAATAACGTAAGCTATCTTCACTTCCATATGCCTTAGAGCTAACACTTTATGTTGGTTAAAAAGTTTTATTCTAGCTAGCTAGTTGGTGTGGTTTAGTTAAGCTGTTGCACACGAAGACCTTCACCTAATTTCTTCATTCTCATACCCCAAAGGAAACGCCCTCTGTGGAGGGTTTGAACTTTGAAGAAGCTCATGGAGTAGCTTAAAAGTAACTCATAGCCAAAAAGACCAGTATAGAATTATATGCATGGAATTGGTAGTGCATGTTCTTCAATGCTTCAAAGGCAACCACATGATAATGACTTGAACAGCATAAATGATGGTGGGTGTGTTAGGATAGGAAGATCATAATTGATCATCAATACGGGTGATGGAATCATTGGAATGTCTGCAGAAGCAACTTCCCTGCGGTAACTGATTTTCTCAAGATAGTTTTAGTTAATTTATTTACAGTAGAAAGGAGTCTTATAGAGACACGGCCGGCTGAATTGCATTCATGGCTAGGCTGCCAAAGTCAATAGAGAAAATGGAAATATACCCCCCTCAGTATGCTTTAGTTGGCCCCACACCAACCAAAAAATACAAAAAAATTAATTTCCCAACAAAAATTTTAGATTGGCCACCAAAATAAATATTATGATATATTTCTTCATTAAACCGTGAAGAGATTATGAGTAATAGTAACTCATTTAATTAACTGCCAGAAAAATTATTATTTGTGATAGATAGAATAGTTAGTAATAGTACTCTTTTTGTGATAGAAATTTTTGTTTACCAAAGAACCTAAATATTTGAGAAATATTTAGTGTATATATAAAACACAACAATATTGTAAATAGTAATACATAATATATTTTATAACTCAAATATTCAACACAAACAATTTTCTAATATTTAGTAAATCTTTAAAATACAAGACAGCAAGGACAAATACATGAATTGTCATTCTGGTTTTCAAAAGGGCATTAAAAGAACATAACACCGTTATTAATAGTGCACAAAATGTTGGACCCGTAGTCGATCACAATCAGAAACCATAACCGTGAAGTCCAGACAATCCCTCAACTGCTAGGGACTATTGGAAATGAAACCAAAAGGCGCCACAACTAAAGCCTTCCTCCTGCTCTCATACACTTCCTATGTCTCTACCTCTAGAATTTGTTTCTGATGAGATCCCGGAGAAAGTGAACTAGGCAGAACTTGACGCATGATAGACAAAAAACTAGCAGCATGAGATCTGTTCAAGTTCAAGCACAGGATTCTACTTTACCACTTGACTTCAATGGTTGTCTCCAATTGGCTTCACCTTTACAACCATTACATGAAAGATGACACAGACGCATATTCCAAACCAATAGCTAAAGACATATATGCATGACATCAAACAAAAAAAAAGGACCAGTGAAAATCACAAGGGTGAGAAAAGAACAAAAATGCGAAAGCCAAATAATCATGCAATGGAAATTCGGTCAATGGATAATGATTTGTTCCTAATTTAACAATTACCCAGCGTATTACAGACAACTCAAACATTTATTTTCATGACAGTCATAGCTTTAATTTAGATAATTAATTGCATCCCAAACACTTGCCAGAGAATGACGTGCAATCAACTAATTAACAATAGATTTGATTTTTCAGTTGAATTAAAAAAAAAAAAAAAGTGACCCACTTAGATCATAGCATGAACACGCTACAAGGACTAAATTGGGGGAACAGAACATCAAGTGAGAGTTAAAGATATGACCAACCAACACCTCTCAGTTCATGACTTTATAGGTGTGCACAAAAAAAAAAAAGGATTAAGAGTTTAATTTTGCTTTAATTAAGGAAGGGAATGGTTTAGAGAAGAAAAAGACACCCATTAGAGATAAAGACCAATTCTGAACTTAAATAATTTAAAGATTTGAAATATTTGATTTTTGTCATGAATGATATCATGCTCCTTGTCGTTCTTGTAATTTTTAATTAATAATTTTAATTTTAATACAAGGTATGATGAGTTTGTACTTTATTTACACTTGTGTTAAAAATAAAAATACCAACCTGTTGTTATTTAAACTTTTGAGATATATTTAGTCATTATTGTAAACCATTGACAATAAATAGAAAAAAATCATTTCTAATTAATTTGACTACCAACTGTCTCAATAATATTAAAAAAATTTGAGCACTATCATTAGTTGATCGCAGCAGGACTTAAATTTTCCTTTTATTTTAAGGAAGCTTTCTCAATAATATTAAAAAAAATTGCCCACTATCATTAGTTGATCGCAGCAGGACTTAAATTTTCCTTTTATTTTAAGGAAGCTTAATGCCGATTGAGGAGAGAAAATTGAACCCGTAACTTTTAATGAGGAGTAAGGTTATCATGAGCAACCGCTAATAATCATATATATGCTATTTTTAATTTATTATTTTTTAGTCTCTCAGTGACTGTTACATATATATAGTACTAGTAAAAGGTAATATTTTATTTTTATTTTTTTTCAGTAAAAATGAGATTCAATTCCAAACTTTTATGCCGAATATAAATTATGCTAATCACTGCATATATACACGTTCCACATATTAATGTAAATTTATATCTTTCTAGGAAAGTGAATCTGCCTACATAGTACTGAGTCATTTGACTTGCTAATAAATGCAGCGTTTTGATTGTTCAAATGGTTCTTTCCAATGCTCGCAAGCCCTAATGCCCTATCTTGTGGACCATTTTTTCCTCTCTCTCTCTCTTTTTTTCTTTTTTTAAAAGCAAAGAAGACAGGATAGAAGTAATGCTGACAAAATGCTTTCTCTGCACCCACAACGTAACATACTGTCCACTCTATTTTCATGTATTGTTATTTTGTATATGTTGTGAAGTTATTGTAATGACAATTTGGAGTAGATTCCATCTTGGGATTTCACAGACTGTATTCAATTATATATATAACAAAAAAAAAAAAAAAAAAAAAAAAAAAAAAAAAAAAAAAAAAAAAAAAAATGCATTCAATTATATAATTGGACTGCAAACTTAATTAAATAACAAATCAGACAACATCGAAATAGCAACTGCTGCAAGATCTTATAACGTGATTACTAAAAAAACTAATGAAATAATTTACATATAAAGTTAGAAGAATTTATAAAAGTTCTCTAATAATACTTTCTCAATAATTTATTTGATATAAAATGATCTCATTTTTAACAAGACTACGTGATTCAAATATAAGTATAGATAGTATAATTGGTGGTAGGCCGATCTTTTAAAAAGAAGTCCCAAATATGTTTTCCAATTCCTATTAACTTACTAATACTAATTTATGAGTAACAACACTTGCACAAATTTATAATTACATACTCTTCATATATTCTTTGTAATAGGTTGTTAAATAGCACTCTAAATTCCACTATAACTTTTTTCAAGTGGGCTAGGGACAAATTGTAATATTGTATACTGGCCAAAGAAATACATGTGAGTGACGTATCCATAAATGGGTAGGGACCAGAGAAACACCGTCAGATCAATGTCACGCGGCGATGGCATAGTAAAAAACAGGACAGGTAGGTGCATTTGCATGATGTGCATGGCCATGTTCATGTGGCCCCACCATCTCTGTAAGATGTATATTAATGGAGACTGTGGCCCCATCCCATGCCCAACGGGTCAGAAAATGACATACTGTTATCCATATGACTTAGGTAAGCTTTGTAGCATTCCTTAATCACCACAATAAAGTTCTCAGCTTCGAACAAGGAAGGAACAAAATAACATGTAGCCATGTGACTTTCAGAAGCAAAGTCCAAAACCCAGCCAAAATAGGGGCGTTACTTTTACGTGTATCCAAAACCAAAGCTACAAATCCATTCCATTAATTGCGAGTTATAACCTTCGTAATGTTGAAAAGCTTTCTCTTTCTCTCGGATGTTAAATAATCTAAAGGAGCTAAATCTATATGAAGCATACCAAAACGATAGACGTGAATATTGGTTTTCTTCCTAACTTTTTAAGTGTTGCCCTCACTTTTTTCTTGGACACTTTATTTTTTTAAAGTTTTAAAAATTAAACCGGTCACTGAATTAGTGAAGGGACTAATTCACAGTTCAATAGTACAATTGTGATGGTTGAACCATGGTTGAATTAATTTATAATTAAATATATATTTATATTTGTATATATTAAAAATTTAATATATATATATTACTTAAAATTGTAATATCTTGATAAATATAATTTACATTAAATACACTTATTTATATTTAATATGTTAAAATATTTTTAAAAATTTAATAAAATACTGAAGTATATAAATTTATTAAGACTAATAATTTGCTTAATTTTTATTTAAGTGTACACATATATTGCTTAAAAAATGAAAACAAACTTCAATGTATGTATTAAGATATAATATGAAGTTAACATTTAAAGGATAATAGGACTTGAGCATGGCTTTTATTTATGTTAAGCCTCCTTGTTTTAGTATATATAAACAAAAAGAAACATATATTGCTGAGAGATGCTAGTGGTTCAGCAGCAATCCCACTTACTTTGGAAATTCAAGTGCTGACCTCATGACTAGCCCAAAGCTGCCAAATCGTGTCGGTTCACACACGGTTGACTTGTTCATGCCCGATTCAGTGGACCAACGCCAGTTTACCTACACAGCAGTTCTGGATACCTAATAGAATCGGTCAATGGATCGGTTCACGGTTGAACCGATTCAGCCAGCCGATCCAATCTGGTTTTCAAAATACAGGTTTTTTCCTGTGTTTAAAGGTTGAGCATCTTTCGTGATGTGATCAAAGATACAATTTTCCTGGATAAATATATATGTACCCATATAATAGTGTGAGTTAAAAGATGAACAAGTGTAGATTAATCATAAGCGAATGCACCCATTAGATGCATGAGCACTATATATATTATATCTATACGGAATCGCTTTATTCTTGAAATTAATTAACAAAATGTCAACACCACTGCATTATATATATTATAGTGCTTCTTCCATTCCACGACATATATATAAGTAAAACTCATGGCAATAAGGTGACGCAAGTGCTTATCATATCTGGAAACACGACGAAACAGCATAGAAAAGGTGCTTTCGACTCTTCCATTATTATCATGAGACAGAAGGGTCAGAGATTTCAGATAGATATGGCTCTTGCCGTTCATCATTTCCTCAATAATACTTCCATGCATTGAGACTTGTAGCGTATGGAATTGATGTTGCATCCATGCATGGGATGAAGATATATATGCTTTAATGTTTTGCCTTCTTTAATGAATGATAGAGTGCATGCTTATATCAAATTGCTAAATTTCCATTTCAATACTTTTGTCCTAATTTATAAAAATTAGGATCGCTTTGGTAATATATACTTCTGATTGTGTCTTTCAAGATTTATGACTCGGAGGTTGAGAGTTATGGTTTTGGAAATTGCCCCATTAAATTCAAATTTATGTGGGTTATACGTCTATATGCAATCATATTCTTTTGAGAAATAGTAGTTTCTTGCATGCATTACACAGTTGTAGTAACCCACTTATAAAATATAGTGAGATAATTAATGCTAAATAGAAAGCTCTTAAATAGTCGAAAAGGAAAGACATTACTTATATGTGAAGTCATTAAATTGAGGATGATATTTCCCACGAATTTTTTACAAAAATTAAGTGATGATAAAATTGATAAATCTGAAAAAAAAAACAGAATAGATAAAAGATTCACAGACCACAAATAACTTATTCGTATCATCTTTCATAAAAAATCATTCGTGGGATTTATCATTTCTTTATTAAATTTTACGTAAAGTTTTTAAAAACATGTTGAAGTGATTTTATGTAAAATTTTAAACATGATTTTTTGTGCATCATAATTCATGGCGCATGCAAAATTTCTCTCAGGGTTGTTTGGAATAACAAATTTTGATATTTGGTTTTATTTGTAAATCAAATTGTTTATTTAAAAAATTATAAAATAGAAATTAATTAATATGATTAAAATATCCATGAAAATCTAATTAAGTTGGTTTAAAATCCTTTTAAAAATTAGAGAATATGGGTGAATTTTAGTAAATTTTGTATACATTTACTATATACCCTTATTAGATATTTAATAAAATATTTATTATAAATTTAATTCAAATTCTTTTTAGTGTATTTTAAATATAAAAATTAATTTTTAAATCAATTCAAATTATACTTTTTAATATGAGTTTCAAACATAAAAATTTATTGTTAATTTAATTTAACTCAATTCAATTCAAATTCTAATTTTAATAATTCTAAACAAATCTTTGTAAAGAAAGACATCATTTTCAAAAAAAAAAAAAGAAGGCATCATTTTACTTAATTCTGCCTAGAAGATCAAATTAAAAAAAATAGAAAACTCACTTAAAAAATATTTTAAGCAAGTAGTAAGCTATTTATAAACTTCTTGTAATTATAAATGTGAATCTCAATTTGGCATAGCAAACTGTCATAAGCGTAGCAGTTTAAGCTTGTTTATTTAATTATTTAATCATAAATGAGTATTAAATTGTTTAATTTTATCTTCATTTTTTTTGTGATAATCATCTTCATTCTTTTTTTAAGAGATATTATATTAAACTTGTTTATTGAATTAATAATATAATAACTTATGATTAAATGATAATATAAATATTTTTAAATCAATGATAGAATAAAATAAAATTTTAATTATAAATATAAGAAGTGTATATAATATGTTTAACATAAGAGACTTCTGGGAATATGCTAACATTAATTTGGTACCTTGAAAACGTGAGAACTTTTAGATTGTACCATGAAAAACACTGATTCAAAAGAATTCAACGGGAAGATGATTGGTGTTCTACATAACTGTTTTTCACAGCATCGGCATTGGTAAGATGGAGTCAAACAAGAGAGTCACGCCCTGCCGAGAAATCTGACTCGAGTATGTGTGATGGATACACGTATCTAATGATTCGCGAACATGTCATCGAAGAACGTCCGAAATGTACACTCACTCTCATGTCTTCCCCCGCTGTTTCTCTCTCTCCCTCTCTGTCTCTCTCATGTCACGGACCAGCCCTTGAGTTTTTCTCACTAAACCTGCCACTTTCCTTTTGCTTCCTTCCGACCAACGTAATACTAACACAAACAAAAAGAAAGAAAAGCAACATGTCTCATGTCTCCATCAAACCTTACCGGCTTACTATCCCAATCCATTTGTCGTTCATCCTTTCCCTCCAAAGCAAACTCTTCCTCTTCTTCCTCTTCTTCTCCACAGACACCCTCCTTTCCCTCTCTTTTTTCACCACAACCTTTACTTAATCACACCCATCTCACCTTCCCTTTATGAGCAATCCCTTTTGGTTTTACCCCCATTTTAATTTAATATTCCTCTCTCTCTCTTTCTCTCTCTCTCTCTCTCTCACACACAGACACACATTCAGATCCTTTTAACGCCAAACCATTATTATTTACCAGTTAATTAAAGCAATGACTCGGCTATTTCGATCCAAATCTAGTGGACTCGTGGGTCGCACCGAGTTTAACCCCTCTGCGCCAAGTCCATTTTTCCACGATGTCAACAAGAAGGAGGAGCAGGAAGAAGAAGGAGGAGGTGGAGGAGAATTATACAGTGATGAGGATGATGATGATGAAGATTCGAACAACCCCGTTTCCACGCCGTTCATTAATCCCGGCTCAAAAGCAGGTGGTGGGGCAGATAATCAAGCTTGGCGCGGCCAATCCCACAATCAGCCCCAGTTTACCATATTGGATATTCTTGTGTCTGCGCTTAAGAAATCTCTGCTGGTCACTTGCAGCGTGGAGAGGGAGGATGTTTCCTCCTTGGATATTAGCTGGCCATCGGAGGTTCGCCATGTCTCGCACGTTACCTTTGACAGGTTCAATGGGTTTCTGGGTTTGCCCACCGAGCTCGAGCCAGAGGTGCCCAGGAGGGTGCCCAGCGCCAGGTGAAGTCTTCATTTTGTTTTCTTCCTCTTCTTCAAGTTCTTCTTCTTCTCATTATTAATCTTTATTGTTGACAGAACATGAAATTGGGTAATTGAAGTGAGCCTAAAAGCACAATTTTGTTGAGATTTTGTTCAGATCAGAGAGTGCGTTAGTTTTACAATTTTCACTGCGCCAACGAGAAAATAATGAACTAGGCAACCTAAAGGCTTCAATTAGGCATGCATCTTTGTGCATTGCTAAATGTAGTTGAATGAATTGTTTGCATCCACCGGGGTGCTCTGTAACGGAGGAGAAAATTTTGGGTTTCGTTTGTGGTGGCTCTGCTTAAAAGGACTTCTTCTCAGTGTTAATTGCAAGTTCACAACAAATTTTTAGCTTCAGTTTCTAAATTCAAGATGCCCTGAAAATTATATGAGCCTTCTTAGCCCTGAGAATTATATGCCCTAAAAATTATAACTTGGTTGATATCAGGTCAAACTTCTGAATTGATTCAATTCAAAGTTGATATCATCAAAATGCTGATCTTTTCTTGTAAGTTGCTGGATATAACCTGTGAATCCCCATAATTTACCTTTGGTTTTATTGCAAATAATAGGTTTCAGTGGGGTTAGGCTGATGGGAGAGGCCGAGAGGAACATGGTCACATTTATGTTTAATATATTAATTTGTTGGTATCTCTGACTCAAAATACACTGCAAGGTTTTGTCACTTCCAATTAGGGGAAGAAAAATTAACAGCAGTGTGTCTGGGATTTGTGGCTGCATAATCAACACAATTTACAAGTGAAAGGGGTCTTTTATTGGTCTTGTGGTGTTGGTTGTGAATCTTTTCTTTGCCGCCCCTTCTCACTAGGTGGGGAATTCAATTTCTGTGAGAGGGAAGGAAGGCAAATCTAAGTTGGGAGACAATTGGTTTGCCTTTCGTCTATGCCTTTCTCTCTTCTTGGCTCTTCTTCTTCAATCTATCTCTCATTTTATTTGACTGTGCTCTTATATCGTCTTTAAATCATGCAGTGCAAAGGTATTTGGAGTTTCTGCAAAGTCGATGCAGTGCTCTTATGATGATAGGGGGAACAGTGTCCCAACGATTCTGCTGATGATGCAAAAGCGATTGTATTCAGAGGGCGGCCTTAAAGTATGTTTTGTTTGCGTGGAATTATACGTTAAAATCATTTAACTGAACTTCATTTACACATTACTTTTAAGGTCTAATTCCATACTTTCAATGCGTGAAGGCAGAAGGAATATTCCGAATTAATGCTGAGAACAGCCAAGAAGAGTTTGTTCGTGATCAGTTAAACAGAGGTGTAGTGCCACATGGAATCGAAGTTCATTGTTTATCTGGTTTGATAAAGGTATTTACTAAGATGCTCAATTTAACTTATGTACTGTATTAGAATTAATTGAAGTGTACTCCTATGATTTTCACTTGACAGATCTTACTTCTTATGCTAAAATTAGTATGGAATTTTTTAGTGATCCTTCAAACATTTGAAAAACCTTATCTTTGAGAACTTTCCAACGTCTTTCACTTGTGTACAATTTGTAAATTATTTGGAAAGGGAGCTCAGACATCCTTGATTTCTGTATGTGGTCTGCAAAAATGAATTTGAATGAAATAATAGTTCCATCCGTCAGGAGTTTAGTATCAATTTTGGGTAGGTAAGCTCTGATGTTTACATGGAATGCACCTCATTTAACAAACTACCTACCACTGCATTAATGAATTGTTACTGTTATTGATGTTGATAATTTTTTCTCAGCTGTTAATGAGGTCTTCTTCCAATTTCTCTTATTTTTCATACCTTCCAGGCTTGGTTTAGAGAGCTTCCAACTGGGGTACTTGATTCTCTCTCCCCAGAGCAGGTGATGCACTGCAACACGGAAGAAGATTGTACTAATCTTGTGAGGTTACTTCCTTCAACAGAAGCTGCTCTGCTTGACTGGGCAATCAATTTAATGGCAGATGTTGTTGAGAGTGAACAGTTCAACAAGATGAATGCACGCAACGTTGCTATGGTTTTTGCGCCCAACATGACACAGGTTAGTTAACAATATGATGCAAAGATGTATGGTTCTGCTTCTTTTGTTCTTTAAAAAGTGAGATGTTTCTGGTTGGTTATTCTCAGAAACAGTTTAATTTGCCTCATTTGCTAAGCTATCATCTTTGAGTTGAGCAACAAAATTTCATATTTACGATATCTTCATTGGTTGCTAGTGTCTGGACCTTTTTGCTGCTTAAAATAAACTCAATAGATAGTCATTTTTAAGGAGCAATGACAAAGTCAAGTTGTTTTCAGATATCTGATATTTGAAGAATCAACAGTTGGAGATTTACTGTAATTAGCATACTAAAATTAATTGGCGTGGTGTAATGGATTGGCGAACAATAATCAGCAATTGCTGAATCCTGGATGTACTGATCAACAAAGGGTGTATGTACATCTTATTTATGCTTGAGCATACTAAATGCTTGTTTCCTTGTGCTATGCAGATGGCCGACCCTTTGACTGCGTTGATTCATGCAGTGCAAGTTATGAACTTCCTTAAGACGTTGATTCTGAAGACCCTTCGAGAAAGAGAAGAATCAATTGCTAAGGAGAGATTGCTTTCATCATGCTTAGATTCTCCTTCCTGCAAACAAGATCACCCTCCCTTCAAATTTATCAGGGAGGAATCTTGTGAGCTTACTGAGGAAGCTTGTGCCACGAAGGTACCTGCCAAAAGCAAGTTCTCGAGGACTTCTACCCTGGGAAGAATAGAATGGAATGTTGAGAAACTTTGGAACTCTGAGGAAAAGGGAAATGGAGATGGGGAATTCGAATCTGTATCAGATGGTAGCACACCACCTAGATATGAGATTGGTCCTTTAGAAAATAGTTACAGACGTAGATATGACAGTGAACATTGGCTGAGACTGAGAAAAGGAATGCGCAAGCTATGCAGGCATCCTGTATTTCAATTGAGCAAGCAAACCAAGAAGCCTGCAAATCTTGGCATTGTAAATACCAGGGAAGGAGGTGAAGAGGCTTGGTCCTAAAATAACTGCTGCGCGCCGTGCTTTTATGGCTTGTGTGATAAAGATAGATGTTTGCGTGAGATTGTATTTAGCATAGTTTCAGTTGTAACTGCTGCTTGGTTTTTTAGAGGAATGCAAGTTCATGAAATGTTTAAAGACGTTAACAAAAGCTCTTGCAAATGATTGACCTACAAAAAGTTTTAGTTGCTGACATAAAAGATTCACTTCAAATTGTGTTCAGTATTGTGTGGACAATTAAATATCTGAATCTCTGCACAATCAATCCATCAGGGTATGTTCCCCTTTCTTCTATCTCTGAGGGTTTTGTACTGTTTTTTAAACTTGGAAAATCACCTCATTCACTCCCCTCCCACGTCCCAAACCCAACATTCGGCGCGGGAAAGTTTTACGTAATACAAGAGTATCCATTTGGTGCAATGTATCAAAACAATCAAAGTATATAGCATGTGACATATACGAAAAATATGAAAAAAATTTCTTCAACTATATTCATTGTGCAGTTTATCCCCTAAGATTTCAATTGTAGAAATGCTCTTTCCATCAATTATATAATAGTGCAAATTAAAAGTGTATTAGCCAATTGTTCAAATTTACATAACAGTTTACCTCATCACCTAGCTAGCTTTGTTGTGGCTAGTTTTCTTTTTTGTTGTGGCTAGCTAACATTCGATCTATGCACTTGGATAGTTTGTTGGGGGATCAAATGCCAATGGCAATTGGGCCTCGGCCCCCTCCTATTACCCAAACAAAATGCTAATAGCAATTGCTGATAAGAGGTTCGGGAAAATACCACGTTTGAGAAAAAGTTAGTTGCACAAATTTAATCTTAGAAGATTTGGTTGCACCATCAAAAAAATAGATGAAAATTTTGTGCATAAGCAAAACGTTTGAAAAAGAAAATGAATAATTAAAAATAAATTTCAATACATAGTTTCTATATTGAAAAACTGCTCATGCTTGTTTGAGGTTGAGGACAACCTACAGTCTATAAATATTGTAAACAAAAGAGAGATTATACAAGAAGTTTAAGAAAATATGAGTGGTGCCATGTGAGCCCAAACTTCGCGGATGGTTGGGTTTTGATTGAACCCAAACTTTTTTTTGGTTTTTATCATTCAATAAGCACAAGTAGAAGTACAATGTCATTTCTTGTTATAGCAAACGCAAGCCCAACGCAGAAGCTTCATTGCAACACTTCTAGTCTTATGGGCTTTCAGAGGTAAAGGTGATTTTGGTTGAAGGCAACCAAACATAAAAAGTATAGACAAAACTACATTTGTCATGGTAGAATGGACGTTTGGGTAGGTCTAACGTGAAATCAAACACATCCTAAATTGTTTGACACAGTTCGTAAAGAAAAAAAAAATATTTGATATAGTTGCTTGAACAAAAAAAGATTATAATACTTTTGTTGTAAATTAGGTTTATATCTCAATTGGGTTTTGTCAAATACACATTTTTGTTTATCAAACAATATGTTCAAGTTATCTCTCTTTTATTTAAACTTAAACAAGAGTATTTTTCAGAATTTCAATCCTTTTTCATGTGCATGTGTAAAGATAAACAAGATGATGCATTCTCATTAAAAAAAATCCAAATAGGGACTGAATTTAATACTGAAACAGAAAAGTAGAGCATGAAAGTGCCGCAACATCTCTGTCATGCTTGGAGTAGAAAAATGTTAAAATACTATTTCTTTAGAAAGTTTTTTAGGGGTAAAATTAAAACAGAGCCTATGCTACAACAAAATCACAGTTTCATTACCTAGTAATAGTGTCAGTTTTAGGAAAATGGAACAATAACCAACGACCAAGAAATATCATTTTCACAAATCTTGCAAGAACGTGACTTTATCTAGGTGTCATCATGTTTTGGAAATGATCTCTTGTGATAAACTTTGCATTATTATAACACCCCAATCTTTGCACTTTTTTTGTTAGTATTCCACCGAGTCTGAGATAGTACAGTTCCTGGTTACATTTAGAGCTTTTGAATTTATCTAACAATATATTTTAAAAATCACATCATCAATCCATTTGCTGCATTGCTTAAACGTGACGATAGAGACACAAGAAAAAAAAACTAAAATAATAAAAACGTTAATTATAAAAAAAAAATAATACTGTAACTACAGATTGTTCAGCCAAAAAAACAAAATCACACGCAATTGTCTCTATAATTAATAATGAACCTAAGTTAACTGTTAACTTTAAGGCATAGCCCACACGTGTTAAAAAGCAGTGTTCCAATGAGGGCATATATATATATAATATAGAGAGTAACGGCATGTGCTAAAAAGAGAAGATTTATGTTGTATATCAAATTAGTAATTAATTAAGAAGTAATAATTATGCCGCAAAGTAAAGCATTACGGTTCAAAAATCACTGGGAATTTATTATTATAAGAGTAGAATAATAAACAACCATAAAATATGTTTAGTGGGCATATCATTATTCTAATAATTTTCACTTTCGCATGATTCACGTTGCGAATATTATAACATTAGAGGAAGTAAGTAAAAGGACAATGCAAACAAAATAAATATATTTAATTGATCGGCAATCGAATTGGCGCTGTTGCTTATGTAATCAATTTGTCTTTTTTTAATATATCTTCATCCCTCGTAATATTTAAATGCTCTCTTATCGTAAAGTAGATTGAAAGTTACTGCATATTCTCCGATCAAACAAGGAAATGAAACAAATAGAGAGAACAAGATCATCTCAAATTTTTGGAAAGATTTTAGTCTGGCGTGGTCTTGGAAGTTTCGTGATTAAATATGATATATTAATGTTCAAGTGTATAATAAACAAAAAATTATTGGTGTTATAACTTTACGAGAAAAATCAATGCGACCAATTAATAGACAGATGGTTTTTTTTTACTTTTTTTTTAGAGTGAAATTAACAAATTATGTTTGATATGCCATTTTCCATTAAATATGCTTTCATATATTAACCAAAGGCAAAGCATGTGGTTAAAAAGTACACGAATCAGGGTATAAAACTATCCCACATCACACTCACACCAAAGGGTAACTTTAAAAACACTGCCATTAGTGTTAACCCTCATTGCACAAGAAACAATGCTGCAAAATATAATTCTTTATAACTTTTAGAAGCACATGTTGGATAGCAAATAAACTATATAATGTAACATTATCCATAGAAAAGTCCTAACCTTTGGTGATAGGCAGTACCATATTTGCATTCGGTGATTTTTTGTCTTGGTTAATCAATCAGTTGTATCACGAAACTAATCTTTTGATCTTGTATAAAGACATTAGGTATATTAAAATATATTTTTTGAATCCAAGTAAAAATAACCCTAGTGTCATGAAACTGTCATCACATATATACCTTAATATTATATATCCACTTCTCACCTCTTATCTGATTAACTCCTTCCTTCAGTGCTTTTCGACTTTCCTACTTTGACCCATTTCGGATTATAGCCTAGCTATGTTCACATTGAGAAAATATGTTTTTCCATAGTATTTACCTTTTAAAAACATGATATGGAAAGGACCTAATTTCTCCTATAATTTTCCAATGTTGTTTAGCAATCATTGCAAAATTGATTGAAGGCCTTCAAAGTTTTGATTAACCAATGATAAATTTAGAAATTTTGATTGGTGGTAAAAAATTTATAAAATTAATGATGTTGAAAAAGAAAAAGCCTAAATGTTTATTTAATTTCGTACACATCAGCATATGCAATAATATCAAATATTACACTTACTTTTCACATATATTCTTATTTTTTTATGAAGTCATATTCAAGATTATTAAATCAAAGTCACTGTTGAAACTAGAATTTGGCTTACTCGGACTACATTTCTATGATGATGAAATAAGAAAAATGAAAGGAATTTTGAAAGGCTATGCAATGGAATTTTTTGGGAAGAGTATTCTTACGCTACGTATGGGAGAGAAAAAGAATGGATTTAGACGATAATAAGAGAATTAGTAAGTTTCTCTTTATTTATTTGAATATTTTAAATTCTTCAAATTTTTTTAAATTAAAAAAAATTAAAATGTTTTTAAAAATTAATAAAGAGAAATTTTAGATAATTATTTAAAAATTTTCATTTTTTTCTTCTCATTTTATAAAATTTTTAAATAATAAGAAAAAACTCATGATAAACATCATTTTCTCTCAATTCTGCTCTCAAAATTATCATCCCAGCAGAGCCTGAGTATTAGAGCTCTGGGAAGAGATTGAGATGTTTTTGCATTTATTGAGGATAATCTTCATCGCTTACAAGTTCTTGTCGGATGAGATTGGCCGGATTCACATTATCCATAGTCTCCAATGGAAATCAGTTAAATTTGGTGCTAGCCATTTAATTTTGTTGGGCCTTAGTAAAATGAGGCCTAAACACGTTGATGCTCCCTGTTAGTCAAGCCGGAGCTAGAAACAAAATAATTGGCTGTCAAAAGGAAAAATTGTTGACCAAAAAAAAAAAAAAAAAAAAAAGGAAAATTTTCATTACGAGGGGATTAAAAATTAAAAATTAAAAAGAACTATTTATTTAAAAAAATTTACATTAGAAAAAAATAATTGAAAAACATAGGCCCCTACAGTTCAACGACGTGCCGCCCGAGTCGAGCTATGGTCATGAAAAATGCCCCTCACTAATTACTATTAAAATATACTAAGAATTTAGTCAAAATATCTAATTATTGAACAGTTGAAGACACACCTCATAAAGAAGATACAAAGGGAGGTGAGTAGTCTCATAGAGAATAAAACTTTCGACGTCATTATACTATGGTCAATTTTATTAGTTGCTTGCCTTTTTTCTCTTATAATTAAAACTTCATTTTATTAATAGATCATTGAATTCATTTTTTTTTCATATATAAACATAAAATCAAGGGTAAATTGTCAAGTTCACGAAACTGGGTTTGAAAATCCAATACTCTCATACCATTCATTATGAAATTGAGTCCGAATAGAAATCTTGTTTTTTTAATCTTTGTTATCACATTCCTAACATTTAAAATAACATCGTATATAAATATTTGCCTTTACATATTTTTTTCTTTTTTAACACATATTATAAGTTACTTACCATACACATTTTTTTTCTCAGAAAACTTATGAGTCTGCTTGTAGCATAAAAGAAGCCTTGATTAGATGGGCTGTTAATTTAATTAACATAATGGAAGTGGGATCGTATTCTTGATTCCCATGGAACCAAAAGTCGTAAACGAACAATGACAAGACAATTAGTAGGCGAATGAGAGTAATTAATTATTTCATTTGGCTTAACTTCGCTTGCATTTTTCCTGCGATGCCACAAGAATTCATTGATTGATTCATGTAAAAGAGTCATAAACATACCCCACATACCCTGTAACAGTGAAACCTATTCGTTGCGTCGCTGAGCCTCTCGCTTTCATTTCACGTGCTTGTGGTGCCCAATAGTGACTGCCTCTTAAGTCTTAAGCTGATTTAGACCCCATTTTCCCTGCCATTCCCGCCAAACCTAAACCCCTTTTGTTTGGCCCCCGAGTCCCACCACCTGCTCGCCCATATAATCCCCAACTAGTTCATGCCTTCCCTCTCGAGTCTCAACTCTCAACTCTCAACTCCCATCCTCTCTCTCTCGCTCTCTCTCTCTATAGAGTGTGTGTTTGGTTAATTTGACACTGTTTCTTTACGCTAAAAGGACTGTTTATCCGTACAAAATAGAAGCTTTCTCTGTCCATTAATAATGCCTATGTTTTCTCAGACCCCTCTTTAGTTGTTTCCAACTTTCCAGTCTCATCACTCTCAAAATCTCCGCACACTTGGTTGTTCTTAGCATCTCACTACTTTGCCTAATCCATGGAGGATTTGATCATCTCTTCTTCTTCATCCTCCTCTCTGGTCTCTCTGCCCCAAGCAAACCCACCACCCCTTCAGCAAAAGATTCAATTTTTACTCCAGAGCCAACCCGATTGGTGGGTCTACGCCATTTTCTGGCAGACCACACACACGATGACAATGGCAACCTCTACCTGTCCTGGGGAGATGGCCATTTCCAAGGCACAAAAGGCATTTCCCCCAGAGTACTCCTCCACATGAACAGTGGCAGCGCCCCCCATTACCCCATTTCAGCAGATCGAAGGAAGTTCGTTAAGGGCATCCAATCTGTGATCAGCGACAGCCCAACCGGCAACATCGACAGCATGTGCACGAGCGGCGATCTCAAGGACGGTGAGTGGTTCTACGTCATGTCGTTGACCCGCACTTTCTCTCTCAGCGATGCTTCTTCCCTCCCTGCCAAGGCCTTCGCTTCAGGTTCTCTGATTTGGTTAAACAGTACTGAGCGCGAGCTTCAATTTTACAACTGCGAAAGAGCCAAAGAGGCTCACATGCATGGGATCGAAACTCTAATCTGCATCCCAACCAACAACGGCGTTCTCGAAATGGGTTCCTACAATATCATCAAAGAAAACTGGGGTCTAGTCCAACATGCCAAATCCCTGTTTGGATCAGATCTTATCGGCGTGCCACCCGAGAAGCAACTAAACCAAATACAATTCTTCGACGACGGGAACATCTCCTTCGCCGACATCGGTATAATCGCCGGCGTTCAAGAAGAAGACAATCGCCACGACGATAGGAGGAAGAGAAAGGAAACGGAACCCAAGAATTCGAACAAGGATTCAGGCCTCAAATTCGGGTCATCACTCCAATCTTCTTATGTGGATTCTGAGAATTCTGACTCGGATTGTCCCCTGTTGGCAGCCAACACCTTAGAGAAGAGTGCACCCAAGAAGAGGGGGAGAAAGCCCGGGCTCGGCCGCGAAACGCCGTTGAACCACGTCGAGGCAGAGCGGCAGCGGCGGGAGAAGCTGAACCACCGGTTCTACGCGCTGAGAGCGGTGGTGCCAAACGTCTCGAGAATGGACAAAGCTTCGTTGTTATCAGATGCCGTGGCTTACATCAACGAGCTCAAGGCGAAGATCGATGAACTGGAGTCGCAGCAGCAGAGGGAGCACGGCAAGAAGGTGAAATTGGAAATGGCGGACACCATGGACAACCAGAGCACAACAACTTCCACGGTGGACCAAACGGGGCCCATCAACGGGGGCTTTGCGCTCGAGGTTGATGTGAAGACCATAGGGCCAGATGCCATGGTGAGGGTTCAATCGGAGAATGTGAACCACCCGGGGGCGAGGCTGATGGGTGCACTGCGGGACTTGGAGTTCCAGGTCCACCATGCGAGCATGTCCTGCGTTAACGAGCTTATGCTTCAAGATGTTGTTGTTAAGATTCCTGAAGGGATTAGAAGCGAAGAGGGTCTGAAATCAGCAATTCTCAGGAGATTGCATCAGTAGCAACAAGATTCTCCAAATCTCCTGAAGCTAGCTCGATCTGTTCATAGTAATTTATGTGTACGTCTTGTAATAATATTGCTCTAGTTCTTTGTCTTTTGTTAAACTACTTGTGGTGGTCCTTTTGGAGGTGGACGAGGATGGATGGTACCTGCAATTATGTAATTATAATATCTGAGAAATCTGTGAACCCTATCTATTTGCATATTCTTTTGGGTTTTGAAGTTGAAGACCAAAATAATAATAATAAAAAAGAGATGTTTTGTACCAAAAAAGAAAAAAAAGAGATGTTTAATATTTTTTTTCTGGAAGATGTTCAGGATATTGGTATATTTGTTCGGGCATGCACTAGAATAAAATAAAACAACATATGTCCAAAATGTTTTGATACATTGTTGCATTTTATTTTTCTAAAGATATAAATATTATTATTTTATTTTTTAAAAAATGTTTATTACTAATTTAGTCTTAAATTTAAAAAGTATCATCATTTTAATTATTTAAACATATTAATTTTAATTTAGTCTCTCAATGATTAAAATATGTTATTAATTTAATTCTTTAATTATATAAAATTATTATTAATTTACTTCAATCATTTTAATTTTGTCAATTTAATCTATATTTATAAATAAAATAATGATTTTAATGTTATTTTTTAGATTTAAAGGCTAAATTAATGATAAATTTTTTTTAAAGAATTAAAGTGATAATATTTATATTTTTAAAAAACTAAAATAAGAGTTTATTAAAAAAATTATGGAAATAAAGACATTCTTGAGGCAGAGCTTTAACTAAAATCTTAGGGGTGCCGTAATATATATATATATATATATATATATATATATATATATATATATATATATATATATATATATATATATATATAATGTTATTATTTTGGGTGATGGTAAGAGACTTACCTTCTTACATAATAAGCAGTACAAAGTCAATAATATTAGTATCATATTCACAAAAATGATGTAACACTTTTCAGCATCTCCTTCAAAATATTTTTTAAGTAACGTCTTCTTTTAAGTTTTGAATGAGTATTTTTATAAAATAAATTAAATGTGTACATTATTAATTATATTTTGAAATTTTTGTTGTAATGCTTGATAAAGAACAACAATAAAAGAATATCTATGGTTTCTAATAAAATAATAAAAGAAAGCTAGTCTCTCATAATGGCTATAGTAGTTTTTCAATAAAAAGTAAAAATAAAATGTACATATATAATTACATAATCTAAGAATAATTAAATACAAATTCAATAAATATAAATGTTGAGAAAAATAAAACAGAGCAATTGGCTTTACCTAAAGATCTACGTAGATAGTGATCACCTCTGGCATGGAAAAATATGCCTGCCCCGTCCTGTCATGTGTGCAGCCCCTTGGAGTCTCAAGTGTTAAGGTTGCATCTTCTTGCTGAGGGTAGGTCTAGAACAATCCGTCCTGCATTGTCGTGCATTTCAATTTATATTTAATTTATATTTTAAAATATAATTTAATTTATATATTATAGTATTAATATATTTATTTAAATTATGGATATAGATTGTGAAAAAATATTTTTTTAAAGATTTAACTTTTTTAAAATGAGATATTTATTTTAAAAAGTAAAGTAAAAAATATTAATTATTAATAAAAAATTAATACTTAAAATTATATGATAAAATAAATATATATGTAAAATAAAGTACAAAATTGTTAAAATTTATTTTTTTTTATTTTTTTATCAATAATTAATACTGCTCATTTTATTTTTTAAAATATAAAGTAAACCTTTTATTTTAAAAGAGTTAAATTTTTCTTTTAAATATGTTTTTTAATTTATTTGAAATAATAATTGATTGGTAATATTCATAATGTAGGATAGGATGAATAAGGTGTGATTTTTTAATATTTTTATAAGAATAGTTTCGAATTTTGATTTCTAAGATCATGAAGTAGGTATAGGCAGATTGTATGATATTTTAAAGGGTGCGTGACAGAATTGGGTTCAACAAAACCTCATTCTTACTTGTCTCGTTATCATTCCTAATCACCCATTGTAAATGCAATCTAGCTATGTACATATTTTATTTCATTTTATTTTCTTCATAAAGCATGTCTAAAAGTTTGGGATATATTTTTGGGAATCGAAAAACTAAGAATGCAATAAATTATAATATATTCAGAGAAAATAAAGTTTAGATATATTATTATTTTTATATTTACATATTACATATTACATATTTCATATAAGCTTTATTATAACTAACTACTTTTTTAGTCATCTTTTTATTTTTTAACTACTTAAACAAACATATACCCTTAATAATGTTCCATTATATTTGGGAAAATATTGTTTTTCACGTTAAGAATGTATGTGTAAGAGATCTAAAATGTAGAAGAAATATTGTTCAAACATTATTTTTCAATTGGTTAGATTCGAATGAATTTTTCTATGAAAATGGAACTAATATAATCTGCAGATACTTATAAAAGCAGGCAATTAGAAGGTTTCGTAAAATTTCATGATAACTTATTCTTCATATCTTCATCTCTTGAGTCAGTGTCTTGTCAAATCTACAATAAAACAAATTTAAACATTAATTGGTGTCAATTATATTTGATTTAGGTACTTTATTCATGTATATAAATATTATTTTCAGTAATCTGCACGCACGGGCATCTTATCTATTTCTTTGAGAAGTTTAAAACGCTCACACGCTGTTTTATAACTAGTTAATTATAAAGATTTTTTAACTATATATTCTCTCTCACTTTTAAGATTTTTTTTTACAAATTATTACTTTTGTGTGTGTGTGTATATATATTGTAATTTAAAATGATTGATATTAAAAATTTTCATTAATAAAAAGAGAAAATTATTATACATTAAATAAAACTAAAATTTCTGCAACACTCTCGTTGTGAGCATTGTTTTGTTATTTTTTATAAAGTAAATCACGATAGCCTCTCTTTAAATTTAATAGGAATATACAAGATAAGAAACGCCGCCCTTATTTTAATATTTTATATATCAGCAACCTCACCCTTATAAAATGTCCCTTAATGGATAACAAAAATGCTAACATAATTGGTGATATCATTATACTTTTACTTTATTATCATAATGAATAATGCCACTTTTAGTTTTGTTTTGAAAAGAAAGAAAAAAAATGAGAATGCAAATTGCGAAAGGCTTCCTATCTTGCAAGCTTGTCTAATGATCAGTTGAGAACCTCTTGACGGTATCTCAATCAAAGTTGACCATTAAACTTCACAACTTGAAATCTTGCTGGATATCTTACATGAAAATTTTCATATGCCTTTAATTTGGATCGATTTTGTCATATCAACCCCATGTTCTTCCTAATTAAACAACCTCGAGTGCTAAAGTTCCATCTCATGCATTTTTCTTCGACTTTGAAACAAAAAAAAAATTGTGGCTAGCTATAACCCCAAATTAATTAAATGTGTCAAACAAAAATATCGATTATATTAACTAAAGAAAATTTTCTGGCTTTCACAACTCAAAATCATTGCAATCATGCAATTTTTCTCTTATATCTTTAGATTTAGGACGGTAAAGAATTAAAATAAAATGAAAAAAAAGAAAAATAGATTAAGTAATAAGTTTAGTTCCATTTATTTAGATGTTTAAAATCTTTTAAATTATTCATAAAAATAAACAAAAGAAGATTTTGACACATTATGTGATAATCATAATTTTCTTCTACTTATTTAGTAAAATAATTACTTTAAATATTTCATTTCTTTCATTTTTTTTCTTTACCTCTCCTACATCTGTATTCTTAACAGTCATTTTGGATCAAGTTAGTTAATTGTTATAAACAATTTATACATAGCCAGAGCCAAAGTCAGTTAAATAGGAGTTGGAGACTAAAAGTTGTTGAACACAGTGACTAACGTGCTATGATTTTAAAAGCACAAACAAAATTTGAAACCTAAAATTGCATAAAAATTTTAACCTTTGCGCTTTGGCTCAAGGAGCCCACTCTTTGAAAAAAAAAAAAAAAAAGGAAATCAGAGAGGGCAAGTGCGCTCTCTGACTTTGGATATCACTAATTGTGGCTATGATTTTTCAATCTTCGTAAACAAATTGTTGCAACGATTTTTCCCCGTCGATTCCTTTTTTTTCTTGTTTTTCACTTTTTTTAAGCTACAAGTCTTTTTACGTGTGCCCCTCTCCCTTTCACTCGTTGTCCCATTTTAGCTTATTCATCTTTCTTTCTTTCTTTCTTTTTTTTTATATTTTATCCTCAACTTTTATTCTAACCCTACCACTGACAGATTACAGAACCGGGGGTCAAGTTGTCTCTTGACTCTTAAAGCCCTTTTCTCCTCGTTGTTTTTCCAACTAAAATTTAAGAGCCAAGCTATGCTGTCCTCTAAACGGACGGGGAAATGCTGAAATGGAACCGAAAATTTAGGTTCACAATAGCACCAATGCCACGATCCCATAAGTACAAGGCTCTTTGGTCTTTATTGCAATTTTCAATGTGCATTTGGTCTAGTCCCAATCAGATATCGATTATTCATACACAAAAGTTATTATAACTAAATTGAAAGGGCAATTTTTTGAAACGGTGGATGACGTTGACAATGTGTACTTTTTTTTTGGGGTTACTTCAAGGAGGTTTTTGTTATTTTGCAAACGAGAGAGGAGCTACATGTAATTTTACTTAACCTGATGGGAATTTTTTTTTTATAATAATTTATTCTTCAGTAGTTGATGATGCATCATTTATGTATTTAATATTTTATATAGATATCTTGTGTTCAGTATCAAAATTAATTAATAAGTCAAGAATAACGTCATGGCATAATTTTTCTTTGTAAACGTGGGTAAACAGGGACAAAATGATGCAGAGAATTCCTTGTGTAAGTGAATTTGCGTGGCCCAATATATCCTTTTTATGTTGCATCGTTTGTGGACGAAAGTTGAAACCAACGGGAGGAAGATGGGGTATATACATGACTGCCTTTTGGATCTGTGACCACCACCTCCACCACCACTAACCCCAGCAAAAAGGCACTAGAAACATGTGTTGATTACACATTAGGCAACCTCAGTTGAGTTGAGTGGCATGCCAAGTGATTCTCACTTTGTTTGCAAAGAGGGAGATAATTACCAAATTGGAACTCTGATGTTATAGCTTTTGTAGGACATGAGTGAAGCGAAGCCAATGATCGAAAAGTTCTTTAAAAATATGCGACATGTTCTATTTTTATTGCTAATGAGTTGGTAAATCTACCATTTCAGTCTGTGCAATGTGAGTTGAGTCAAGTTTAAAATTATTAAATTCACAATGAGACGATTGTGAATTAGACTTTTCTTAATTTGTACAGTCCCACCCAACTTATATTTTAAAAAATTTTTCCAACTTATTTATTTATCTCTTACTGTTTAAATTTATAGGTTTTAGTTTTTGTTTTTTTAGTGACATTTAAATCAATTTCTTGTACTGATTATCTATGAATTTGTGGTTTATATATATACTAATGTCGTCTTTGTATTTTGAGTTGATTTTGACAATGAAAGGTTGGAGCAAACATTATGTTAGAATTTTTTTATTACATAAGAGATGCTAACACTTGAATAAGAGACAAAATAAGTGATCTCATGATACATCATTATACTCTAATTTTAAAGACTAATAAAATCAGTATCAATTGAATTACAAGCTTAAATATTAGAAATTACGCTAGTATTTTAACTTATCTTACATGTGATTGTTAAATATTTATTTTCACTTCATAAATAATTGATTAATACAATTCTCAAAGTTAATGAAAAAATAGTAATTATTTGATTTCAAATATACATCAATGGCTCTTAAATTGAAAGTGACTCAACTCTAATAATAACTATGCAATTTTAAATATTTAGATTTAAAAATTTATATAATTATATATTTGAGACTTATATATCTTATTTGAATCTGCAATTTTTATTTTAGCAAGTTAAATTTTTTTTCTGTATGTTAAACTCACGAATGCATTACATTCGAACCTACTTGTGTACAGATAACATGTCCACCACAAGGACACCCCAATACTTTTTCCTCGTGGTAGTACTATGTTATATCAGACTGGGTGCATGTGAATGCAGCAGTGCAGCGACAGGACAGAGGAGGGCAAAGCCCACAGCATTGATAACTCAGCTTGCTGACAAAAATTTTTGCAAGCCACGTATGAACGCAGTACTGCTAGAATTTTAGCATACGCTTGCAAACAAAAAATCTTCAAGCTAGCTATTATCAATTGATGGATATTAATATTATTTCATATATATATATATATATATATATATGTGCTGGACAAACCTTTGCAATAATTATCTATGTTTGCTAGCTCCAAATTTAATTCCCTTGTTGGGTCATAGAGCCATCATGTATGGCAGGTTTTGGACATTGTGGTTATTGTCCAAATTCATTTTCTCAAATAATCACTATATATGATATGGGAAATGTGTTTTATGTATACAACGTGCGTACTTCGGCATCCTTATCTTCAACACTTCTCCCCTTAAATGGGTAAGTATATTAAATTATCAAATCAAATTTTAGTCTCTCTTGTGACTTGGGGAGTTAAACAATTAACAATAAAAAATTATCAAATTAAAATATTTATATATTACAATAGTTTCATGTCTTTCCATTTGTACACGTGGGTGAACTATTAGTTTAACCTAATGCCACTTCTTGTGATAATCACTTTGTTCAATTATATATATATTTTAATAAAATAATATTAAACTCTTTAAAGGGAATCAAATTGTACTATACTTTTAAAATTAAAGAAAAAAAAGGAAAGGTTCTTTAATCTTAAGATTTAATTTTGATTCATTAAATAGTGACTTTTTTTAAAAAAAAAATTACACCATATGTGTTGTAATATTATTAAAATATTTTCATTTAACAAGATTGAGTTAGATTGAACTAAAAGTTTTGAATACAATTTTTGTTGATGATTTCTCATTAACACGGGATTTTTCAGTATAATTGAACAATACACTAATAGCGATTGAAGTAACCACGTTGTTAATTTAGTATGTATTTAAATTAATTTATTTTATAATTAAAATAATTTATAATTAAAATTTTATTAAAAAAAACTTAAAAAAAAGTGATGTTTTCTTTAAAAAACCATTCTCAAACGTTGGCTGAGTTAAATCTTCTTCTTGTAACAAACTGGGTATAGAAAAGTAGAACTCAATGGTACTGGATATCAATTTGACTATTCTAGCAACAATTTTTGGGTATTTCTTAATTCTGATGGACTACAGCAGACTAGTCTATTCACCCACCCAAAGCTATTCAATTGGATGATGACTGATACCTCCATTTCGCAGCCAACTCCACTTTGTTGTCAACAGATACATAAATCTTTTAAATATCGCTAATCAGAAGAGATAGAAAATTGAACTAAAAATCTCCGGAGATGGGTCCTAATAAACCCAAACGCTGGCTGTTCCTGGTCTAATGGTTTTGTCTGCTTCATCCTTCATCTCATTAGTGAACTCCGAGCTATCTCCTTTCACTACGAGTCTGCCACTAGTCACCTTTATGTTATATATACCCAAATCTTCTGTTAGCTTTGATTAAAAAAATATTCTATTAGCTAGTAATTAATAATTAATTCTTCAGTAATTTAATACCAAAAAAAAAGATTTTATGTTCAAGAGAGAGGAAGTAAGGCAAATCTATCCACACCATTCAAAGGGGATCATTGACCTTCACTATCAATCTTATGCAAGGTCACCGCTCATAATTGGTGCCTCCACCTGGGTACGAGATATGTGGCAATTAATTTAATAAATTAACTAAAACAATTATTTTAGATTTAATTATTAAATAATTATGAAAATTTAATTATAACTATTCAGTCAAAGTTAAAATTATTTTAGTATTATCAAGTGCAGGCTAGTTTGGCTAGGTTTTACATTGGACTAAAATGCTATGTGAAATTTTTCGGTTGGTAAATAATTTGTAAGTAATATTATAAGTTTTTATTAAGATTTATGACATAACTTGATCTTAAAATAGGACAGCTTTTTCTTTTCCTAAATTTTATATCATGAAAAGAAAAATACACTAGTAATCTTATCAATTAACTTATGAATAAAATAATTCCCTAGTTCTCAAAAAAAAAAAAAAAACAATTTCTTTGTTAGAAGAGTTTTATGTTTTATATCATATATAGTGGTGGTCCTAATCCAAAGATGGGGAAAGTGATGCTGGTAAACTTTTGGTAACCCGCAGTTCTTTCAAACAGAATTATCTTTTTATTCATTGGTTTCTAGGTTCCAATCTTAACATATATGCCCTTCACTTGAATTGTTGCAGAATTTTCAGCCTTTACGGCCATGTTTGATAATATTAAAACTCAATGTTAAATAAATACTTTAAGTGCTAAATTTATAGTGTTTGAAATTAATGTTTCTTACTTTAAAAATTAAAATAACTAATAAACTTATAATTCAACTGAGATCAACTTCAATTTTTAAAATTAAGATATGATGATACGAAAGTTCGATTGGCTATAAATTCACCTATTACTCCCCACCTAAATGTTTGTACTTTCTATGTATCAAAAAATATTAAAAATAATATAACTGTTTTGAAATGTGTGCAATTAATACTGAAATGGTTCATGTTACATAATTACCCTTAAATGTATGTTTTAAAATTTATTATATTTCCCCACATTAAATAATTATATAAATTTAAATATATAAAAACTGGTAAGCTTTTTTATTCCAATTGAAAAAACTCCTCACAAAAACAAAAAATGAACAAGTGTACAACTAATTTGATGAAAGAAAATTAATAATTCAAATATAACATGAAATTAAATTATCTTTCTAAATAATTCATTAGCAATCTGTTGTGCTTGTCACTGTTGGAGTGCTCAAAAACCATATTCTCACTGTCAAAACGGAATGGCTTTGTTTTTGGATTTCCATTACATATATACAGGGGCGGAACTAAGATTAAAATTTTGAGAGGCAGAATAATAATTATAAGAGGACAGAACTTATATTTTATAAAAATAATAAAACTAAAACTTAAAGACTTGTATCTGTACATGGTTCGACCACTGCATATATAAATTGGGGACCACGGATGCGTTGCTCAAAGAATAATCCATCGTGCGAGAGGATATACCAATCTTTGATAAACTTATAAATATTTTAATAAAATTATAATAGTTTAAAATAAAGTTACTTAAATTTAAAAGTTTAGAACTTTTAAAATATTATAACTTTATTTAAAATATTTATAATTTTATAAATATTAATGTAATGATATACAGTGTATTATTTTTTAGGTGATGCACTTGGACCCATATTTGCATATACAATGAATTGGAATAGAAGATATATAAATATATATATATATATATATATGTTACATGCACCTTCATGTATAGTCTTTTCTTTCCATGTGTGTTCGCTTTTCCATTTGATTTTTTCTTTTTTTCAAATAAAATATAAAAGTTAAGTGAGGTGAGTTTATTGTTTTTTTGGTACATCTTCAGGGTTTTTGGTACATGATGAGTTTACTTTAAGGTCAGTGAAGATTTAATTTATATAATATTATTTACAAATTATTTTACTGAAAGATATTTTTAATAGCGAAAAGTAAATTCAATCTTTACAATTCAAATGTTTATATTCTTACCCACTAAATCAACTCTTTCGACAGACCCATATTCCTCTTAATTGACCGCTCTTTGTCGACAAAAAAAAATGTCAAAGCTTATAATATTTTTCAACCACATATGATACGAATCAAATGTCACATTGTTTATTGCCTGAAGAGTTGCTCTTGTCTCGCATGCTTGTTTCAGTGCTTTTCGCATAAACAGTTTCGATTGAAATAGCATTTCTCGGGAAATAGTAGGCTTTGCTGCTTGCGTAGTACTCAAAAATGGACTTTCTCTTTTCGAAGGCGAAAACGTAATTTGTTGAAAAGTAACAAACTGTTTGGAAATAGTACAAAAGATGCAGCCATTTTACCGCAGTCCATGACTTTTTTTCCCCTTCCGGTTCAGCGTCGCGTCACCCTATCTTTTCAATTATTTTCAACTTTTTTACCTTCTTTGTGTAACCTTCAACCGATCGAACACGATTTTGGTATACAGTAGAAGATACATAAAATAAGTTTATATTATATAATTTATTTTTTTACATATTTAATATGATATATGATAAAATAAAATTATTTGATTTATTTATTTTTATTTAATAATTATAAAATAAATTAATTAAATTTTATGTGACTTAATAAGTTTAAATAAAATTATTTTATATTAAATTAAATAAAAATATAATACTTTAATATTAAATCAACTCTCATTATGAACTTCTGTTTTTACAATTAAGTTTTATCTTATTTTATATTATATTATTAAATTTTATACTATTTGATTTTATTTTATATAACATACCAAACAGTACTTTAATGACATTTCTATGTAGAATTGCTTCTCTAGAGTAAGGCATATTCAAAACAGAGACAAAATTTTAATGTACACCCATTTTAAACACATTTTAAACAGTCTAAACAAAATTTATTGTTAAAAACTTATACAGAATCTTAAAATTGAGACAAATTTTTTACATACAACAATTTGATATTTTAACATAAAATATATTCATGAAATTAACTTTGACATATAATATTTCTTTTATTATGAAATTTTTGTTAAAAGTATATGATATTTTTATGCATATATAAGTTACTTATAATATATATAAAAAAATCAGATATATGATGTCGTAAGGATGGCTTCATCACAACCATATTTAATTAAGTTTTCCAGAACTTAAATATCCAAAATCTTTACACCAATCTGGAAATTTTGTGGGTAGATTTTTTAACTAAACTGTTTATATTAATTTTTTATCTATACTCTCATATAATGGGGATTGGAGAGTTTGGTTTCTAATTTTTATTATTACAAAAATGTCATTATTTTCATATAAAAATAAATAAAAATAGTTAATAATGTACATCTCACTGTACTTAAAACCACTTTGAACTGATTTAAAAAAAAAAACTACCTTGAACCACATTGAACAATTTCATTGTATTTTGAAAATATTTTTCAATTATTTAAATTAAGCTTCATCATCTCTCCCCTCTTTTCTCTTCATTTTCTTCAAAAATTCCATAAAAAAATATGCTATCAATGGAAAATATATATTATACTAACTAATATTATCTCTCAACAATTATGATTATTTTTAAAATTAAAATATATCTATATAAAATAAATTAAAATATAAAATTATTATATAATAAATCATTTAAACTATCAAAATAAAATATATAAATTGAGAGGCACGTTGGTGCCTCTCAATTTGTTTGTGTGTATAATATGTATAAAATATAAGAGTAATGAGAGATATAAAAATAAAAAATTGCCTATGTAATCATAATACATAATATCATACAAAAAATAAACTTAGAGATGATATAATAACTGGAAAAAAAACTTTAAAAAGCAAAGTGTAACTTTAAAATCACAAATTAAAATCAGACTAAATTACAGGAGAACAAACAGTAATTTACTCTTCAATAATTAACTAGGTAACTCAAAGGGTTGTGAGGTTGGCCTACTAGTAAAGAAGATATGCTTCCTATTAGACCAATAATTGAGAGAATTAAATTTTCTTAAATGTATTAAGCTAGCTATCGATGTAGAGTGCGTTTTTAAGTTATTTCGAAGAAAAATATAATGTTGATTTATGCAAAAGCTAGTTGCTCTATGAGAATATGGTACAAATTAATATTGCTTAATTTGTATAACAAATTTTATTATTGAAGTGTGTGTTTAAATTAATTTATTTTATATTTAAAATAAATTATAATTATAATTTTATTAAAAAAATTAAAATAAAAAATAATTTTTTTTAAAAAATTATTCGATACATGCACATAAAAAATAATGAATAATTGACCAGAGAGCTATTTCCCTTTTTCTGTTTCAGGTGAGTTAATTGTGACAGAAGCAAGCTAGTAGGCATGTGACGAATATGCTATGTATCTCAGCCATGTATGTAGACTCTTGGGCAATGATAAATGAATCAAGTTTCTACAAGCGGTCATGATGATATTTTCGCACAAGGGAAAATCACACTTCCCGAAATTAAATCAATCACATGCTAAAAATGACTCGTGCATGCACGTCTTCTAGTTCTAGAACTTGGGATTGTCAAGGGGGTTGGAACCAGTCATGTCTCCTCATCAATACGACGTGCCTTTTCTTGTTGGCCCCTTCCTTAAAACGATCCTTTGAACATACGCATTTTGCGTTTTGTGTCAACTAGGTACGTACATAAACCACGTGCATCTTACATGCACTCACCGTACACGAATGCAACGGTACTAAATTGTCTGTAACCAAAAACTGCAATCATGTGAAATTTTTTTTTTCTTCATTGAAATGAAACTGGAGTGATGTTTGCTATAACAAATGAAGAAATAATACAATTCAGTAAGTACGGATACTTCTAAATATTTAATAAATATTAATTTTTTATTATATTTATAATGACTAAAGTTAAAAATAAAAATTTTTTATTTTACTTTTCTCTCTCAATGGAAATGGCCAACTGTTGTTTTTTTTTATTTATTATGTCTTATGATGATTTTATACTTTTTTTAATATTTTATGAAATGATATATATAATTTTTTAAAATTTAATTTTGATATATTATTAATGTAAAAAATTTTATATTATTATATAATTACAGTTTGTCAAATTATTTTAAAAATTAACTAAAATAATAATTATTTAAAAAATTAAATATTAAAAAAGATGTGATTGAATAATAATTAAAAAATTATTACATTAATAGTGATCAATTAAAATTAAATCTAATTATATATATATATATATATATATATATATATATATATATATATATTATGTCATATTCTACTACACTTGTATTTTAATTTTTTTTTATAAAAATGACTTATTCTCGTGTCTTACTGGTATTGCATCCATAAATACAATTGCGTAAAGAAACTAGATCTCGTAGGCAATTTGTCGGGACTTATTAGACATGATGAAAACGGGGCATAAGAAGCTCTCAATAAAATGGGAATGCTACTTAAGACAATTATTTGACCCTCGTGACTGAGCAAATCGACTTCTTATTTTCGTATAATCCCAGCCAAAGTCTTGTCACTGATTTTTCTGTGAATCACGTCAAAGTTTTGATTTTATGCACAAATCGATCTTGAGGAGATTAGATAGCTACATATAGCTAACCCCATATTCACACATGGTATGAGACAAATAATTAATTAGCTTCTAGTTTTTCTCCCCCTGAGGAGGTGCTTGTTAAATTTGTTGTCATTCAGAGCAAAGAAACACCACAAATTTGGTACATATAGATCTTGTCTATTGGCCATTATTTTAAAGAGAAAGTTGTTAAATGTTGCCAACAAAGCTGGTACTTAGAATGGACAAATACATTTCAGGTGAGACTGAGCTCTCGATTGATATATAGATTGAACTGTTGAACCCTCATTCATTAATTAATCACACACTTGGCACCCAAGAAAACATCAAAACTACCCGCCATCTTTAATATCTTTGATGAGTCATATATTTGCATTAACCGATCAAGGTTTGGAAAATATAGTCCCACCAACTAACTCATTAAAAGGTGACAATTTTTAGTTTTCATTGATGTAGAAATTTCCTGACAGGCATTGCCTTTTTAAGGTGGGTGCGAGACTTACTTGAGACTAACTATTCATGAACCCTAAATATGTTTCTAATTAATGGATGCCTTCATATAATGGAGAAGTGTTGGCAAACTTATTCCAATGCTAAAAGCCCAACAAATAACCTGACGAAAAATGAGACAAAGAATTCACAAAAGAAAAAAAGAGACAAAGAAGTTTAACTTCATACGTAAGTCTATATTCACGAATCCGCAAATCAAATCCATTATTAAAATCCACAAATTAGATCAATCAATATCCACTCACAATAAATCCTCACAGTAATACTCTTTGTTCATAAAGTTTTATCATTTTAAAACTTCACCCCTTATTGTTCCTGTACCAAACACGCACTAAACAAAAAGCTACACATTAAAGCCTAAAATTTAAGAACCACAATTCCCTATTTTTATAGGCATGATTAAACAAAGAATATGATCTTATTGCTATTAATTAGACTCCTAGGGATTTGACTCTTGGTATCATCTCAATTATACTCTTGTCACTATTTTCCATTTTGTTAATTAGTTCAAAGTCTTGTTGCTAATTTTTCAACAAATCATGCTAAGTTTTATCTCATCATAATTGATCTTGAGAAGATTAGATAGGAACTCATTGACAATTATTGTAAGACTAATAATTGAATTTCTAGCTTTTTCCTCGTGAGCAACTTATTGTCGAAGTGCACACAAGTCGACTTGGACATTACTTAACCACAATGCCAAAATTTTTTTAATTAACTTATACAAGATAAAATAATTTCACACTATTAATTAACCATATATGATGCTACACAATGGCAAAGTTTCTTTGGGCAGAGGGACAACTGTCCCCTCAACCTTTTGCCCTGAAACTTTATATAGTTGTAATCTTGATGTGATTTTTTCTTTTACTAATTACTATTCATTAGAACTAAATTTCGCCTTGTTTTTTATTAGTTAAAGGATGGTTATAATGATATATTTTAATCTTAAACTTGTATGTGGTAATTATTGAGAGTGAATTATGGTGTAGTGCTCATACATACATAACTAAAATAATATGATAGTACTATTTTTTTTTTGGTAGGCATATGATAGTACTATTTATTTTGAATTAGTGTAGCTTTCCGGACAATAGTAATTGTGGAGGACATTAATTGGCTTTCAATTATTGGATACTTTGATTAAAATTAACATTATAAAACATTCCAATATCTCTATTAGAATGGTGAAATTTAATAACTTCAATATTATTGTATTTATTTTTTGCCTCAACTAAAGAGAGTTCAAACTCCTATACTAAAAAAAACTTGGGTCAAGCTCTGCCAATAATGCTACATTTTTAGATGTTAAAAAATATTTATTTACTTCAATGATGTGACATAATTTTGTTTACCAATAATGTAAAGAGTTTTAAATAATCGTGAATTAAATTTAAACTCTTAAAAGTATTGTTATAAATTTATTTTCTATTGAAAAGGGTTGACATGTCATACCCATGTGATTAATTGAAAATAGTTATGGTTAATTTCAACCCAGACTATTTTGAATGTTCAATTAGTTAAGCCAACTTGTGGTAATTGTAATGGGGAATAGAATTCATATGGGAATTTTTTTTTTGTCCTTTTTTAACTTAAGGTCACATTTCTTACTCCATTCGTCCGAAAAGTTCTGAGATTTTTTTTTTCTTGCGCAATCAAGATTACCTAAATTTGTAGTTTGATAATGTTCCTTTCAATTCAGAGCAAAAACGGCTCGATTATTTCGAGCTACCTAAAATAAAACATGAGGCCCAATTGAGGGGGCCGAGAGACTTCGAACTATTTGGGCTTACACGTTCTTAATAAGAAAGGCCTGACCACGCCCATTGTTCTTCACCAAGAAAACTGATTTTTGTGTAGAACAAAGGAGCAATTACATGCATAAATAAAATTTTCGCCGACTATTCATAACATTATATGATAGTGTAAAAAAATTTTAAACTGAAAGTGGATTAAAATTAAATTTTAAATTTAATCAAAAAGTGCCTTCATTTAGGAAATAATGTTTCTTCAAATTTGAGAGGCCATGCTTAGTATTTTCCTTTTTTTTCCCTTACTTTGTCTCTTCATGCTTAATAGAAAGTAGAGACTTAAAACATGCTAAGCAATAGCCACTACTTGTTTCCTTGAGGACAACTCCATTAGTTTTCCTATCAATTCTTTTGAGGCTAACGAGGTAAACATTTTAAGAGACTAGTGGAGATTTCTCTTATACTTTTTTTTTAGGGTATGATACCTATTCATAATTAATGTTAATATTTAATCATTTTATTTCATTTAAATATAAAATATTATATTTATATTTTAATAGATATATTTTAATTAAGTAGAATATGTAGTTAAATATTAATCACTCGTTATTAGAAGTATCGATATCTTTATAAAAATAAAGGATATTGAAGAAATCTCTCAAGTTATATTTTAAAGATGAATAGTAGTACGCAATCCAAATTTTTTTGATTAAATTTAATTAGAATTCACTTATATTTAAATATACTTATTGGATGAAATATAATTTTAGAAACTACACATTAATTAAAGAGTCAATAAATATAAAAATTCATTCTTATAAACATTTTATCAAAATAATTTTGGATATCTAATTTTTTTTAACAACTAGCACAACTTATCTTAACTCAATCATCTCTTGAAAGGTATCAACAGAAAGTAAATCAATAAACCTCTTATAAAAAGTAAAGTACAAAGTGATTAATCAATAAAAAAATTGTTTATATTTTTGTAAAATATAAACACCTAATTCTTATTGGCTTGTGAGAATCTCACTCATTTTTTTTATTAAGTGGTTACCTTTTATATTTTTTACTCTTTAAAGTATAACTTCAAAATTTTATATATGTATGACAAATTGAGAATTAGTATTTGATTTGGCTAGTTTATTAAAATTTGAATGATGTGTACATATGGATAGTCACAGCATTGACATTACAGTAGTATTATTATTTGGCTATTTACTCTCTGAATTGAATGATCGTGTTTTCTTTGGGCCAATCACAGCATTGATATGTACTTAATTGTAGCAGTGACTTAAAGCCCAATAAAATTTCTTATTTATCTATTATCTATTATTAATATAATGAGAATTGCGAGTTTAATATTCACTTTCACTTTTTCAAATTTGTCATTTATTTTTATTTTTTTTTATAGTTTTACATAGGGATAGAATCGTAAAAAAGAGTTGCCCACCTTGAAAACAGTTTCACACTCTCTATAACTGTCTTCTTTCATTCTCTCACCCCTAGAAGCATGAAAGCACAGTACATTTTTTGATTGCAAACAAACCGAAAGGATAATTACAATATACATGAAAGGATAATTATAATATACAATTATGATTAAAAAAATAAAAATCTAAAAATATAAATTAAAAAACACGTTAATGCCTCGTAATTTGTTAATTTAGCAAAATGGTGCTACCCAAAAAAAAAATAAAACATATAATATATGACATCAGCTTATGATGCAAAGTTGCTTCTCTCTCTCTCTACACGTCTGAAATCTGCAATCACCCAATTGGTATTAAGGCATGGCAAAATTTTTAATTGCATTAATAGGAAAAAAGGTTATTAATGTTTTTTTTTTCCTTTGACTATAAAGCATGTAAACAAGTTCTGAAATTCTCAATAAGAATGGATGGAAAATTGTTTATCTCGGGAAACAATTAGAATTAAAAACAAACTCCACATTTTGTTCTTTCTTTAGCTCATCCCTAAAAGTCATAATCATCAACAACAAACAATTAATTTGGTGCAAGGAAAATCCACTCTAATCTTATAACATAATAACGCAAAACACTAGGATAAGAAAAAAGAGCAAATCAAAGGAAAAGATACTCATACGGAATCTTGATATTGACCACAAAGGAGTAAGGACAGAGAATAAAGGAAGAAAGTGAAAATCACTAACATGTTTTCTCAAATTGAACCTTTTATTATACACCTCAAAAATTATATCTACTTCTTCAATAATACTTTCTTTCTTGACCTTACTTTGATAATGGAATATAAAGAAAAAAAAAAAAGAAAGAGTTTACAAACAGTTTGAGGTAACTTTCAACCCCACATGTTGACGTTGGTACCTTCTATTTTTTTAAAAGAATATATAAGGATGTTATGTCACAAGATAAAAAGAAGATAGGGTGAAATTTATATATATATATATATATATATATACATATATATTTCTTTGGTAACATGACAATATCATTTTTGTAGAAATAAAAAAGAGAGAATCTAAATGATAACAATTCCAAAGTGTAGTCTGTGAGAGTCATGTGGAGAGAATGACCCAATGTTCGCCATCAACGTTTACCTTGACACGGTGAATTCGAGCAAACAAATCAACTGCTCTTCTGACCCCCCTGTTGTCAGCGGCAGTGAAATAATCATGCCCGAAAATTACCCCACCGGGTCTCAGGATCTGGTAGCCCCGGTTTATGTCGGACCAGGCCGAGAAAAAGTCATGACCCGCATCTATCTCTACCAAGTCGGCGAACACGCCCCACTCGCACAGCTTCATCAGGGCTGACCCGCTCGAAAACGGGACGGGTATAACCGACTCGGTTTGGTTGAATGTCACCACGTTCTGCAGGAACTGGTAGTACAACAGAACGTCGCCGTTTATCATCGCTATGTTCTTGAACCGGTCCCGAAACCCGGCCCACCCGCGGAAGTCGTCGACGCAGAGGATCTGGGTCCGCAGGCCGAACCGGCCGGTCAACTCGGCCATGTGAAGTGCCGAGGCGCCTAGGAACGTGCCTACCTCGACGATGGTTCGGGGCTTCACTCTGCGAATGAGGTTCTCGAAAACGGCGCCTCTGGAGCCCCACCCTTTGACCCTCGTGGTGCGGCGGAGCCGCCTCGCTGCGTGCTCCGGCGGGAAATTGTTGAACGGCGAGGTCCCGTTGAAGAGGCGGTCGAGGAGCGTCCGGCGAACGGTTTCGGAGGGGATCGGATCGGCGCATCGAGTCATGACTCGGAATGGGTCGAGCTCGGTCGTATAATTGGAGAGGCGGAGAATGGATGCGTGAATTGCGGAAGAGGCGGCGTTCAAGGGTGGTGGCGGTGGTGTTGGTGGGGATGAGGATGAGGTGGAAGAAGGAGCGGAGAAGTAACCGAGGGTGTAGGTTAGCAAGAGGAGGATAAAATAAGCCGTGGGTCTGAGTTTTCTGATGATTATAGCTGTGGGTGGTTGTGGTTGTCTCCTGTTGTGGAGAGGGTGTTGCTCTGTTTTCATGTCGAACTTGTTCTTGCTGTGTTTCTGGGAACTTTGTGTTGGGGCGTTGCGTTTGTACTAATTGCACAGAGGAAAACAGAGACCGTTGGTCGTTGAGGACATCCTAGGAATTTTCGACTGTTTCTTTCTTCTTTGTTTGTTTTGCTGTGGATGCTGTCTGGACGACAAAGTACCGAAAATTACTGACCACAGAAACGATGAAGAGGAAGATAGTTCCAGTCAGAGAAGCGTAACGGAGGGAATGCCTTTGGATTTGGCTGCGTAGTTATTACTGCTATTGCATGGATTTTTGACTCTTCAATTTGCTGAATAATCAAACAAAGAAATATGTTTATGATGGAAAAATTAACGAATAGGAATATAATTAATGATTTTAATTTTGACAGATTACAAAGTTTTACTTTTTTAAATTATTATTAGTACAGTCAAATTCTTTTTAGTAATGTTTTTCTATATAAATAAATGATATTTATTAAAATTAAATATATAATCTAAACATGTAGGCCGGGGATCTTCAAAAAAAAAAAAATCTAAACATGTAGGGTCATTTCATTTATTGTTTTTAGTTATAATTTTTTATATTATATTTTAATTAAATAATATTTTATACAATTTGAATTTCAATATATACAAATTACAATTTAAGTAACGGAAATTTAAAAATTAGAATTAAAAGTAATGATTAAAATTATGAATAAACAATTAGAAAGATTAATAACCCACCTTTTCATTATTATCATTATTTTTATATTATCTTGTAAATAAGGAGAAATATTCGTTTTTGTGTTTTCTATTTGAGATTAATACTTAATAAGATATTTTTCTATGTGTTAATAAGATGCACTTTTGCCATGTAAAATTTTAAAGTAAGAGAGTGTAGGACGCAAAAATAAAGTTTGAAAGGATATGGGGAGTATATATTATGGTGCGGTATCTTTCAGCCTTGTTTTAGAAGTTCCCTAAAGTTGATATATTTTAGGAAAAGATAGTCACCTAGTCGGTGAGTGTGTCTGTATTAATCTGCTAATTTGGTGCTTGTTTATTTTTTTTCAAATAACTTATGCAATTTTAATAATTTTAAATTAAATTTAGCACTTACAATTTAAAAATCTATTATATAAGTTTTTATAATTTTCAAATGATCTACATTATCAGATGTCATTACATTCCTTGTGATAAAGGTATTGACGTATAAACCAAAAATAATTAAATGACAACTGGTGATAAAATAATATTTATTTCTTATTTCTTATTTTATTTTATTTATCATAGCTCAACGATTTAGTGTGAATCTAGAGATAAAAAGAAAAATAATAATAAATTACATTATTTCTAAAAATTTTTATTACACTCGTTTCTCTTCGCATTATAAAAACTATATATAAGTTTCTCATATTTATAATTTCTTATTTGAATGAAAGGTTATAGAAGTGAGTATGTATTTTTTCGAGAAATTAAACATAAACTCTTTGATTGATGAAAATTTAACAATTGATAAAGTAACATATTTTTTAAAATAAGAGAGAAATGATGTAATGATAACAAACTTACAAAAATAAATGTAATTTAGTCAATTTAATTGATATAACGTTTTTGCTGAAGTATTGATTTGTTTCCTTATGCGTTTCATTTATTTAAGGAATAAATGAATGAATTTGACGAAGGAAGCAACAGACCAAAATATGAAGAATATCCCCATTAGCACCTAATGATAGTGAAAGAAAATAATAATTATACAATAAATAAGTCAGGCCAAATGGCAATGAAAATAGAGTACAAAATAAGGATTTGGAATTTGTATGCTAACTCATCATTCTATAGGAATAGAAAAGGTCATCTTCCAACTCACGCTGACACAATTATTTAAATGCCATTGTTTGTTGGGATTGCAGCCAAAATCAACTCTGCAAAGCCCAAAAGAAAGCACCAAGGAATTGAAGTATGATGCCGAATGTGTGAAAAAAAGAGTACGTATTCATAAACTATACCTTAACCCAAAAACAAAACTCAACTAAAATAAAGCATAAAAGAAGACAAAACAAAAAAAAAAAAGGAAAAAAAGTAAAGCCATGTAAGAATATTCCACCTTGCTCTTTTTCATTAAAGTAGGTTCTTATTATTTTGATTTTTGGTCTCAAGTGACGCTCAACTGCAGAAAAAATTTCAACTGTTGTGACCTACATAGAGGAAAATAAATAGAATATATTTTATTTATTACATCCATGGGGTTCCACTAGGCTTGCTTGTGAATTTGCCTTAATTGGAATATTAAATTCAAGTCAACATCTCAGACCCATGAACACCAAAGAATGGAGAGGAACATCCCGTTTTCGCTGTCGGATTAGGACTTTTGGACCCCTCCAAACTTCACAAGCCTCATTAGTGTATTTATCTGACAAGGTTATCACACATTTGAGTAAAAGTTCCAAGTATGATATTTCTCTTTACCACTTTATCTTGCTCATCTTTTCAGACTCAGGGACCCCTCTTCATACTTTCTTTCAATTTCCACCTTCCTCTGTTTTAACTTTCTACATTCTCCCAGATCATATAATCCCTTCTCAATCTCCTTCATCTAATTCCGTTGTGCCTGTCACTGGGCTATTTCCATAATCACACCCCAGAAGTACCAGAAGGAGTAATAATGGTTTACTTCACGAAATGCACGAACAAAATCCATCTCATGCTTAGATGTCCATCAACTGATGATAACAAGAAATCATACACAACACCACCCAATAAAAACAAAGGGAGAAACAACCCAGGCTCAGAATAACCACTGTACAAGAGGAATATATCCTCAAGCACCATCTGAAAGTACCATTTTGGCTTCGGATTGTTCCTGAATTTCAAGTTCCAGGCCAAATGAAAAATATATCCTGAACTAAATTCAGACAGTGAGTTCATCCACTGCAGTTCCTGCTTCAACTCTGATGTCCGGTATCATATACAATTGCCCCAAAGGCAAAAGTTATCGTTTATATGAACACAACCAAGCAAAATAAAATTATGGAAAACCAGAAAGCAATTTAGGTAATCACAAATTTGAAGGACATGGTGGTACAGACCACATGCTACATGGCAGTACAGACCACAAGCTTTCACCTCTCTCTTACCACTACATCATGTTGTGGCACCAGCAGTTTCAGTTGATGTAAACTCGCTGCATGCCAAGACTCTAACAACACAACATCTACCTAATCTGTTAAACAAGAGAAGCTCTTTGTTCTTTGCTTGACCTATTAAAGGTCATTAGATCACATCCTACCTCAGAGAAACCTACTATCAACAGTCACGTGTATCTTACGATAGGTACATGAAAACATGTCACTTAGCCTCTTCTGACCCCTTCAGATAAGCTGATTCACCATCTCCACTGTTATGAGCAGCAGCTGAGCTGCTCTGTCCATCTCCACCAGCTGTCCCAGCCTCAGAAGCGTCTTGCTTGCTTCCACCACGTACATCATTTGGACCAGCAGCTGAAGGTGGGCCACCACAGCTGCCACCTCCAAGAGCAGCCTCACTGTGCATTGGATGCATGCCATTATTTATCCCTCCGGGTCTCAGTCCCATCTGCCCTTGGATGGCCTGCTGGTGTAGCTGCTGCTGTGGGTCCTGCATTTGATGTGGATTACCAAATTGCAAAGGCATCTTTTGGGGGAAAATTCCTGGTTGCTGAGCCATTGCTGCAGCCTGAGGATGTTGCATATAGTATCCAGGTTGCATCGCAGGGTGTGGGGCCATCTGCAAGTGTTCAATACAAGGCAATGAAACCAAGATAGAGGAAACTGATAGACTACCAAAGGACCAGCCATGCTTGATTTGTACCTGTGGAGGCATGGTTGGTGTTTGTGGCTGGGCATCAGCAATTGCAGCTAAATACATCAAATTCTTTTGAAGCTGAGCTTGGTACCTAAGAGATAAATCATCACACAACCATTACATAAACCTGTGCCAGGTAGAAACCAACACACAAGAAAATAATTGCTAGCAAATAGAAGAGGACTGTCAAAGACCAACTCTCATAAAAGCTTAAGCTATCAACTAAGAGCCCAATAATGGTTTTATATCTCTAACACAGCCGTTTGTGCAAGAGCCGTTTGGGCTTGAAGTGTAGGAATGCAGATGCCTTTTTTTTGGTGGTGAGTAAGTATATGCTCATTTTATCTTGTGCTGAAATTCAGTTTAATTATGAAGAATGAGGAGAATAAGGATTGAACTCCTCATCACTTAGTCATAAAGGCTCTGATATCATGTCAAGAACTAATTATCCTAAAAGCTTAAGCTAATAAGTGGAGACTCAACAATAGTTTTGCATTTCTAACAAGGACCAAGTTAGATTATTATTAGATTCAATTATAAGAAACAAAGGCTATATATATTATACATATAAAATACAAAAGCACGGAATATAATAATACCAGCCTTGCATAAATATTACGGTAGGCTTGGTGGAGATAAATGAAAAAATCAAATGCTTTATAGAACGGCTTTCCAAATTTCAACACAAACTATCCTTCTTTTATAGACATCACTGAAGCTGCTCATGAAGATTAAAATGTCAACAAGCACAAACTTGATATGAACCCAAAAAAAGTTAATATCCTACAGAAAATAAAAATCATGGGACGAATAGTGTGTTGTCTGTAAGGTAATACTGCAATTGCCAACAACTTAAATGAGTGATTTTAAATACAAGAAAATGGCCAATTCAGTGATCATCAAAAGTGGGAAAAACAAACATATCTTGAACTCACTAAGTGTAAAGTATATTTTTTGACACAATGGCATAAACTCTTGATAAAAATTTGGGTAGGAGGCCAGGCCAGAACTTACATCAGATTATGTTCGTAGAATCTATGAATTATACAGGGATGGGGATATTGACACTCCTAATTGCCTATTCACACTCTCCACTAATAAATTTTAATTGCAATTTCCTATATTGTCCTCAGTTAAATAATTTGTCTTCAAGTCAAACCTTGATTAATCATATTCCTATTTCTTTTTCTATTCACATTAAATTGAGGGCAATTAAGGAAATTTCAATTAAATGTACTTAGCGGATAGTGTGGATAAGTATTAGGAGTGCCAATAGCCCCACCCTACAGGATCGGAGGAAGAAAAGATAATCTACCAACTACTCACAAAGCATTAATTAAGTTCCGGCCAAAAGTCAGCACTGATAAAAACATGCAGACTCAATTGAGAGGTCACTTACTGGGCACATTCAGCAAGTTTGCCAAGATTTTGATTGTCCAAAATTGCCAGAATCAGCTTCTTGTTCTCATCAAGATACTGCATCATGTGCCATAACAGGGTATTCATATTAAAAAAATGCAAATTCTCACTGCCTATTTGGGTATAACCTATCGTTGTCATTTCAATTGTGTGAAGTAATAATTACTATGACAAGTACATATATAGATGATGAGGAAAAAAAGGTGACTCAAAGTTCTATCCTCAAAAATTTCCTAATACATAAAGGATATACGAACAACTTCATAACAATAAATTTCTTACTGGATCAAGAATACTATAGATAAATTTCCACACACATCAGTACCATTAGTTTTCATATCCTCAGACTTCTCAGTATTCCAAGAATTCTGTATCATGGAGGATTCCAGTGATTCCAGATTCTATGTTGCTTGGGGATGCAAAATTATAGCTTGTTTGACTATGAAAAATCAATTTACCGTCTAAAAAAATTATTTGCATGAACTGTTATAGCCCAACCAACAGCCTCCTCATTTCTGGTGGTTTAATTCAGCCCCAAATCCTATCTGTTAGGATAACTTAACAGGTGTGGTGAAACTCAGAATTATTTGCAGCCATCAAACTATAAGCTACAATATCCAAAACTCCCAGAAAAGGCCGTCACCCACTTTCCATATTGCAAATTACTCAAATGCATGAGATACCCAACTGATTTTTTATGCTTAGGCCAACTTTATTGATCTTATGCAACTCACGCACATGGGAGTCCCGCATAAAAAACTTACAGAACACAAGATATCCAAAAATATTGAAGGATAAAAATCATATCATGGACCTAACACTTCATGAACTCCAATTTCCAAATAAGCAATTAACCTTTCCAAGTAAAGAGAGAAAAAATAATGAGCCTATGCTGCAAATTAAAGAGGCAAAGTCTCCGATTAATAAGAGGTTCTCATGATAGCAGGCCTTTCATGTAATAAGCCTGTCCAAATATTCATCTATGTTTGCCATTGTTTAACACCCAGACAGGCTAAGACACAGCCAGCTGGACAGGTACAAGAGGAGGTCTTTTATTGTGGAAAATGGTCATCGGTCAGTGATATAAACTTGTTCAGATATGCCATCTGGCCAGTAACAGACATGAAAAATGCTCCAGTTAACAGCAAGGGATCCTAAATGATAATGATAAATAATCAGCTGTCAGCTATAGAATTGCTTAGAGTGTAATTATAGTCTCGAAATACACTAATTTGGTTCTCAATGATAATGAATATTATATACTTCTAGATGATATTCTTACATTGAGTAAAATCACAGCTCAAAGAAGTAATGTATTAAAATTGTGATGTCAGCTAGATGCACCTCTTGTGCCTTTTTCCTTTTCAATTTTTGGTGCGCAAGGAATTGATTGAGACAGAAGTCACTATACCACAAACCTCCCACATGAAATCGTATAACCAAGCCCTTGCATAGATCATTATCAAAGACTCATTCGTGCATCTACATGGTCAATATTTGTGAGCTTCATAATTAAAATGATCCAATATAACCATCTGTCCACTAATTTCACAAACGATTTTCACGCCTAGAAAGAATCTTCTTTCGTCACAGATCCAGGTGCTAGAAATTGGCTCTTATCATGGAGAATATAAGCAAGAAATAGATATTGTATAAAATTCTGGAAATGGAAACAACACCTCCAATGTACACAATTAAATTTAGACTAAACTACTATTTGGCTCTTCTAAAGATTCACTTGACATCAATTTGGTCCCTCAAAGATATTTGATATCAAATTAGTCATCTAAAAATTTAAAGTGACATTAAAATATTCCTTCAAAGATATGTAACATCAAATCAGTCCTCAAAAGATTTAAAATAACATCAAAGTGATCCTTCCAAAGGATCATTTAGAGGACTATTTTGATGTCACTTTAAATCTTTGGAGGACTAACTTGATGTCATGCATCTTTAAATGATCAAATTGATGTCAAATATAGGATCCAATTAATGTCAAGTGAATCTTTAGAAGACCAAAATGATAGTTTAGCCTTAAATTTATCACAGATTATCATAAACCCAATTCATTTTCTCTTCTGTTGAACAACCATCGCCCCTCAATACCTACAAAAAAATACCATTACCCAGAAGAAACCACGAAAGCCTTCAAGTTGGCACTGTAACTTACGAAGGGAACAGTGGGATTAAAACAGTAAAAAGCATACCTTTTGAATCTGTTCAGTGGTTATGTTTGTAGGTGGGAATGAAGGCATCATAGGAATCATTTGCGGTGTCTGCTGCATCTTCTCCGCCTTGTCGTTTTCACTGAAATTAGTAAACAGCAAAAACCCTAATTCCACCGAAATCACCACAATCAACGGATAATAAACCCCAAACCCAAATGCAAACATGTCACAAAACCCCTTCAAAGGAAAACAAAGATGGAAGGAAAAGAACAACAAAAATAAAGGAAAAGACAATAACTTCGAGAGAAAGAGAACCTGGGTTTGGGAGTTGGTGAGGTGACTGTGGGCGGGGGGGGGGGGGTTAAGAACTGGGATTCTCTTCTCAAGATCTTTCGGATGTTATGCAGACGAGGTTTCTGGAATTGAAGACAAAGCAAAAACATTAAAAAAAAAAAAGGACTAAATAAAAGTACTTTTGCAGTATTGATTCAAAATCTTACCAAACCAAAAAAAAAAAATAAAATTTACTAGATTTGGTGTGTCTCGGCAGGGTAGTTCCAAACTCGGACGACAAGCTCAAGTATTCGCTATTTATAGTGACTCGTGTCCTCGTATTCTCCCTGTCTGAGTTTGACAGTTGCTTCGTTTTGAGCCCCGTTTGGATGATTGTAGTGTAGCACCGCGTGGAAATGGAATGAATGTGAATATGAGATAAACACGAGATTTTTATTTTAAATTTTTGAGATCTCATTGAAAGCTATTACTACCAAGTTCAAATCCCAAACTTTAAATTGCGTGAATTTAAAACTGGGGTTCACGCACACTTAAATTTTGAATTCCAATATTCATCCGGTGAAGTTGTTTTATTTGGTAATAGAATCGTTGCTTCTACGTGATTTAATTCTTTAAAAATAAAAAATTTATTTTAAAAAATAAAGTAAATAATATAAATTATTGATAAAAAAATTAATAATTAATAAAATTATGATAAAATATATATACGTATATAATAAATTATGAAATTATTAAAATTTATCTTTTTATATTTTTTATTAATAATTAATACTCTTCACTTTATTTATTAATGTAAACTCATCATTTTAAAAGAATTAAATTCATCTTCTTTATATAGGGTTATTCCAATTAGCAGCTTCCCACAACTTAAAAGAAGTGAAAAAAAAATTAGCATAGGAAAATAATGGTAAAACAGTTACTAACATGAGTTATTCTTTTTTAAATTATTTATTAATTAAATTTTAAATTAGCGATGGACTAATTTTCGCCACGTCCTTTATTAAGCATTTTATAAAAAAATAGCATTGCTGTTTAGCACAACAAAAAATCCACTTAGAACAATTAAGATTTGTTTGGTAATTGTATGTTTGGTAATACTCAAGAAAGAGGGATACTTAATGAACGTGAGTCTCATTTACTAGTGATCAGAAGCAAAATACACAAATATTTGGCTTGAGGGTTAACTCTTTAGGGCTTTGGTACGCTAGGCAACCATGATCCAACCCCAATATTCCACAGCCATCAATGCTTAAGCTCCCATCTAAGTACTTCCAACAACTGCCACTATTCCACAATAATGACTCATTTAGATTGGAATTATTTTCTGTCATCCTATGCGAGAAGAATAGAGAGCAAAACCATTTGAATTGAAGACATCAAGCCATTGCAAAATTTTTAGCGAGTGATGATGATGAGGGCTTTGAAATTGGGAAGTCTACAGGAGCAAGCTTTGTGATACTTCTTTTTAATTTGATCAACCATAGTAACTGACAAAAAAAAAAATAAATTGTTGCCGCTGAAAGTTTAAGAGAAATACAACCAAACAATGTTTAAAATTAATTTTTTTCCCTCTTAAAGTTTGTTCCCTTAATTGTTATTCTAGTAATAATTTCACCTTAATTTCTAAGAAGTAATTACTAGGTAACCAACATAACCTAAATATAGAAGGGAATGACAAAGTTATTAGCATGCAAGAAATATGACTTGGTAATGTTGAACAAAAGGTATATAAATCATGGCAAACCCAATGTGAAATCACTCGGGATAGGTTAAGTGAACAGAATAAGTGCCACGCAATTGGATACTGGGATAAACTCTGGCAACGTGCAAATGACCCATTTTTCATCATGTATCAGATCAGCATCTGGAAGCTCCTATTCCCGTTCCAGCAAGAACCAAAATTCCCAAACAGGAGCCTATTCAATTCTCGGGATGGATATAAACCTGTTTAAGCTGTGCTCTGGCCCCAGAGTTCTGGGCTGCTTCGTGATCCTCTTGTTCGCCGCTATTGTGGCTGTCACTTACGACGCCGTCGGTTTGCTCACATGGGGCCCGCTCTTGCTTCATGGTGGACTCTCCTCCTCCTTGTTCGGCTTTGCAATTATTGCAGCGTTTCACATTCTGGTGAGTTTCCCAAGTAGTTTTCTTTTTTATTATTTTTATTTCCTGTTTGGTTGCTTAGAAAGTTGCCGGAAAGCGAAGAGAAATTATATCGCTCAACATTTTCTTCTACATTTAAGTTTTTAAGAATTAAAGGGGAAAAAAAGTTGCATTCTTTCAACGATTGGGAGTTGAAATTGATGGTTACATGTAGGGCTATGTTATTAGGAAAATGAGATGTTACTTTGCTGAATTTTCTGCCAACATTTTCACTGCTCTTCCGTCCTTATTGGGATATAAAAATTTGAACTTCTGTGGTTTCATCATGGGGCATTAGCTGAGTCATGCGGTTTTTTTGGTTTATAGAGGTTCACCATAGAGAAGTCTTGTCTCGTGTACCAGTAAATGATGTTAAGGCCAATCAATTGCATTTGGAATCATGATGGATACGTCCTATTTTTTGGCAAATGATGAGTGTGCATGCATAGACAAAAATAATCCTGAATGTATCCATTCATCTTATACAACGATTTGGATTCTATTTACATTTTACAGCTTATACTACTAACCTGGTCCTACATTATGGTAGTTTTCAACAAACCCGTTTCTGTCCCTAAAAATTGAAGATCTTTATCAGACAAGGAGAATTTTAGAAGCTGCTACTCTAATAACATTGTCAAACCAAGTTGCACCTGAGACTTCAGCTTCTGCTTGGTCTTCTTCCAATGGATTGAAGACCATCCATGGTATATTCTAGTCGATGCCAAAATGGCAAGCCACCGCATTGCCATCATTGCTCTGTTTGTAAGTGACTTCAATATCTTCAAATATGTTTTCTGATATTACTTGAAGGCTTCTTTATACCTAGTCCTTGCCATAGTTGCGATAAATATGGCGTTTTCATAAGTAGGCCTGTTTTTGTCAGGTGATATCATTGCTCTGTTTGTAAGTGACTTCAATATCTTCAAATCTGTTGATTGATACTCCTTGAAGGCTTATTTATGCCTATTCCTTGCCATAGTTGCTCTAAATATGCCGTTTTCCTAAGTAGGTATAGTTTTTTCATGATATTATTGCTGTGTTTGTAAATGACTTCAATATCTTTAAATCTGTTTTATGAAATTCCTTGAAGGCTTCTTTACGTCTATTCCTTGCTATAGTTGCTATAAATATGCCGGTTTCTTAAGGAGGCATAGTTTTTTCTCCCCTTTGTCAGTCATTTATTTATTTCAATGATGACTTCAGGTTATAAATGAAAGATAAAATCATCTTAGTTCTACTTTTCACATTTCTGTTGGCCAAAGGTGTGTTCTTAAGATGGATCATCATTTTGTTTGGGTGGTGAATTCCATTGGAGTGTTTAACTACATATATTTTATTTTCTTGGTGAATATGTTACCTTTGTTGCTCCTAAATAGTACTTGTAGCTAGAAGTAAATTTTGATGTTCTCCCCTCATCTTATTCTCTGTTTAATAATTTGGATATACAGGATTGGGTTTATTGCCACTTCATAATTTCCAGTGAACATGAGGTTTAGTTACCTTCGGTCCTCCTTTGGTCCATGCCTCCATGCTTGGTATATTATTTGTTCCCTTTTCCAACTCTATAATCTTTGGAAGGTTTGGTTTGTTTTTTTTTTTTTAGTAAATGTAGCTCCCATGTTTCTGGTAGTCTAAGAAAGCAAGGGAAGGTGAAGAAGGAAAACCAAGGAGGTGTAAATGGGTTTTTTTTTTTTCACTGTTTGGTCATAGAATGAGCAAAAGCAAATAAGAGAGTAAATATGGAGTTTTACTACTATCTTCTCTATTGCTTTTTTTTTTTTTCTTTTTAATTTAAATGTTCTAGTTATAACCAGAAGTTGTTTCATTGGTATGGTTTAGTGAAATCTTTATATTTTATTTTGATGAATTAAGACTTTTGAAAATAAATTCCAGACTTCATCTGTCCCTGTGTTCTAACTATTGATTTATTTTTTCATACTTCATATAGTTTGGTTATTGATGCTTGATTTGTATGCTAGTTGCCAGGAAAATTAAGTTCACCGATTTTTTTTTTAAATGTTAGAAGCGAATCATATCTAATATGATAAAAAGTTCTTTGTTGTTAAATCCCTTTAGGTAAACAAAGCCTTGTAGTTCAAGCATTCTGGTAAAGTCAGTGTGTTTCACAAAAAGGAGCGAGTGTATCTCTTCTGTTAAGCAACACAACTTCAGTAGAGGTAATCAATGCAATGTATTAGGGTATTGTTAACTCGTGGCTGAGCACAAGCATAATCCTGTTCTCTTGACATATGCAGTATGTCAGGCTTGTTTTAAGCTATGGCAGCAAAATCATGAGGAAACTATTCATTAGCTCATCTGTGATTACAATATAATGATTATGAACTTGTGGCCTGTTTTTGATTCAGTGAGGTGTTGATTTAACTATCAATGCCTCATTGACCTTTAACTATGTTGAAGGCCTGCTTCACTAACTATCAAATGCTTTTAAAAATAACTCAGATCATTAAAGCTCAAAGGTCAGCATTGTTTGTTCTTGAATCTCTTTGATGCTTAATGCCTCCTTTTTTCGTCAAAAATTTTTTTTGGAAAAATGATGTTTAGGTTTATGAGAGGATAAAAGGAGTCAGGTGGAGGTATGACCTGGGTAGGATTGTAGGAAGAAAAATTTTCAACAGGTAATGTCTGATTGGTTAAGTGAGGAGTGATGTAATAATGAATTGTTTCAAGGGCCTGCTTGGGGAATGTGTATCTATGGATTATATTCTATGGACTGTAGACTTCAATTCCCCCCGCCCCTTTTTTCCGGTGCTTATAAAGTGCAAGAGGAGCTTATGTTTTGAAAACTAGTTCTTTTTTATTTCTAATAGGCAAGGAAAAAGAAGATAAAAATCGAGAGAGAACGTACAAGTATAAAACAATAGTTTTTTTTTGTTCAGGACAACTATCCGTCCCACAACCCCCAATAAAAAATAATTTCATGATTATAATTTAATTTAACATGAAATGAAATCTTCTGCTGAGGAATTGCTTTAATACAAAATCCTGCAATAATAGTTTCATGACCTCCAATTAAACTAATAGCTTATGAATATAATTATTCACTCTTATCTGATTTCTCATCCATTTTGCCTCTTTCCTTTTCAAAGTTTTTGGCACAAAGAAGGCTCTCTGATTGTTTCCGCTGATTTCAGTAGAGGATTCAGACAACATACCTGCACTTCAGGGCATTGAATTCCCGACATGATCAGATGCTGGTGCATAAGGCTCAGTGACCTTAGGTTTAAACCCTTTTTCATTAAACGAAGCCATTTTCTGCTTACTTTATAATGCTTGAAGCGTTAGGCATGAAAATAATTTTGCATTGTGCTTGATTGTTATATATATGTAATTTTGGATTCAATTAGTATTTGACTATCCTTATAATTAAAGAGCCTGTCATCTAAAGGGGAGCAAAATGTAGATTTGCTTTCAAAGGGCTAAAATTAGTCCAAGTGTTTGACCTGTCTATTATTGCAATGTTATCGTGAAGGGTAATGCAATATAAACATAAAATCTCACACATTTCTGCATCATTAGATTTACCAAAAGATCTGTGCAGTGTCACATCAAAATTATTCTGCACTAATCCACAAACAATTCAATGGCTCTGAACATTTGATGTCTCTTTTTATCTCCTTAACGGTTGTTCATATTAAGCATTATCCTCTAGCGAAATGCTTTTGCAGTCTTGTATGTGGGATTTGATGTATTAGAGTAGAACTTTCACTTCTATCAGTTCGCATCGTTGTCAATCTGATTTTTATCTTGTGCTGATTGATATTTGTTGTATAAGGAATTTACAAGTTCATCAAAGCTTTAAGACTTGCCAAGGTATTGTGGAGTCCAAAATTGGCATTCATTGTATGCCGTTTATATAGGCAAGCACACTCTCCACCACCAAAAGGGATCTGGCTTCATCGAGACAAGAAACTGATTCTATTATTTGATGCTTGATGTTTGTAATGATCTTATGACTCCAACCACTTTTCCCCTCAAGCAATAAGATTCACAAAATGGAAAGGATGATGAATTCATTATACTTTTAATAACATAAAGATTGCATGAAAGGAAACTCTTGCTTTTCGTTTAAGAAATAAGATACGAGGAAGGGCTGTTTGAATAATTTGCAGGAGCCAGTGATGATCAGGTTGCCCGCTTCATGCAGAGGATGAAGGCGAATCTCCTTGTTTTGTACTAGTGTCGGTATGTCACTGAAATCTTTCAAATTCTAAGGCAAGTTTCCTGTTGCAGTAGAGTAGAGAATAAAGTCATAAACCTTCGCCGGTGCTAGCATAATCTGCTAAAATTGCCTTCTTGGTGGGACAAAAGTAACCAAATTTTAAAATTGAAAAAAAAAAACCTCTAATCATTGTTTTTTCTTTTCTTTTTTTTTTCTTTTAAAGAAGTTGTTCAAACAAGTTTTCAAATTCATATCAGCCACATGAATTATTAATTGAAAAGTGTTATTTTTTATCTTCTGATCTCCTCCAAATAAATGACCAAACGCAGGCTAGATTTGGGATGCCCATATTGTCCACTTAACAATAACTTTGGCACTTCTTGCAAGATGGAAATTGGTGCATTATGTATAGGCTGTATGGAACTTCCAAAGCCAAGTTGTTGTGCCATTGACCACGGCCTATTCATTTTCAATGTAACAAAGTTCACAACAACGATTTGTGGGCATGCCCACTTCGGCTGGTGAGACGTGCTTACCATTTTCTGATTTGGCGAATGCGATGGCTTTTGAAACATGTGGACTTTCTCATGGAATCACTTCTAGCAAGCTTTCATCTTGGATGGCCTTTTCTTCCATGGAAATTTCGAAGGGTTGTGATCGCTAGTTTCTTGATTGCTTGTACAATGTTTTAAAAATTCAATTGGTTAAAAAAAGAAAAAAAAATTGAGAACGGATTCTTAGCGCCGGCTCAATCACACCTCTAAAACTAGAAATTTAGAAATTAGTGTCAAAATTGGTTTTGATCCATTTGAACTAATCACGGTTGAATTAGTTTAACTTATTTTAACTTTTTTTCTATCGGTGGAAACTTATTTTAACTTTTTAAATTTGTTAATTTGGGGTCAATTAATGACATATATGATTTATTAATGGTTCTGCAACTCATTTTTTCTTTGTCTAATTGATTGATGAATGCTGTTATCACACTTAATTCTTGTACTTTGAATATTTGATATTTTATTATTTTATGATTATAGTGTTGTGTAGTGGTGTAATGTGTTAATTTACCAAGTGTGTCTGCAATTTCATCTAAAGATCTATCCGATATTCAAAACAGTCACTTGCACATTTATGCTTTATTTAATATATTGTATAAGTAATTAATAATATAATATAATTAATATTATTCATATTTAAATAAGATATTAGATAATAATTTATCTAGTTAAAATAATTTTATCTAAATTTAATAACATAATATTATATAAAATAAAATAATTTAATTTTTATTTGTTATATAATCAAAGTTAAATAAAATTAATTTAATTAAATTTTATTTTATTTAATATTTTACTTAAATATTTTATAAAAATAAATACTGTTAATTATATTATATTATTTTTCACTCATACAGGGTGTATCATATAGGGACTTATTTTTCCAAATAGTTGCATTATTGGAAAGTAACGTCATCTCTTGGAAATAAACGCAGAATCAGGGGACGCTCGGAGGATTACTTTATCAGTTTATCTTGAAAGCTACAATTAGCTTACAAATACACTTGCCATATGTGCCTAGTCAATTCCAATTGGATTATATAATCTGGGGAAGGCAACATCTCTGACTTGCCTACCCCTCCTTTTCCATACTGTTTCCGCATCACATATATGACCTACATTCTCATAAATCTCTCCTGTTACCATTTCTTTATCACAAAACATGTCACATTGATACTGGCAAATTTGGTCCCAGATATCAACTCACCATGTCATGCTCTCAGATATACAATATCTTGCTATAAACAATAAAAGGAATAAAGTGAAATGAATACTGTAAAATGATGCATCTCTCCTTCACTTAAATGCAAAGAAACTATCAAAATATTACCGATAACAGTTTGATGAATTATTGTATCCCTGGACTAGAAAAGAACAACAGTTGTAGTGTACAGTATTATCAGTATCAACTATCAAGTATACAGCATCAACCAAGAAGCATTTTGAACTGTTTCAAGCAAAATTGCCAAAAGGGACTTTCTAAATGATGATAACATCCTACTTTCCAGTTCAATTGCTTGAAGTGATTCCAATATTGCACAAGTCAATATCAGAAAATATGCAGGTGCTCCTCTTAAAAGCAGGGGAATGAAACCAGAGAACGTACATAAAACAGCTGATGAGCAAAAGATCATCTCTTTGGGTCACAAAGTGATGAGTCATCCACTGGATGAATACGCTGATTCATCTTAAAAGCTTCATCTTCATCGCTCTTGGAAAAACACAGGTCAGAGATGATGAGGGAGAGCCAAACAATAAGTGGGGTAAGAAAGAGAATGAGGCCAAAGGGCACCATCCAGAGCTGCCTATTTGTTGGATGATATTTGTATAGCCACCATCCAAGCGCAGAGCCTCCTGCTGTGCTTATCAACAACGACAAGAAGAAAATCATCAAGTATGGCTTTGTTATGCTCTGGCTTTCCTTGTAGTCTTCATTTTCCTCTCCTTTATTTGATCCCATCTAACTGCAGCCCCAGAAAGAAAGAAGAGGCTTGCCCTGAAATTGAAAAATAAACAAAACCCATTTCTCATTTTCCAAAGAAATTAAAAGGGCATGCAGGGTCCCCATGTCAACATGGAGAAGAAGATTACAAGAAAACTTGCCTGCAAGTGTCACTGTTACGGAAGACTGCTATGGAAGAAGCAGGAGTGGCGGAATATGATGAAGGAGGTGGTGGGTTTATTGAAATGGGATGTGTAGGAGCATGAGTTCAGGAGAGCCAAGAGGGCAAGAGACAGCCATGCTGTGATGTTTTGTCTCTACAAGTTATACGAGTAGGTTCCTACCGAGCCATACTTATCGGGGTGCCTTTTGATAAAAGTTATCATTTATTGAAGATTATAGAAAAACCTTAGGGAGAAAATTATTACGTCTCAGATTTTGACATTTTTGGGGGAGTTAACTGGGGTAGATTGCAATTGATGTTTAATTCTAGTTCATATTTTGCTTTCCATTTTGACAACTAGTTTGTTTCTTGGGATATTGCACTGGCAGTGGGCAGTGGCAGCACACCTTTCCAATTTGGACCCAAAAGAAAAAAATCATTTTAAGTGACGTTGAAATTGAAATTAAAAATTGTCGCAGTCAAAAGTTAAGTAATTCATTGCAGAAAAGAAAAATAAGTAGTTACTTTCTTTTGGCACACACATTGATTTTTTTATATTAATTTTGTTCCTCTACTATTTTTTTTTTCCTCCCTCGTATTTATGCTTGCTTAAGTCATATGAAATGGAAGACTTTCAGGTAACAATTTCATTTTTTTTCTTTTATTTTATTAACTGAACATACCCAAAGACAGAACAGTGATTGGAATAGCATTTAAGGAGAATTGAAGTGGTGGGGAACTAATTAGGGTAAAATTTATGTTGAAGGAGCATCGCAGCCCACGAGTGTCTAACCTTGGATGGAGCACTAAAATGGGTGGAATGTGACCGGTGAGTGTCACACCACTTCGCCTCTATGCGCACGTAGGCTTCTTTTTGGGTTCCCCATTTGCAACGAAATGCCATTGCGGTTGGAACTTACGTATAAAACATGATCAACCGGCGAACAACCACGTTTCGACCTGTTATTTAATATTTAGTGTCACTAAATTCAAAAGCTTATGAGCTCTAACCAGAGTGACATTCTCACCAAAAACAAAAAAAAGAATGCAAAAACATTATTTTCTACCAGCATTTCACAATCCAAGTAAATTAAATAAAAACTTTACATAAATTTTAATCTATTTTCTCTTTGTAGTATATTTGGTATGGAAATAAAAATAAATATATTTTAATAAATGAATTTTGTATACAAAATTTATTTATAAATTTTTTTTTTATTTTTAGTTTTATAACAAACATACATGAGAGTGTAAAAATGAGGAAGTAATTTTCATAAGTGATGAGAGAATGATATGTGAAAGAAACTTACGACATTAAATATTTGATAATCACTCATAATTTTTCATATTTTAAATATCAAAATTATATATTGATAATTTATATCAAATGACATGATCTGTCAGAGTGTCATGAAATTCATTAATTTCTCTTTCGTCCACGTACGTATCCAAATCGTGACCATCTTATATACCTCTCTCCCCTTATAATGTGTCTTTTTTTTGTCATTTAATGTTTGAATAATTAAATCCTCTTTTGTTTGTATTTGAATCTGTCAAATTAAATAACTTCTCTCTCTAATTTCAATACACCGACATTCTCTTCCGTTTTAATTAAACTAAGGAGATTCTTTTTATACTATATGAGTTATTATCAAGACTTTGTGATTTTCATTAGTACATGCACTTAATTCAGAAAAAAAAAAAAGTGTCCAATGTCAAGTAAATTGTGGATAATCAGCAAAGCATAGGCCATGAATGCAATGGTGGGCTTCCTTAGCTAGTCAAAGACATGCAAACTCTTTAAGATGGTGAGCTATACTCAGTCTCAATCACGGCTTTCTGTGCAGCTAGGCAACTAACTGCATAAAGTCTCAAGGATACCCTCCTCCAGTTCACTGACTTCGTTTAAAAGATTCTGATAAATGGAGAGAAGTTGAGGAAGGAACGCAAATTTTGCGGTAAAGGCCACTGTCACGAATACTATTCTGATCCACATGTTCTGTGTTGGTCAGCCACCCACATGGGACATGGCATTATTCTAGCCAATTCCCTCTTAGTTTACTTACTGATTGTTGCTACTGATCAAATTCAGAATGTATTCAAGGTTTATTTGCTTGGGCATGCTACTAATAGTCTTATACCAACTACTAAATCCTCATGATTCCGTGCTCTTGATCAGGTTCTGCTTAATTTGTAGCCAAATACGAGGACGAATCCTGCATTTGTTGGGCACAATAGATAATCAAACTAGCTGCATGCCGTGGCTGAAATTGATTGCTACTTTTACTCAATTCCATTTCTGCTGCAAAGAAAGCACTGGGGCCGGCAACAGTTCAGATTGAAGCTGATCAGAGTCAGCAAGAACTTCATATTTATGGAAACGTGACCATCTCATGAATCTCAACTGCAGTTATACTAATAATTATGCCACACCACAATGCTCAAGACTAATGATGGAGAGTATCCCATTTTGGCCTTAAAGTGAGACCTCATTGACTGTTGCTAAGTTTGTGAAAATCCACCTCTGGGAGTTTTTCGGAACACCCACTATTTTACAATCAGCAATGGTGACATTAAGTCTCTTTCTGAGAACCTCTTTGAAGGAGTCAAGAGCGAAAAGGCAGAAGAGAAAAAGATATATCAAATCACTCTAATATGAATTTTAATATCCTTAATTCTAAACATATATGAGTGTTAACTAAATAGTTTTTTTTTTGGGGGGGGTACAACTAAATAGTTATTTAAAGTTTAAACTGCCGTCCTTTATTTGTTTTTTCTTATATTTATTTCCTTCAGTTATATTAAAATAAAATCCCCCCTAATTTTTTTTAAAAAAATAAAAGAGCTTTGTAACTCTCCAATCCTTTTAATGCGAGAAATTTAAATTAGACATGTACCTATTATATAAATTATGAAATACTTTATCAGCAACAAATCTTAGTTACTCGCTGATGTACTTATGTATTGACATGCGCTCAGGAATACCATGAGGCATTTTTAAGTACTGAAACTTGTATTCACTAATCAATAAGGGATTTTTTTCTTCTTTATTTTCGTTTCCTGTTTTCTTATATTTCATGAATTTTTTTGGTGAGTTTAAGGAAAAAAAAAAGAAAACACAAGCAAAAAGAAGAGGTTTTTGGGTGTGTGTGTGAGACCGAGACAGAGAGGGTAGAGTGAAAAGCCTGTGAGTAAAGTTGCACTTTAGTCATTGCCCAAACTTAAAGCACAGCTTGGTCAACAGCCCACTCATTAGCTGTTTGCAAAGCCCAAAGGCGTCTGCTAAACTTTGAACTTGATCCATTATGGTTTACCAAAAAACAAAGATCCATTATGTTTTTAGTAGGCCTTACGATGCAAAATTGATCCAAATTATGAATCTCAAAGTAGATGTAACCTTTTAGCTTACCCAAATATCGGGACCAAAAAAACAGTACCCAAATTTGATAAGATAAAAAAAAAAGAACAAAATAAAAGGTTGATTGCTTTCAGAGGAGAAAATCTATTATTATTTATACTAGTTAAGAAAATCTCTTTACGTTGATGAAGCCCAAAAGCCTTTTTTTTAAATTGAATTTTTTTTGGGTTAAATTGAAGCATAAAAACGTTAGTTTTGGTTATTTGAGCCATGCTGTGCTTGCCCCGCATCCTAGGATCGAAGTAGGGACGATCCAACCCCTCACCCCCGTGACAAGAAAGAAAGCCATGCTGTGCTTCACTTAACGTAGTGACACAATCTAACAAGTCATGTGATTAACCATCCAGCATGAAATTAAAAAGAAATTTCATCAGTTCTTTCGAAAAGAAAATAAAAGAAAAATCCATTTTAGCTTGTTAGAAATGACCATTTTTTACTTCACAAAATAAAATGATGAATTCTGTTTTATGAAATTAATGCCGAAAATAAAATGGTCCCTCCTTAACATGTACATTTTTCATATCAAATAAAAAAAATCATTCTAACATAATATAAGCAGGGATGAAATTATTATTTTTCATGTCAATCATACTCTTTAGTAACTTGGGGGACAATGATAAATTCCTAAGTATGAAGTCCATGACCAAAGTGGAGCTAGTCAACATTATTTAGGGTAGGGACTAAATAGAAACTTTACATGTTTAGGGGATCAAATTTAAAATATTTTATTTTTAAAAAAAATTACATGCAAAATTTTAAAAAAAAAACTTTGAAGGGCCAAGGCTGACATAATATAAATTCAAATTTGATAACAAGGGTATTCTTTAGGAAAATGCTCTATACGAACCAAATTCAGTAAAATAAAAGGAGATAATAAATATGTAAAAGTATTAAATTGTATATAAATTTATATAAAATGTTTTAGTATAAGTTATATAACACTATAAAGATTTAAAAATATATATAATAATGCAGAAAATATATGTAGTATAATTGGAATTATGTATGTTCCATGAGAATGAATGCGATGAAGGACGACCACACAGGGTGGGCCATGAAGAAAAGAAATATCTGTTACGATATTTTATTATATGTGGACAATGGTTCAGTCCAAAGGCCACTGAGTTGTCCTGTGTCCGTTGTCCTCTGTCCCCCAATAATGCCTATATCTTTTTGGACCTTCTTAATCATGACTTATTATTGAGGGTTCTTCCATCCTAATCATACTCTCCAACTAGACCATAATTGACTAAACAATCTACATACTCATCTTATTTCCAAATAAATTTATGTTTGCACATTTTTTAGGGGTATTTGTATGTTCCAATTTGAAAGGGAAGTAAAGATAATAAGTAAGTATTTGAATTAATTTATTTTATAGTTAAAATAATTTATAATTTATAATTAAAATATTTTTTAAATAACTTAAAAAAAATAATTTTTTTAAATTAAGTTATTCTTAAATATGTACTAATTTGATTAAGAATGAAAGTTAATTTTTAACCTAATGAGAGTAGTTAAAATTTGTAAGGTGAAGTGTAAAAGATTGTGCTCTATCTTTAAATGCCTCAAGTTTTTATGAAGTGTAAAAAGATTGTGCTCTATCTTTAAATGCCTCATGTTTTTATATAATATATCTAATACATATAAGATAATTTTTATTTAAAATATTTTACCTCTTTTTTTAAAAAAAAAAGTACACCCCTATATGGTAAGAGGTGCTGAGAATTTGAGCTATATAAAAGAAATTCAGGTGAGTTGTAACTAAAACTTCGATGACTATAGTACAAGCTTACTTGAATTTTAAATGTTACTATGTATGAATGTAGGATTATTTTATAATACCACAAGTTGTAAGCATAATATAAGATTGTTATAAACATCCATATTGTTAAAAAAATAATTTGGTATAATTATAAATAAATTTTACTAATAACTTGTGACATCTATACAATTTGTGACACTTTAAACTCATATACATGAATATAAAGAAAAATGCGTTACAAAAATGTGAATTGATTTAACTTAAAACGTGAGAAATTTTGAATAATTTACGAGAGGTCTTAAGGTTTAAACCTCTAGTGCATTTTTATACAAAAGAAAAATTAACTAATAAAATCATTTATAAAGAATTCAAGAGAAAATCTCTTTTTCATTAAAAATTGAATTTTAAAAAAAGAAAATAGATTTACTTCCTCATTAAAAAGGAGTACGTAATAATGTGCAAAAAAAAAAAAATAGAACTTTAATCCCAAGGAAAACAATTATGCTAAATTTCTAACGTCTTATGGATAATAATGCTGTGTTTCCCTAAAATAAATAATTTCAAAAGCATTTCGGAGTTAAGAGTTTTGTAGTTTGGACAAAGATTGCTGGAAAGTCCTACACTTGTACTAAATCTTTTATTTTAATTTTATACTGTTTTATACATTTATTTTAAAAAAAGAGATAAAAATTTAATTTTTTTTATAAAAAATAAGTGTATAAAAGATATATGATTAAGACATAGAAAATAAAAGTCGTACATTCAGACTGGACTGAGACACGTATGTACGAATGGCCAGGAATTTTTTTTTAAAAAAAAGTATGTATGCTAATCCATGGTCGTAGTTACGAAATTATCCTCAAAACTTGTTTATAATACTGCTCATTTGGAACTCATTTTTAAATGAAAGCATATAATCTCAGTAATTATACATTTAATTTTTATTATATTTTTATATATAAATATAAACATTAAAAGATTTTTTTTATTTATTATCTTTGTCTTCTCTATTTAATATTTTTTAACTCGCTGGCACACAACATAAAATGTTAACCTTACCTAATGATATAAAACTTGATTATTACATGTTTAATTAAGATAGAAACCAACGCAAACATTAATTATGCAAAGTCCAATGTACGTGAAAATAAAAAACAAAATAGCCTTATTAGTGCAGTAGTTGTTATAATATTAAAGTTTAAAATCCAAATTTATTGAAGTTAAAAAGGTAATTTAAAGTTTGAATTATATAAAATTTAATTTTAATTTATTATATATAGATATTATTAAAAATATTTAACTTTTTAAATAATTATTGTAATAGTCAAATTCATTCTTTAATTTTTTTTATTAAAATATAACTAAAGTGAATGAATTTTTTTAAAATTTAATTCTTTTAAAGTAAATGATTCATTTTAAAAGATAAAGTGACGAGTATTAACTATTAATAAAAAATTAATAGTTATAATCATAATAAAAATATATATATATATAAAATTATAAAATTATTAAAATTTATTTTTTTAATTTTTTAATTTTTTTTATTAATAATTAATATTATTTACTTTAAAAAAATTAAAAAAAAAATTTCTTGAAGTGAATGAAAAATTAAATCTAACAATATATAAGATGCATCTACTAGTAATGGTAAATTAAAATATGGGAGGAGGTTATTGTGGGAAATTGGGATGCAATGAATGGATCAGCAAGGAGGAATGGATATGGAGGAGATTGAAACATATGGTTGGGCATTCTTGTACTTTGTCGTCTTTTGAAACAGAAACAAGCGCAGCATGCGTGGGTCTGGGACCCACACGCTTCACACGCGCAGTCTTCTTTCACTCGTCTCTCCTTCCTCCGTTCATCTTTCTCCTCTTCCTCCTCGTACGTCTTCACCTTCACAGAGAAGAGAGTTTCCGTTTCAAACCCAGTATTTCTATCAAACACGAGGCTCATTTGAGCTCCATAACGATCTCAAACACGGAAACCTGCTTCGAAAGATCACAACTTTTGGGATTTTGGTCCAACGTTGGGATACAAAAACAAACATGAGCACGAAGGCAGCGAAACCTCGTACCCGGGTAGGGAAATACGAGCTTGGAAAAACCATTGGCGAGGGAAGCTTTGCCAAGGTCAAGTTTGCCAAGAACGTCGAGACCGGGAAGAACGTTGCCATCAAAATTCTCGACCGTAACCACGTGCTCCACCACAAGATGACGGAACAGGTACCTACGTCACGTGCTTCTCTTCGTTTCCATTTGTTTAAGGTACCTCCCCAGAAGGGGTTTAAGTGTCTTATAATATTACTATTATTATTGTTTTGCCAAAATGAAATTTGTAGTTTGCTCTTCGCAGCTGCAGAGAGAGATATCAGCGATGAAGCTGATCAAGCATCCGAACGTTATCAAAATATTTGAGGTACCACGCGCAGTTTTCTGATTTTTCTTAACCTGAATCAGAGAAAGTGTTTTCTTCGAGCATAGCAGAAATTGAACTTCTTATATCATATTGTCGCTAATGTTATACTTTATGATCAGATTAGAAGAGTATGAATGCCAAAAATCTCCGCTTTATAGATAATGCTTCTTCTTCCTTTTTATACTTTATTTTACTGTTTATGACATAAAATAGATTCACGTGTACCAATGCACGATAAATGTTATAAGTCAAATGTAGTTAAAAAAAAAATTGGGTGAAACTGCTCACAAGACTTACCCCATAACTTGGCTTACAAGTCTCTTAAAATTACGCTAACTCATGAAACTCAAGCATCACAGTCCACTTTTGGTGATATGGTGGAGGACGTGATAATGCCAAAGCAAGCATATTTTTCAGCTTGTTCCTGTTTTTGTTTGTAGGGGTAAATGCATAGTTCAAGTCATCATCATAGAATAAGTTTATGACAGATTGCATAACTATTAGTGGAAACCACAGTCTCGGCTTCCAATGGTGGATATAACTTATCATTTCCTGTTATTCGAATCCATTGCATTCGATATATTGTAAGTCAATCTATGTCCTCTGTTTAAGCATAGGTGATGGCAAGCAAAACAAAGATTTACATTGTCCTGGAGTTTGTTGATGGAGGAGAACTATTTGACAAAATAGTAAGTTGCTCATTTATTTCATATTATACATTTCTTCCTCTGATACTATTTCTTTCCTTCTTTTGTCTTTTTCTTTAGAAAGAGGAGGTATTGGAGTATATAGAGTTGTTTAAGTACATTGATGTTTTAGATGGATCTTGCATCTGAATCTAAAGAATTCCTCCGTTGCCTCTTAATTTGATTTCTAGGCTACAAATGGGAGACTTAAAGAGGATGAAGCAAGAAGTTATTTCCAACAACTAATTAATGCAGTTGATTACTGCCACAGTAGGGGCGTGTATCACAGAGATTTGAAGGTCTGTCAAATTCCTTAATCCTCTTTCCTCCCGCTGTAATTTAATTAATAGATTGATAGGTTTGACCAGGAATCAATTATTTTGTTCCCTTATACTTCGAGTTAAATTAAGAATCATACTCATCTTCAATGTATTTTGCAGCCTGAGAATCTTCTTCTGGACTCTAATGGTGTTCTTAAAGTATCAGATTTTGGATTGAGTACATACTCGCAGCAAGTAAGAAGATATCCGCCATATACAATGAAAACATCCCCTATAAGTTGTTACTGACACAATGAAATTCCTTCTAGTGTCTCACTACAATTATTCCATGAGCATCTGGCAGCCTATCAATGAGGGGTCTAGCATCTATTAATATATACATCATGTCATGAGTATGATTAGTTTATGGAACAAAATTGCTACTGATTGTCTTGACATAATTACAAGTTTAATTTTGTTATCCTTGAATAACTTGATTTTGGATTGTATTTTAGAATTAGATGTTCTTTCATTTAAGTTTTTCGGCTTTTGATATTTAGTGAACTGTTTTGAAACTGTATGATCTTTAATTTCACTTCAGCTACCTAGTTAATGGGTGGTTCATTTGCATAAACTTAGGACTCACCCTTGTTCAAATTCTTAATTATTCACTGCAGGAGGATGAACTGCTCCGCACTGCTTGTGGGACCCCAAATTATGTTGCTCCTGAGGTGCCTACTTGATGTCTTTATGGATGCAATGCAAGACTACATTAGTCCCTCAAACTGCAGTAAATTTATGTCATGTGCCATTTGTATCAGGTGATTAATGATAGAGGTTATGTTGGCTCTGCATCTGATATCTGGTCCTGTGGAGTCATTCTCTTTGTACTTATGGCTGGGTACTTGCCTTTTGATGAGCCAAATCAGATGACACTGTACAAGAAAGTAAGTAATTTCAGAATATAATCCATGACAATCAAGAGTGAAAGAAGAGTTGCTTATGTCATTAAGGGGGTGAAAATCTGTACATACTAGTATATTTCAGATTGGCAGGGCTGAGTTCACATGTCCATCATGGTTTCCACCTGAGGCAAAGAAACTGCTGAAGCGTATTCTTGACCCAAACCCTCTCACAGTGAGTTCTGGAGCCTTTCTTGCTCTTCCATGTATTATTTTTCTTACTTGGGACCTTACTCTTGTAGTTGTCTGATTCCATTTGTTGCTATACTAATCCTGTAATTTACCCTTAAATATCTTTTATGCGGTTAAAGAATATCCTGCTGTAAGCATCTGCTTTTCTTCTTTTAAAATTCGGTTGCTTTTTCAGAGGATAAAAATTCCTGAACTCTTAGAAAATGAATGGTTCAAGAAAGGATACAAGCCTGCATCTTTTACAGAGGAAGAGGATGTAAATGTAGATGATGTAGCAGCTGCTTTCAATGATTCTAAGGTACTGGATTCTTGGCAACATTTCTATTCAACTTCTTTCATCCATTGTTTTTCAAGTAACTCCTTACATGGACTTTGTTCTACAAATAACGCTATATAGCGCAACAGGTAAAATATTTACTTGGTTTGTTCCATTGGTACTCTGATTTAGCAAAAGAAAAGATTGACTTATTATAATTTGGAAATACAAGAAGGAGTCTACAGAAGCTATTCTCTATGTGTAATTTATTTATTCACTTTGGTATGTAGGAAAATCTTGTGACAGAGAGAAAGGAGAAACCCGTCTCCATGAATGCTTTTGAGCTCATTTCTAGGTCGCAAAGCTTCAATCTTGGCAGTTTGTTTGAGAAGCAGGCAGTATGTAAAAATTAGTTTGTGCTTTGATAATGTTAACATGTTATGCACTATAAAGGTTTTGTTCAAATTACAAGTCACATGGAAATTGACTTATCAATATGTTCTGAACTATGGTGGTTTTTGGATCAATTTTGGTTGATTTATGTTTAATTAAGAACCTCATCTAAATTCAAGCCAGCAGTTTATTCCTTGTGGCAATTGGCTAACAAAATGTTGACAAGGAGATATCCATATGTTTATTCTTTCACGCTAATGATGCTGTTTCTCTAATCTATTTTGTTTAAACTCCACACTGTAGGGTCATGTAAAGCGAGAAACACATTTTACTTCACAGCACCCTGCAAATGAAATTATGTCCAAAATTGAGGAAGCTGCTAAGCCTCTGGGCTTTAATGTTCACAAGCGAAATTATAAGGTAATAATGTGTCTCTTCACATTAACTATACCATTAATTCTGCATTATCTATTTGCCAAGAGCTATCTGTCGTGTGACAAATCTTTGTAAAGAAGGCACAATCGTTTTAATGTTATAGAGTACACAACTTATCTAGATGTAAATTCTGCAGATGAAGCTGCAAGGTGACAAGAGCGGAAGGAAGGGTCACCTTTCAGTGGCTACTGAGGTACTGAGTCATTCCTTTATCATTATTATAGGCCTTTATTATATCTAGTCACAAGGTAACAAATTAGTTGTGGCCAAAAATGATAATTCCAGTTTTCTTCTTCTGTTGCTGAGATAGACTCTTAAATATTCATTTCTGGTAAGATTTTCTTGACCGGACTTATGTATGTGAACCATTGTATGTGCTTAATAGTGGCCGGAACTTGTGTGACATAAACAGAAAATTTCGCTCTTATGGTTATAGATTGGAGTCTTTAAATTGCTTGACAACTGACAGTGTCAAAAAAAAAAAAATGATGCAATAGATTTTCATTGGTTTCTTCCAATTCATTTGGCTCTGACCGGAGATGATTACAACTGATTGCCTTTGGCTTCAGGTTTTCGAAGTGGCTCCCTCCTTGCACATGGTGGAGCTGCGAAAGACCGGAGGTGACACGCTGGAGTTTCACAAGGCATGTGAACATTCTGATTCTGACTTTGGTTTCTTGGGAACATGAAATCTATTCTTTATATTTGGAAATCTGCTACCCAAATTCAACACATTTGGGTCTCTTACTACTGCTCGGCTTAGATTATCAGCATTGCCTTTTTTCTTTTCCCTTGTTTGTTATTGACCCTTCCCTATTTGTTGATTTATATGCAGTTCTACAAAAACTTTTCATCAGGGTTGCAAGACATAGTGTGGCATACTGAAGAAAAATAAGAAGAATCAAGGTACCGCCTCCTTCTATCTCCCCCTGATATGTGCTTTATGCTATGGAAGAGCACCTTTTGACCCATTTTACCACTCTGTCGCCCCATAAGCTGTGGGGAGAGCAATCATATTAGCTAGGTTCCTCTCTTTTTTTGATTCTTTTGATTAATTCATTTATTCTGCTGCAGATGCTGCTATGCATTTGTTGTGGTTCATGGAAAGCATGGTGCTTGTCTAAAGCTGGAGCATGTTTGATAGGAGAAAAAAATAGAGCGTACAAAATTGGGGCATATTGTTCCTTCATCTTTGATCTTGTATAGTCGTACTCAAAATATTTCATGGACTCATTTCAATGCGGACATGGCGTCCCTTTTCATTTATAAATTGTTAAGAATTTTATCCAAAGTTAGCATCCAACAGGTAACACCGTAAATACTCTGTTAACGTAAATCATCTCTTGCGTGTTGCACCGTCTACTTCTCCTTAACATACTTGTGTCGAACCCTACTCCTGCTACTACTATTATTAAATCAGTTTGTAGGATCTAAACCAAGTTAGTAAAAACTCCAAGACAGGAGATGGGGGAAGAGATGTGTAGGAAAATTGCCCTCCATAGAAAGGTAGTTCTTTATGAACTATATCCTCTCATTTTTCATAAAAATAAGACAACATTAATTTTATATAAAAGAAAGACAAATAAAAATATGACAACATTAATTATATATAAAGAAAGACACAAGCAATTTATGTGCAAAAACTTTTAGATCTTTACACCAAAAATATCCATTCCCCTACAATAGATCTAATTTTCTATTGTTAAACTATTAGAAGTGGATCAGGTGATGAATTTCAGTAAATTGGAAGAGGCCAAATGTTCAAATTTTCTAATGTTAGTGGCAGGTGGGATTCACTCACCAGTTGATAGAGAGAAATGGCATGAATATCCTTGTTGGAACTTATGTCTATTTTACTGAACAGGACGCTATAATTTTTTTTTTCCTAAATGAGGATACAAATTGCATAGATTTTTTTATTTGGGTCTTTTGGTGTTTGTGTGTAGTTAGTAGTTATGTCTGTTTATTTTTCTCTCCTAGCCCATCCATTTATATGTGAAATAACTTAAAAGAAAAAGCTAACGGAGCTTAATTTAATTGGTAAGAATCGTTATATATATATATATATATATATATATATATTGAGTACAAATATTTTTAAATACACTCATAACTGAAAAAGGTGATGAAAATGTTTTAGTGTGTGTATTTGCCTGCACATCGCACAAGGTAAATAATAAGTTGTTTTAATAAAACTTTTTTCTCACGAAACTCACGGCAATCTACTACATAAACAGAATAATTGGATGGCTGCGAGATTTGCATGAATTGTAGTTTTTCCTGCAACTTTTGCAGGTTTAGTAGGTGTTTTTCAAATTAATTTTTTTTCTCCATATATGCAAAAAAAAATAAACATTCCCTTTAAAACTAATAAATTTTCTCATTTCCCAAACAATCAATATTGCATGGTAGTCAAAACTCACAATTCATTTGACTCTACAGTAGATATAAGAATTTAAGATTCAATTTCGTTTTCAAAGAGAATGGAGGGTTTAGAGAGAGAGGCCTCAAACTCATTAACTCACATTTAGAATCATCAGCGCCAGAACTAAGCAGCAATATCTCATGGTAAGGTGCCTTCAAATTTATGGTAGCACTAATGCTAATTGGTTTATTGAAACCAACTAACCATGGACCCTCAACATGGTCGGTTCACTTGCAGGCAAGTATCAACCCCATTATCGGGACATACATTAATTTGAATCAGTTTCTAGTTGGGGACTTGGATTCAAATATGATACTCCTATGATAAACCAGACTGCCTCAAATGCTGTCCTAAAGTTTGTGTCATTAATGCAGAAAGATAGTTACCAGAGTCCTTCAAATGCTGCGCTGAAGTCTGTGTCATTATATGCGTACAAGATTGGAGCCCAAAAACTTTAATCTCACTTGCTAACTGAGTACACAAAACCAGTGCTGTTTGTCTGCTTATACAGTAATAGCTCTGTATCTCAATTGTTATGGTGGACCATTGTTAGGATCAAGCCAAGCATCTCCAAAGGGCAAGTTGCTTTCATCCCTTTACTATTCTTAATTCAACCGACACACTCCGAACCGAAAATCCTTGTATAATAGTTGAGCACAAACCATTGATATGATTGCATTTAAGTTCAAGTAACCTTAGTCAATTTTTTTGTTTTCAAACTCATGCCTTCTAATAATAGTTTGTGGCCGTAGTTTGTAAATATTTTTTTTTCTGGTGTAAATCGCATTACTTTGTGCTAAAACACTCTAAACCAACCATAATAACATCTTGTTTCATAGGATGAAATTGAATTAAATAAGCCCACGTATGATTTTACCATTAAATATACCTCATTTTTTGGGATATTCTCAAGTTCTTTTAGACTAGAGAATTTAATTTGTTTAGTTCATAGTTCTAGAATCAAGCCCAGTTTCTAAGATGATGTCAAATCTGACACGGTAGAGACACTTATCTTGTATGCAGGGGTGAGAGATTTCTCTTACACATCACTCTAAAATCATTTAAGAATTTATTCTATTTTTGTTACAAATAAAACAGCAAAAATAAACAAAACAATAGCAAGAGAAAAAAAAAAGGAAAAAAGAAAGAAAGAAGAGATCAATTTATCACTATAGAAGAAAACTTGATTACCATCTTGTAACATGCTCAATCCTAATTGTAATAAACCTTATTTCAGCAGTTCTTATTTGTAAAATTCGATACAAACCCAGCAACTATAAATGAATGCAGATGACACTGAAGATATAAGATTTGTAAAGAATGAAGTGATTGTATCAACATTTCGAAAGGTGTGATGCACAAACATATATACACGGTAATAGAGTTGGGTTCTATTTGAGATTTGAATCCCAACATTAAAGGAATTAATTAATGGAAAGGAATAATTGATTATTACAATAACTGAATCTCAATCTCAATTAGCTCAATCTGCTGAATATGTGGAGATTGACTTTGTCGATACACCAATAGAAGATAGGTGTGCTAATTATAGATAAAGCATACACAACTTTGATTACTCTAATGTTGACCATTAAGTGTATCCTCTGTATTTGAAGTCAGCCACATTCAAAATCTAAGGTAAGTTGATTTAGGTCGGTGAGCTACATACCCCACATGGCTTATAGATTGCAGCACGTGAGTCTCATTTTTCTAATTTCCTGGAGAGAGAGGAAGTGGGGTGGGCTGGGCTGGGCTGGGCTTCGAATGATTTTTTTGTATGACAACGAAAACTAGGCTATGGCTTCCAAACCTATCAAAAATCAAAAGGACTGGCAATTTCCAATGAGAACTTTATCTCTTTGTTAACTGTAATATTGGGGCCAATTCTGACTTTGAGCAAATTTAATGGCAAAATCTCAGTAAGTGTTGAAATGGACGCATAAGCTGAGACACGTGGTAAACTCCGCCCCCACATCTAAATATACAGTGCATTGGTAACTTCAGCTGGCATCACTTAGTTTTACAGTTTTTTGGCCTGGCTGAGGAATGAGTTTGTAAAATCAGGTAGACTAGGTTAAGTAGACCGTTTCAAATCTTCTTTCAATTTGTTGGCCTAACCCATTTCTCCACTGACATAAATAAATATACCTGAGTGAGTTCAATTCAATTGAATACAGAAAGTCAAATATCTGATTTTCACTATCCATCAACAAGCTAATTTCCAGCTTCAACATATAACAGTTGAATATTTAGGTTAGCTACTTGCATTTCATGTTACAATTTTCTTTGTCCTCTCCCCCCCCCCCTTCCCCCTACTTTCTTTAGCATATCAATGCCCATTGTTTGTAAGAAGATTGAAATGCATTCTTTTTAAAGAAAAAACATCACAAATACAAAGAAATTGACTATTCCCTTGCACAGCACACATATATATTATAGCCCATATATTTTTGTTGCCCAAGTACATCATTTGGATAGTAAATTAGTGATGAAGGGCATTGCCCTTTAGGGTTAAAAATTGACATACAAACAAAGGATTCAATCTTCAGTTAATATTATCAAATTTCAAGTGCAAATCCAAATTCAATCTTTGGATAATCTTGTGACCAGATTGATTAAACCCAAACCTGACATGTATTTTCCAGTTTTAACATGGGGTTAAGCTATTGACAGATTATCATCAGACCATTAATTGTTCCTTAATGGCCAGCCACCAACAATCACCGCCACCGGCCTTCCATAATTTTTTTTTTCCCAAATTACTCAACTGTCCTGCTGTTACGCATGCCTCAAAAATAGAGACTTGCTCCTAACTTTTGCCAAAATTATGGTTTTAGGGTTCAAAAATCAAATCAAACACAAATTAATATTTTTGTTTCACATTTGCGCGTGATAACTCCCATAAGACATAATGCAAAATGAAAAAAATGCCAAAAGACTTTAACCATATGATACTCTCTCGTTTATTTTTATTTGTTGTATAAGAATTTTTTTTATTTAAGAATACTTATCATTTGATATTATTAAAAAAACATTAATTAATTTTTTTAACTTTGTCTTTATCTTTTAATTAAGAGATAATTAATAGAATAAGTGAAGTTAAAAAAAATATAAATAAAGAGAGAAAAAAATAATTTAATCATTTTAAATTATATTTTTTTATAATTAAAATTTTTTAATAATTTGTTTAATACTTAATAAAAATTTTAAACGAAATATAAGAGTGGACTGAAGAAGTAGGAAGACAAAACCTATCACCTCTTTCTTGTAGTCAATTGTCTCTCCACTCCAGGGAATCTAAATATTAACCAAACAAAACCCAAAATCAAGTTTTGCCCCTTTGGGTTATCATACTCCCAAAAGATTGCGCCCTTCACCTTTTGAATCATTCTTTACCCTGTGGTTTTCCAAAAGTGGTTGAGCTGTACTACTGCTCATGTGGTCTAAGCTAACTGTTTTTTGAGCGCGTAGGCCCAGTTTGCCTCCATTTCAGGTTCAGCAATTGTTTATTGTTTTGAGGGCAATTATAGTTCAGCTTCCTTCAAACCCAACTCTGCTTTATAAACCAACTCAAACCCACCTCTTTGACAATCCCTAGACACAAGCAGAGCCCCTCATACAAACAAACAAACGCATGCGCAAGCAGCAAATAGCAAGAGAAGGGACAAACACAGAGTCACAGGGAGAAAAAAAGATAATGGGAATGGGTCGCAGTAGCATAGACATGGACAAGGAGAGAATAACGGCTGAGATGGACTTCAAGGACTCATCCTCCGCCGTCATCAAAATCCGGCGACGGCTGCCGGATTTCCTGCAGTCCGTGAAGCTCAAGTACGTTAAGTTAGGTTATGGCTACTCATGCAACGCCGCCACCATTCTCACGTTCGCTGTCATCGTACCTCTGTTCCTGTCACTGCTGGTTCAACTCACGGGTCTCAAGCTCGACCACTTTTCCGAACTCTGGTCCAACCGCACGGTTCAACTGGACAGCTTAGACGGAGTCACACGGTTCGGTGCCTCAGCCGTGATACTCTTCCTCTTCGGCCTCTATTGGGCCAAGCGGTCCAGACCGGTTTACCTCGTCGACTTTGCCTGCTATAAGCCAGAGAACGAACGGAAAATCTCTGTGGAATCGTTCCTGAAGATGACAGAGGAAAGCGGTGTCTTCGGGGAAGAGAGCCTTCAATTCCAGAGGCGAATTTCAAGCCGGGCCGGTCTAGGTGACGAGACGTACTTGCCCGGAGGGATCACGTCTCGGCCGCCAAATCTGTGCATGGAAGAGGCTCGTGCCGAGGCAGAGGCTGTGATGTTCGGTGCGTTAGATGCTGTGTTTGCGAAAACAAGGGTCCACCCCAGAGACATTGACATTCTGGTAGTGAATTGCAGCTTGTTCAACCCAACTCCATCCCTGTCCGCCATGATCGTGAACCACTACAAGCTCCGAACCAACATAAAAAGTTACAACCTTGGCGGAATGGGTTGCAGTGCGGGCCTTATCTCCATTGATTTGGCCAAAGACCTTCTGAAAGCGAACCCCAACTCCTACGCCGTCGTGGTGAGCACGGAGAACATAACCCTCAACTGGTACTTCGGGAACGACCGTTCCATGCTGCTCTGCAACTGCATTTTCCGGATGGGTGGAGCCGCGGTCCTCTTGTCCAACAAGTCCTCGGACCGGGCCCGGTCCAAATACGAGCTGTTACACACAGTTCGAACCCACAAGGGGGCCGATGACAAGAACTACAACTGCGTGTACCAGAGAGAGGACTACACAGGAAAGCTGGGCGTTTGCCTGGCCAGGGAGCTAATGGCGGTGGCCGGAGATGCTCTGAAGACAAACATAACAACGTTGGGGCCCCTGGTTCTGCCAATTTCGGAGCAGCTGATGTTCTTCGTGTCATTGGTTCGGAGGAAGGTGCTGAAGATGGTGAAGGTGAAGCCTTACATCCCGGACTTCAAGCTGGCGTTCGAGCATTTCTGCATACACGCAGGGGGCAGGGCGGTGCTGGACGAGTTGCAGAAGAATCTGCGACTCAGCGAGTGGCACATGGAGCCGTCGCGGATGACGCTGCACCGGTTTGGGAACACGTCGAGCAGCTCGCTGTGGTACGAGCTGGCGTACACGGAGGCGAAGGGGCGGGTGGCGGAGGGGGACCGGGTGTGGCAGATAGCGTTCGGGTCGGGTTTCAAGTGCAACAGCGCCGTGTGGAGGGCGGTGCGGGGGATCCCGGCGGTGGAGGACTGGCGGGGGAACCCTTGGGATGACTCGGTGGACAAGTACCCGGTTCAGCTTTCCGCTGCGTAGACCGTCCACGTGGAATGATCTTTGAGCGGATAAAGAAACCTTTGTAACGTAGGGATTGCATTTCCCTTTCTATTTGGGCTTTTTGTTATTAATTCTTTAGTTATTGCTTATTGAATGTTAATTACATAATTAATGTGCGTGATGATTTGTACTATAGTTTCAAAGTTGCTTTTTTTTTTTTAATGCATATCTATTTATAGTCACATTCTATACTTTCCTATTTGCACTTGTCTAAATCGGCTCTGGCCCATTTTTATACATATATTTTTATTAGAAAAGAAATTAGACTTGATTTTTTTTAGTTGAAATTTTTTGATTGATATTACTGTGTCACTCTATTCATATTATTTTACACAACACAAGCTCAAAAGGATGAGTTTTAATAAATTTATAGTTTATTTTAAAGATATTTATTATTTATCAAAATTTAAATATGCAATTATTAATATTGTATTTTTTTTGGTAAATAAAAATTTAAGATAAGGAGAGGTTTTTCCTATTTCAAAGTTAGGGTAAACTATCAATTTAGTGAGAATTTATAATGAAATTATAAATTGTCAGGATTTAAATTTTAAATTATATAATTATTATAAGTGAAAAGTCAACTACGTAAGTTTTATTAAAGATAAAAAAAAATGATCTTTGGACTTCCATTTGACACCTTAAGGAAAGTTAGTTCTTCGTATGATTTTAAAGCTATTATAGTTATAGCACAAGTTACAGTGAATTTATGTTTTGTCCAAGCTTTAAAGCCTAAAGGTCATTTGAGTTTATGCTAACAATTTAAAATGATTTGATTCTTCAGGAACTCTGATTCAATACAACGATAATTCTATGTTCTGTTGCTTTTTGTTTTTTAATATTTTAGCAGCTTATTTGTTTGTTTAAATGTTTGATAAAACTATGATGTATCATTGTAAACTTCATGCTTAAGTAACTAATTATTGAGCCTGTACTCGGTTTATCGCTCAGGTTTATATGCAATTATTGGTCATGTGTCTATTGTTCCCAGCTAGTGGGATGTTAGAGCCATAAGGCACTGTTGTTGTATCAATTGTTTCGAGCTCTGATCCAAGATCATCAGGTGTAATACATTTTTAACTATGTCATTTCTATATTTTAATATTATCCTTCGTACTCTTATCTTTTATGATAAAAAAAATAAAAATAAAAAAATAAAAAGAAATTGATTTTTTTATTGTTTATTACTATTTAAAATAGGCATATAAAAAAAGTTTATTATTGAGGTATAATAATTACATTTTTTGATATGTTTTTACCCTTTTGAGCTACATTTATTGTGAAAAACCCTGTACAAATCTGCTAGGCAAGGTGCTGAGCAGTTGGTACCATCAACTCCACCACCTTTACTTCCAAGAGCTGCCTTATAGTGCAACCCAGTCTTTGTTCTTTTTCTTTAATCAAAGAATGCAGCTTAATCTGTCTAAAGACTAAGCCATGGCTGTGTCTGCAGTCCAATAGAAAAATATTATTAGCACATATTTGATAACTGATTATTTAAAAAAAAATTATTTTTTTTAAAAACTTTTTTAATAAAATTTTAATTATAAGTTATTTTAAATATAAAATAAGTTAATCCAAATACACTTTTAGTTAATTGTAACAAATTTTAATCTCTTTTTTTTCCCCATAAAATGTGATAAAATTTATTTTTTCAACAAAAATCTCAAACCGAGACAGGGAGCCCAAGTGTCCTACACTAAGAGCAGTCCAATAATATTTTAGTGCATGTTTGGTATCAAAGAAATGAAAGGAATAAAATCTGAATAGAAATGAAAGTAAAAATGCGAATGAAATAAAAATGAGAGTTCATTCTCTCAAATGAAGAGAATAAAGATTCTTAAAAGAAATATACCAAAAAAAAAGATTCTTAAAAGAATGAATATCTATTTTTTATTTTTCAACCAAACATGAGAATGAAAATATTTCATTCGCATTCTCATTTTATTCCATTTCTTTGTATCATGTCAAACATGCATTATCATGGAAAGGAAGAAAATGAAATATGAATAGAAATAGAAGTGAGAATGAGAATATAATGAAATGGAATTGAATGCTCATTCTCTCAATTGAAGAAAATAAAGATTTTCAAAAAAATGCATATTCCATTTCTTATTTTTCAATCAAATATGAAAATAAAAATATTTGATTCTCATTCTCATTCACGTTCCATTCCATTCCTTTGCATTATACCAAACATGTACTAATTAGAATAGAGCAACTTCTTGGATATCATTTTTGCTTGCATGATTTTAACGTACAGAATAAATGATCATCCATAACCGATTGTCGCAGATGAATTGGCAAAGTTTAACCGCCATGGCCAACTTTCCCATGCATTTGCTCCCTCCTTCCTAATTTGTACGTCGGGCAGCTCCAAACTATACCTATTTTGAAAGTATTTTTTTTCTTGTTGCTCTTTAATTTAAAAAATTAGAATTATTAAAATATCACAATGTAATATATTAAACTACAAAGTATTTTCTTTAGAAGTCTATAATGTCCTCCACAATAAAATAAAAATCTTAAATTGAACTTTTAAAAAACAAATGAGACATACAAACTAGGCTAGAAGATAAATTCATTACTTGGTGCTCCTGCATATTGATTTCTGCCTTGTTCGTTCTTAGCGGTTTTTTTTTTTCTGTTCTTTTTCGCTTTAATGGATTATGTTGTGAACTCGTACTCCCAAGTAACTCTCTGGAACGAGAAATTGTTGCATCACATGGTATCATACTAAATAACTCAAGCCAATCACACCATGGCTCTTGACATATCTTAGACACTTACATTGATTGTAAAGGACGAAGTAGTCTATTTCCCTCTATAAGGAACTCTCCTCAAGAAGAGGTAGTATATGGAGAGGTATAACCCCCACCTCAGAAAATCGAGACTGCCAAATCATTGAAAATCATAAACTAACAACTAGCTTAGATTTCCAATCAATGCAAAGGACTTCTATCCAGACGAGCTAGTGGATTTCTATCCGGACAAGAGCTAGCGCCACAGTTGCTGCCACAATATATTAAACTCTTGTTTTGCTCCATTGATAATTGTTTCACGTACCAACGGCAAAGATGAGTCGTGTTTTGAGAGTAATAAAGTGGCACTAGCACTGCTCTATCTATAGCTAACAAAATGCTTTAGGGCTGTCAAACAGATAAGAGCTATTGAGTGGCACCTGAGGAATGAGTAACAAAACCATGATAAGTAGTTTACTTGAAAAAAGAAACCATGACAAAGTTGCTGAAACCAAATCAACATCATTTTAACCTGGTTGTCAATAAAAAAAATGCCAAGAAGCATTACACGCGGAGAATATGGGCAATAACTCGGCTGTGACTCATCTAACAGCAGTAGACACCAGCATTAACTTGTAGGATATCACTGGTCCTAATCCTGATTTAACTTCCTCTTTATATTCTTTTTTCTTTTTTTTCCCCCTTCTATGGGGCAGGGATGGAGAGGGGATTTTCTTTCAATGTACCTAGCAAATAAATTACATGTCTCTGGTCCCCAATCCCCCCCTCCCCACCAATAAAACAGCCTGGTGGCATGGACGACATCACTTCTATCTGCCTTCTACCACTAGTAGGGTCGGTACCTTCTACCACGATTGCCCTCATCATTGCCACTACCTCCCGCTCGCCCTGGCTGACCACTTGGACCATTGCTCCGATCAATTCTGCGGGGTCGGGAAGTAGGCATCTGTACTCCAGGCTGTTGACTGCAGAATGTCCAAAATATAAAAATTAAGGTATTATATCAGATTATGTAAGGAAATGAAACCAATGTCCATGCGATGTAACAACTTACAGGACATAGCCGATTTGACCATCTGGTAATACCATTGGAACCATCTGCATTCCCGCAGGCATTGGACCCCTGCCATATATCACTGGCTGTTCATATGGACATGAGAATCCACAAGATGCAAACAATTAGAACAGAGAATAAATCAAGCAGCAAATACATCAATTGTAAACATCTATTGTGAGTCACTAAATACCTGTTGATAACCAGTAGCAACACCATATCCAGCCCCTAAAGAGCCATACAGATTTCCAGAAAAGCCACCATAGCCAGGATGTGGAAGATGGTTTGGAAGAAGTCCAGGATTGTAGGCATAACCTCCATCAGATTTTTTCTCAGTTTGAGGCTTGGCAAGAACAACTTCAAGCACTTGGCCTGCAGTTCAAATCCATTACACATATTTAAGTAAACATAATGAATATATTCAAAGTGGAACATGTTTGACAGATAAGACCAATGACACTTCTAAAAGATTATTTTCCCCTAAGATAAAATTATGTATAGATAAGTTGGTTTCACCCAATTGTTACTTTTCTTATAGAATTTCACTTGAACATGCAGAATGAAAAAGAGAAGACAGACTTGCAGGGACAACACCAGTTTATAACTTTATATTGTGTAGAAGAAGTACCATCAATTTCATATTTCTCCGTATCTTTTAGAGCCTTTAATGCACTTGACCTCTCCGCATAATGAATGAAACCAAAATCACGTTTCCCTCCAGCTTTGCCAGGTGGCATGACCACTTTTGTTACTTCTCCGTGATGACGGAATAGTTCCTTCAGTTGTTCAGTAGTAGTATTCTCAGGTATGTTTTTCACATACAGAGCTTTAACCTGAGAATACCCAAAAAACAGTTTGTATGCAAAACGTCAATTAACTATTTAGTAGCAACACTAGATTAATATGGCTGAATATGGTGCAAACAGCTTTAAAACAAAACAGATACATCATTGGTATCTCCAACATCTGTAAAGGCAGCTTTGTAATTAGTTCATTATGGCCGAATCAGGACTCTGTTTACATAAAACATGGAAAGAATTGGACTGAAATATATGCTCCATGGATGCACCAATGTTTGACATCCATGGGGGATGTATCTAGGTCCTGTCAAAGTACAAGGCCGTTTTACTTATTTAGAGATTTTTGAGAATTTAATTTTATTAGTAGAAGAGAAAGGAGAACATGCAGATGATAGGAAATCCTCCAATTACAAAGAAAGAGAGAAAGAAGGGGGAAAAAACAATATATGATGAAACAACAAAGCATGTCAATGCCATCACATTGGTCAGACATCCAGCAACCAACCTCATTCACTGAACACAGTAAGAAAGATATCATTAATATCCTATCCAGCAAAAGGTCCAAGGGCATAAATTTCTGCCAAAAAGCAGAGCATTGTGGCACAACCAAATACACCGTGCTAAAGTAAACGTGGCACACTTCTATAAAACTTTCCTCTCTTTGTGCTCCCAACCACTAAAGTGAATCTTCAAGAACTCCTGTATCTATCAATAGCGTATCCCACTAACACCTTTTATCAGATTCATAAACCAAAAAACCGAGGCAGAGTTTGTACACATAAAGTAATTGACCAGATGATTGATGAGATGTTCAACTTCAATCAGTCAACCTCAGTATAAGCATATATAACTCCCATAATTTCAGTCCTTGGTTCCAAGCAGTTGAGCAAAGCATAGCTGTTCTCTCATTGATCCCTACAAAGCATGTCCAGGCTAGATTCACTTTATTCATAATAACCCCGTCACTTTCAGATGCCAAATTTCAACCTTATGTATGACACTCAGTTCATGCAAATTCTACACAATCTTCAGCATTCCAGGCAGTTAAGCTCTTATAGTGCAACTATCTCTTTTCTTTCTTCCTTTTTTCCCCTCTCTTTTAAACAATTAATCATTTTAGATCTATATGTGAATAATAAACGAACCTACAAGAAGTTAACCAGCAAAGAAGCACGGATACTTCAAAATGAATGCCATATCTGTGTTGGACATGTATTTGTGTCAGATATTCTTCGGACACTTAGGATACTTCTAGTTTTTATCATAATTTTTTTACTTTATTTTTTCGAATTTGAGTTAATATAGGCATGATATCCTAACAATTAGATAAATGATAGTATTTTATCATGCCTACAATGACAAATGCTAATTTTTTTATTCTTTTTTCCACAAGATCTAAGTTAGAAATGACTACATAATAATACTTATAATTTTAAATATAAGTATTTGTGTTAAGATTTGTGTTTTTATCTTACGTATATCTTTAGATTTGTATTTTTATGTTAATCTCATATTATTTTATATTTTATATCCTAGTCGTGTTGTGTCCTATAATTTTTAAAATTAACTGTATCCTCGTGTTTTTGTTGTATTATATCCGTGTCCCATATCGTGTTCGTGCTTCTAAGTTGACCAGGTTCCTTATAAACAATCTAAAATCTAGAGGACAAGAGGCTACAAACTCCAAAAAGGCCAAACAAATAGCTGAAAAATATTTAAGCAGCAACAGCAACAAGGACATAAAAAAGGTTCATCTTTTCTCTCAGTAGTCCACACTTCAAAGAAACAGAATGCTGATAAATAGCTGTTGACATATATGGGATAGAATTTAGCATTCTAAAAGATAACACTTACTTAATACATATCCAAGGTTTCCAACAGACCCTGGCAGTAAACACTAAGGAACAAAATCTCATGTTTTGGGCTTCCAGCGTTGTTTTAAGGTCCAGAAGTGAAATGCTTTGCAGACATACTGGAAGTGTTATGGAAGCTATGAAGTGCTCTTTCCTTTCAATTGTTAAGAAACTTAAAAGGAAAGATATAACAGAATTAACTGTTAAACTGATTATATGTACATAAAATGGTTACTTGCGGAAGTTTATACCAATTGTTACATTTAGCCTTAATACATATTACCTAATGAAGGTTCTAGTTCAACCTGAAAAATTTAGTGGCAGATGTAGTACATAAATAGGTTTATGTGTACTATTCCTTGGTTGCAGATTAATATAATTAAAATTAAAATATATGCAGTCATCAAGAATTGATCTCCTTTATTCTCAAGTTCTATTTTTCTTCTTGAATTGTTATCATTCCTGGACACAATTATTTGTCTACATGCATCTTGCAAACATTGACATTTCAATCAAAGCTCATGGATACAATAGTGTGTCCACCAAAAGGATGGGTCAAAGTTCAAACTTCAAGTTTATCAGGGATTTTCCAGCCAACTTGCCTGAAACATCCCAATATTTAGTTCCTTAGTACACAACACATAAAATATAGGTAACACAAACACCACATATCCACATCTATGGTGCTTTCAACATCTGTCAACACCAATCCCTTTCTTAAACAAAACCAGTATTCTGGAAAAGTCTTATAATAATTTCACCATTACAATCAATCTAAAAAATAAATGATGCTCAAGACTAGAGGTGGCAATTGGATCCATTAACCCATGATCCATCCAATCATAATAATAGATTTAATGGATTTGAATGGATTGGATTAGCTTTAGTTAATAGATGGTTAATGGACCAACTAAAATATTATTGGATTCAATGAATGTCCCTATGATTTAGAGAATAGAATGTATTTGGACATAAGAAGAATCTAGATGCGTCTAGTTAAGAATAGATGGATTGGATGTCCATCCATGAAATGGATTAATGGATGAATTGGATATTTATCCATTAAAATAAGTAATTGATAGATTAGATGATTTTAACAATTTTTTAATGGATCCTAAATGGATTATTAGTTTATTTTTTATCCATTTGCCACCCCTACTTATGACAGTTCCGAGTTGTGTCTTCTCAACCAAGGAAAGATGCTGTTAGATAGTTTTCATCAAGCATCATAGAAGTGCCAAGCTAACTGAATGAAGTACCTAATCCTATACTGCTTCCGACAATCTTGGTTCCATTGATAAAATCCTTGCAAGATCTCTAGTAAACAGCAACCAAGCATATCTATCTTCCAGTAAAAGGTATTAACCTTGAAACAAATTATGGTGCAACCTTCATATATATGCCAAAATGCCAATTTTATCTCCAATATCAAACTTCACAAAGTCATATCTTGGAAAACCAAATCCAACTTATAGTTGACTCATATCAATAACTCAGATTATTTATTCTACGCTTTATGCAAATTTACGTAGATTAAGGTTGAAGCATAACAAAAATGAGTAGCTACAGGTTCTTCACATTCTTTATCCAAAGTTTGGACCACTGAAGGCCTACATTGTAGAGAAGACTTGATTGCCTTCTTTCATTATTTTAAAGGAAATGGAACAATTTACTCAGATTGACAATTATAATATGTAGCTCAGAAAATCATAGCACCAAAATCACAATAAATTTCTCATGCAACACACAGGTTTTTTTATTTGCTGAACTCTATCAGAAGCAAAAAGAAGCTTACACATATCCATTGGCTTGGGCTCTGTAGAGAAAGAAGAGAAATGAGAAAAGAAAGGGGAAGCAACAATCACCAGCTATAAATATTCAATCAAACACTTATTGTCATTAGGGAAAAAAAAATTAAAACCACTTTTAACATCTAAATTCCACCTTCATCCAGGAAATTACCTGTGAAGAAGCAGAATGATCAGATGAATTCTTCGGATCTGCCCATGTGACAGTTGGGGTATTACCATCCAGCTTAAAACTCGTACTTGACATTTTTTGCCGTGAATAATCAGCACATGCATTATTGTAATACAAAACAAAAGCAAACCCACGATTCCTGCTCAAATTTTGAAGGTCCTGCAAGAAACAAATGGAATGGCACTAAAAGGTAGGCCTTACAACATAAGCTACTAGTAGCACAGATTAGTCCAAGACTGCACCTTTATGAGCTCGATGTTTTCAACTCCAGGACCAACACCCTCAATGACTTTCCTAAACTCATCCTCAGTCCAATTTTTTGGAACATTACCAATGAACAATCTGTGTTTTGTCTCAGATAGTGAACACCTTAAAGTTTTACCCTGACATCATGAAAAACGTTGAAATTAATTAAAAACTTATCACCAACAGAAGATCCTTCACAGTAAACCACTCTGAAAATGTTACTATTGTCAAGGACAATATGATTTTCAGAAAGTACCATGAAGCATGAATACCTTAAATTCCTTGTTGTGTAACTCTTCAATGGCCTTTTGTGCTGCAACATCTTTTGTTTTAAAAGCCACAAAAGCATAACCCTTGCCTTCTCCAGTGTCCCTGTCTTTCATTAAACGCACCTGAAAAGTAACAACAAATCAAATTTTTACTTGATGATCGGAACTTTTCTCTGCCACCTGCCAAAAGGGCAAAGTCTTCAATATCATAAATGCAATACATAACAGTTCTGACCTCAAGAATATCACCCATTGGCTCGCACAATTCCCTCAAATCATCTTCACATGCATCCCGAGGAAGTCCACCAATAAAGACTTCAGAGCCATGAGGAGGAAGGGCAAGAAGTTCTTCATGCTTCTCTTTCTCTTCTTCATCAATGAACGATGGTTTTTGCTCATCATCTACAGATTCAGTGGCAATGTCACTTCCATCTGCTTCAGGCAATTGGTCTTTCCCACCAGCCTCTGCTGCAGAGTCTTCATATTCATGCTCTTCAACACTCCCTTCAACATTTTCATCACCAAGTTCGTCCACTCCATCATCATCTATTTGTTCCTCAACATCGTCATCCATCTCTTCCATGTAATTTTCCTCATCAAGGTCCACACGCTCATCAATTTCTGCACCTTCTGACATGATTGACTAAGGAGCTTGTCATAAACACATGAACACCTGCAGGTTCACACAATAATCACAAAAACTGAAGGCAATCCTAGTTGGCTGCATGGTTGGCACTTGACACACAGATACCTGTGGACAGTTAGAGGATTTTACGGCCACCAGGTTTCAAGATAATTTCTTTTTTACTAAAATATACTTCACAGGGTTTAAGTTGAGACGCATAACAAATGTGCATTGCCATTAAGGCATGGAGGCTACAGCCAGAAATGCTTCTAAAGACAACCCAATAACTTCTCCAAATGCCACCATTTGGTCAATGGGTAACTGAATTGGGACCTTAAAGCAATACACAAACTCAGGCAATGTCATACCCAATTTTCCATTTTGTTTTTCACTCATCAAATGAGGCATGATTAAAGGTTCTCAGCTGAATTTGCAAAATATCAATAACCACAGTAAAACTATTGGAATAAAACAGGAAGGAAGGTCAGGTCAAAACTGTATGCAAACGGGTGGCTAAGAAGGGTATATTTATCCAAAGCTCAACAGCGGAATGTCAACAAGAAGCTAATCGATAATGGAAAACAAATCCCATTAAATACTCAAATATTAAAAAAAAAAAAAAAAAAAGACATGCTAATCTACCATATAGAAAAACCCTCAGTTTACGATTAAAACCTTACATCTCAGTGGCAGAAGAAAAACAATGAGCAAAATTATTTAAAAAAAATAAACAGAAAGCAAAAAAGTAAAAAAAAAAGAAAAAAACTCCATGTATTAAGAAAAATCAGAGACACAGCAGAGGAAATAATGCAAGAGAGAAGAAGAACCGGTAAAAAGTAACATACCAAAAAGAAAGATCCTTTTCGCTATATGGGGTCAATTTCAGCTATGAGAATGGTTAGAAGTGAATCGAAACTACAAGGGTACAAGACATGGGGCATAATTCGAGACCTCCCCCTCCCACCACCCCGAAGAAACGAAAGAAGAAAAGGAGGCATATTTATGGGGAATAAAGAAAAAGAAGTGACTTTGCATACCAGTAGCATAAATGGGAAATTTTGAGATTTGCTTCTATAGTGGGTTCTGTAATTCCCTTTGTAGAGAGAGAAAGAGAGAGAAAGAGGGAGGGAGACCCAGAGAGAGAGAGAGAGAGGCAGAGCACAAGGGTGGGTACCTCCTTTCGAGAAGCCCCTAATCGAGAGAGACACAGGACAAAGCCAGCGTTTTTGATTTTCACTGCGACCCACAGAGAGAGAGAGGGCACTCAAATACAACTTTACCAAGTCGCTAACCTAATCGTCGTAACCTTTCCTGTCTTTTTTCTCCCTTTCCATGGCAATGTTTTTATTGAAAAAAAAATCAAATATTTTGTTTAAAATAAAAATATTTCAAACCACATTTAAAAAAATAAAAAATTCAAATCAACGGAACAACAAAAAATCAATTTTTTTTTCTTTAACTAAGATATTTTAATAAATATCACTATAAGATTAATTATTTAATCAGAGTAATAATTAATTAAAATTCTTTTTAAAGTAACACTTACACAATTTTTTTAACGTTGATTTATTTAATTAAAAAAATGAAACCTCAATCTATTTTCTAGCAACTCACTATAATTTTCATTTAAACAAGAGTATTATTTGATTCATCGTCTCTTCACATTAGTTAGAAAGATTTTTTAACTAAACTCACTAAAAATATAGTTATAGTTGTCTTTACAATTTTAACCTGCTCCTTAGATACTTAACCCATCTTTGTACATAGAGCAAGTTTTATTTGCCTATAAGAATCTTAAGATAGGTTAAGGTTATTTATTTTTGCAGAATAGGTTGGGTTGAAACTTAAGAGTCAATCTATTCTATCTTGCACACCTATTTGCTTTAAACTTAGATTAAAATATGTTTTAATTTAAATATTATTATATTAATTTATTTGTTTAAATTATGAAAATAGTGATAGTGAAAGCATGCCTCTTTCCTTTAATCATGTCTTTCAACTAATATGATATTATGGTTAATTGTTAAGAATGTAATTGGATATTGTATAAATTTATTTGAAATATTTATAAGTGTAAGTTTGAATCTAGTGGAATAAATAATAATGGATTGGATGTTATTTTAAGTGTACAAGACTGAATTAGATTGGGCAAAAACTCATTTCATTGCCACGCCTAAATTATACAAAATAATAAAAAAAAAATTCTCACAATAACTCTTAATTATAGAGTATTTTTTCGAATAAATTTTTTTTTCTCAAACAAAATCAATGAAAAAGTAGAATATTCTCCTATTAGTTTAGCACATACTTCCAAGAATAATTCTCATGAACTTTCTCTTGTATCATGAGCTTGAATTCTTTAATATTTAGTTAACGAATTAATCCTTGGATTTCTATCTTCAAAGAACTGTATTAGATCATGTGTCAATAATTTAAAGTAATTATTTTTCATATACGATAAAAGTATTTTTGAATTAACTTTAGTATCAATCAAAATTAAGTCATTTTTTAAAAGATCTTAAGAATATATGCATGCTTTATATCACTTGATATATTTAGAATAGTTAATTTTTTTAAGTATGCACTAGCTTAAGATCATTCAAATCCAAATAATCAAGGTATATCAATACCTTCTTAACCATTACGTCAACTCTATTAAGTTCAAACCCCTATTAATGAATCATTGTAAAAACGAAGTCTATTAAAAATTTTGGGCGAAAAATTACATTCCAAATTTGTGACGTACAATTTCAACCAATAACATGTATTGAATCCACAACTTACTGAAACAAAAATATATAAATTATCTCATAACATTACAAACAATCATATTCATCTCAAGGAAAAAAGGTCCTTTCATCACAACTCGTTCTTCAAATCATTTGCTACTTTCATTTTGAAACTTGTATCAAATGTGTGAACGTCTCATTTGCAAATTAAGAGAATAGCGTCATGTGCTCGTATTTATGTTGCAAAGTTTTATTTTTAGAGAGTTTCTGTGGTAGCCCATAGCAATTTTTGCTGTCAATATTAAATTATTTCATCACAACTCATCCTTCAAATCAGTTACTGCTTCAGTTTTCAGAACTTCACGAGTACAAACCCTTGCTTCCTTATAAATTCTTCCCGGTCTGCAAAAGTAGCCCTTGCTTGGTGCACAGTGACTGTCTTGTGAGCATATACACAACCCCTCCAATGCACACCCATCGTTTAGTATTGTCACCCCTTCTTTTAGCCCAAGAACTTGGTCTGTCCACTCACTAGAGAAAAGCCCTTTTAGATCATGCACTTGCTTGACATTCAGAAACTTCCTTGCATTATGATACTTCTTGATTGCTCCCACAAAAGCCAAGTTCCTGTTCTTTCCCCAGTGGGGTAACCCTCCATATTTGAACAGTCCAAGCTGTTCTATCTCTTCAAGAATGTCTTCAAAAAGCCTAGGAGCCAATGGGTCTTTACTGCGGTAGTATGTGATGTCAAAATCCACAGCATCCTCTGTTTTTCCCAGATAAGCACTTGAAGCCTTAACATAGCGCATGAGGATTCCATTGTTGAGTTCTACGCCACACAATGCCCTTGGCTCCAATTGAACTAGCTTCTGCACATCTTCAATGAAGTTTTTTGCTGTAGACAAGGGAATGCTAAATGTTGTTTGGTGAAAGAATTGTCCATTGATTCTGGGATCCCAAGGACATGCTGTGAACAATGCATCATCCCAACTATCCAGGCATGTTCCTGATGACTGCATCCGGTTGCTATATCCAATTACAGGCTACCCAAGCAAGAGTATCAGTATACCTATTATTTGCCCAAGAATTGAAGTTAATATTTTTTATATCTGAAAATGAAATTTCTCAATTGAAAGTAGAAATTTACGTTTTGTGTTTTATCGATAAGGAGAGCAAGTAAAGTACATGTAAAATGTTTAATTGTTCGATTGCGTAAGAAAAATAAAAGAGTACCATTGTTACTCAATCCATAAGCATTTACCGCCAATATTTCAGCTACCAACTTGGCACCCCCGCACTTCCCATTAGCATAGCGTCCAGCTTCTTGACCTTCCTCTATTACAAGAACATGTAGAAAGATATAAATTACTATAAATCTTCATTTCATTAAATAGAATATTTTTCTACCCTAGCTTCAAATTTTGATTTTCAGAAAAGTTAATCATTTTTAGTGATACTATTCACATAACTTTTTGGATTAAAGAAAAGATAATTGTCCGTATAGATCAATGGATGACTAACAATTTATTAATTAAATCAACGATATATGAATAGATGGTTGTGTGTTTAACATTACTCTTTAAATATTGCATCAAATATATAAGTCTATCCTGAAATCAAATGATGAATTTTGTCATGTCTTTCTTTCTCTTTTTGTATTCCATTTCTCAATATATGCAAAGGAAGCTAACCTATCCATCTGATAACTGCTGATAAAGCCGAAAGTGTGGAACGAAATGGGATGAAATGATATAAACCATTGCCAGATGTATTTACTGAGACACGGTTGTCAATTCTATACCTAACCTTTCGTTGACTTGGGTACCATGTTGCATCAGCAAACTCGTGCATTTTTCCAAAGCGAAGCATTTGATCTCCCAAATCAGAATCATCCTTGTGCAAATAGGTAACAGATCTCTTGAAGAGGGGTTCTAAGTGGAGGGTAACCTCCAATTAAATGTGATGGCAAACATATCAATTAGACTAGCAATAACAGTACTCTTACAGTAGATTAAAATGAAATCAGATGCTAAATGTGGGTGTAAGATAATATTCTTGCACTGGTATAAGTTGATCTCTCTCTATATATGATTAGGATCTGCCTACTCCAGAAGTAAGTTTTGTACACTTACACCGTCATATGTATTAGGTGAGTTTCATGACTCAAAAGCTCTCTAGTTTAAATGAACAAAAATTATATATAGGATCTGTTGTACAAAATAAATATGGACAGTTATTTATCTTTTGTTTCTTACAAGGTATAACTTCGTTGAAGGTACTGAGAATGTTCCTCCTCACAAAGTATTCTTCAGTTTGAATCCTTGACATTACAGTTAAAGCTTATCCTAATAAGACTTAAACTTGCTTACCAACCACACCCCCGTGAGTCATAAAAGTCCCTATCTTGTACAAAATAAATTTGCACTGCAAATATTTCAATTTTGAAGCCTATTGCTACTTATTAAGTGTGAAAAAAATTAAAACAGTTTATATGAGAAAATAGAAAGGGGCAAAAGCTATACCTGTGAAATAACACCAAGAACCCCAAGTGAAACTTTGGCTGCATTAATATCTTCATCAGATTCGTGAAGGCTACGAACCTTAGCATACCCATCTTCAGGACCTGCAGGGCTAACAATTCGAAGCTCTACCACATACTCATGAACTGCGCTTCCCTTCCCCCACAATGAGCTTCCATGAGCACCTGTGGCCATTAGGCCACCAATAGTCAAGCCCCACCAATATGGTGTATACGGCAAGGCCATTGTGGCATTGGCAGCCTCGTTGATAATTTGCCTCTGTGTCACGCCACCCTCCACAGTCATCGTCCTTGCTTCCACATCAATTTTCAATATTTGATTGAGATTTTTGGTGATTATCAACAAACCATTTTGGCCATCAGGGCACACCAGCTTAGGGATGCTGTGGGAGTAGCGGGTGGCAACTTTCATTTTCCTATTATTTCTTGTCGCTGACGCAACCATGGAAATGAGCTCTTCCTCTGTTGTTGGATACATAACCTCAGCTGCTTGACAAGTGCTTCGGTCAGGGAAAACACCATAGGAGTTCGCAATAGTGCAGTTTGTGTTCTTTGAAGAGCACTTGATGGGATCCTCTGGAGGAGTAGAAAGCACTCCGTAGAGAAATTGGAGTATAAGAGCAGATACGAACACTTGTTGGCTCATCTTCTTTGAGCATAAGATGGTCATAGCTGGAAGTTTTTGATCTATATATACTTTTCTTCAACTTGGCATTGTCCTGTATATACACACACAGAAAGAGAGAGATCCTTCATGCCTTGGAGTAGTACGTGGATAAAATTCACTTACAACTAGAGCTGTGTCAAAGTGGTTGCATAAAAAAGTCCTGTTAAAGTTGAGAAATTTTTAAGTATTCTAAAAGTATGATTAAGATATTTTTTTAAATTTATTATATAATATTATAAAATTTGAACCAATGTTATTAAATAACAAGTGTCATCTTTTTACTGATATTGTGTAATACTCTTTTTTTTATGTAATATTTTAAAAATACATAAAAATCTTTTGTCAGACTGAATATGCCCTAACCCGATGCACCCTGGCTCTAGCCCATGTGGGCCTCGATAAAGAATCCTACTTCTTAAGTGGACTGTCAAAACCTTAAGCCAGCCCAACAAATATTAAAAAATTATATATTTTTTAAAATATCTTTAATTCATAACTTTAACACAGTCAATACTTCACAATTTTTAAATGTATTGAAATATTCTACGTACTTACAAATTTTCAAACTAAGATACACAACATGTAAAGACTTAAATTAAAACAATACATTTAATTGGCATAACTTACGAATTGCTTGCCTGTAGGTGTAGCTCAGCTCAAACAGTGAGACGTGAACCAACAACCATGACTCATCTTTTTTAATTTATACAAAGCCGTATCTCTAAAGCATGATTTCCATGCAGCCTGATTTTATTTCCATGCAAGTCGTTGCTCATGGGCACGGCTTGCATGAAAATCTTTTTTTTTTTCATTTAATATTTTATTTTTTTTTCATTTTCATGTTGCAGGAAACCCAAATTTCGATAGAAACTTTCTTTTTCACTGAGTTATATCGTATGTAAGTTATTTTATTGAAATTATTTATGTTTTTATTTGTATTTCTATTATAATTATGTTTTCTATATGCTTAGTAATAATTTTCACATTATACTTATATAATCTAACGATAATCATTTCTTATTATTTTTAATGAACAAATGTCATCGACCATGAGTAGGAGGCTGACTGTACTTGTTTTTTATGATGGACAAATTTATGAAAGTGAAGGAGTCACTTATGAGTGTGATAATCTCAGAAGTTTCCATATTTGAAAAAATACTACGTACATTGGAGGCCATGAAATCAAAGAAAAAGGCAAGATTACGATCTAGATGAAAAGAAAAGAGTTAGTGGTGTCAAATACAGACTTCTAGTATCGGTGGGTCAAATAGTAAAGTATAACAGTTACAAAATTTGAATGATGATGATATCAAATTTATGATCGATAGACATGAACAACAACCTATTATGTTATTAATTGAGTATATGCTCAGTTAGAGGGTGTTATTGTCATCCTGCACAAGCATCCCAACCCATTTCATCTCCCATTCTCATTGAAATATCATATGTTAGATCATACCAGTGAACATCGATTCCCTGCACAAGTACGAATAAATGACCAATATGAGCCTTTTCATACTTCTTTTTTTTTGGGGGGGGGGGGGGGGGCTAATGTCAGCCTTTTATATGAATATAATAAGCCTTAAAGATCTCTCTAAGTCCTGTAATCCCTGACTGTACAATTGGCACAAATATTAATAAGATAAACCATATGATCCAAATTCTATATCTCCAAGAGATATTGTTAATTAGTTAATTTAGTGAGGATGACGAGTTTGAGCTAGGAGGTGATGACAATGATGACTCTGATACTAATCTTGCTCCAAGCAATGAAGCATGCGAGATGGGTGGAAGTGAAAACTGCCATTTCTACTTGCGTTGCCCCATCCCCATTTATGTCTACCATTGATTTGCAATTAATACATGTAGCTGAATTTTTTGATAATTATGAAATTATAAGAATAAGAAGCGTAAATGCAAATAATGATCGAGTTGTGTCTTGGTATGCAATTTGAAACAAAAGAAGCAATAATGTAAGTAGTAGCACATACACAACTCATTCAATTACGTGGTTGAAGAATCCAGGCGAAACTGTTACGTCGCCAGGTGCGCGAAGTTTGGCCAACTGTGACTAGAAAATCAAGGCATCACTGAACAAAAAAAAAAATTGGCAGGTGAGAGATTAGAAAATACCAAAAGACAAACAAAAGAATGAATTAATAATGCTTTCAATTAAGTAGTACCACATACACAACTGTTTTGATTATATGGTTGGGGCCAGACAAGTACGTAGCAATGTGCAGGAAGTTTGGCCAAGGTGAAAATCAAGGCATCATCGAACAAAATAATTGACAGGTGAGAGATGAGAAAAACAGAAGAGACAAATACCTGAAAGTCTTAACTTATTTCTCAGCTGAACCATCATAGGATATATAGATCTACTCATGGAACACTTAGTGGGGGAGCTGCTCGTGCATGAGAGATGGATTGCATGGGCTAATGAATAGGACAAATTAATGGCCATTGCCAAAGAAAAGGGACAAATAATTAACTGATGCAGCTGAATCGGTGAGCCTGGACCTGGTGCATCATCAAGACCAATTGACCAATTCATCACCCCGTGCCTCGCGTGGAGCATGAATAGAATACGCGCATGGATATTAAACACAAAGAAAGGACCATGCATGAGTTGCTCGCGGGAGATGGGACAAAATGGACGGGAATTAATTGAAGAAAGGTGAGAGATGGAGGGAGGGAGGGAGGGAATATTGCCAATTCTGCCAAATTCAAGAGCGAGATGTATGCTTCGAGAGAATCACTTGCACTAGTTATTAAAATAATCTATATATGTATACCCTGGCTGTGTCATGACCAAAGAAGGAGACCTTTATTCCTCCCGATGATTTACATTTTTATCGTAATATTTTAATTGTTATAATATCATATTGTGTACATTTGAATATAGTACTTTGCCGTCTGATATAATATTTTTTTCTCTCTTTTTTTTCCAAAAAAAAAAGCAAAGATAGAAAAGCATATGATATTTCACATAATTAATTATCTGATTTAGGCTTGAAAATCACAAAATTGTCTTGTCAATAAATTATTATGTGTTTTAAAAAAATAAAAAATAATGGGTATTTTGTTTATACATTAAAAATTTAAGGGAAATAAAGGTTTGCAAATAATGAGTAATTAAATGATTAGAGATAAAAATGAGAAAGTAAAAAAAAAGAAGGTTGAGAGACAAAAGTTAAGAGTTATATTATTAAATTTTATGTGTGTGTGTCTATATATATGTATGTATTTGCATGCTGTACATGGCTGTGTGAGTAAGGTTATGGGGTTGTGTGAGGTTTAAAGGGATTGTAATTTAATAATTTGATCAGTAAATAAATTAATTGCGTGGACTAGGCAAGCCGTGAAACAACTTTAACTTTTTTGCCCGCTTTATAATTTTTATTAGTTTTCATTTTGTGTTCATTTCATCCCAACAAATAGTGATAAGTGGGTCCCATCAACACATATTAAGTGTGTGCGTAAATATATGGAAAGTACTTTAAGCAATAATATCTTATATTGCGTTATTTTTATATCTTAATTATATATCTTTTTTTATATATTTATTTTTTTTATAAAAAAATAAAAATAAAAAAAATTAAAATTTTTTATTATTATTTAAGATATGTATATTAAAAAAATATAAAATTAATGTGTAAGATAAAAATATTATTTTTATATCTCAATCATACACTTTTATATACTTATCTTGGATGATAAAAAAAAAAATTCAATATTTTTTCAGCTTTCTCTTTTCTTTCACTTTCTTACTACACCATTTTTCCTCCACCTTCCTCGTATGCATTTGTATATGAAAAAGTAAGAGAAAAAAACAGAAAGATGAAAGTTTTTCTCTTCCTTTGTTTCTGTAACAATTCTATTATTTGCATATTATTTTTGTATACTATTTTTACATCAATTAATCATGTACAAATTTATTATTAAATATATATATTGAGTAATTAAAAGAACTAATAATTATTTACTAATTATTAATAATTGATTATAAATTTATTTAATCACTTGATATACATATATAATCATAAATTTGTACATAATTTAACCAATGTAAAAATGGTATAGAAATTTTAGTGTGTAAATAATATTTTTATTTCTACAATAAGAAAGTGTAAAAAGAAAAATATATATAAAACAAAAAAAGTGATGTAGGAATCACATTTGTGCCTTTGAATTCGTTTCAGAACTTCACGGCTACAAATCCTTGCTTCCCTATACACTTTAATTTGCCTGGTCTACAGAATGCGTGGTGCACGATGATTGTCCTCTGAGCATACCCACACAACCCTTCCAATGCACACCCATCCTTAAGTATTGTCACCCCATCTTTTTAAGTCCAAGCACTTGTTCTGTCCAATCGTTAGAGAAAAGCCCAAGAGTATCATATACTCCCTTTTGAGCTCCAAAAACTTAATTGCATTATTTTTGTACTTGTTTATTGCTCCTTCAAATGCCGAGTTCCTGTTCTTTGCCCAATGCCGTCCATATTTGAACAATCCAAGCTGTTCTGTCTCTTCACAAAGCCTAGCTCTCATTGGGTCTTTGCTGTGGTAGTATGCGATGTCAAAATCCACAGCGTCCTCTGGTTTTCCCATGTAAGCGCTGGAAGCCTTAACAAAGCCCATGAGGGTACCCAAAGGGTGCATGCGCCAACGCCAGCCCTGCTGTGCCAGCCTCATTGAACAACTGCTTCAACGTCACACCACTCTCCACCGTTATTGTTGTAACTTTAACTTTGATTTTTGCTATGCGGTTGAGATATTTGGTGCTTATCATGCAGGCCATCAATGCAGACCAGTTCAGGGATACTGTGGGAGAAGCGCGTAGCGACTTTTATTTTTCTTTTGTTCCTTGTTGCTCATGCAACCATTGAATTTCTATGTCCAGAGGAGCACCTGATAGGATCTTCTAGATGGGAACAGAATGCGACATGAAGAAACAGGAAGAAAGTATAGGATTTGAGCTTTTGTTGGCTCATCATCATCTTGGAGCACAACGTTGGCAAAGTTGAAACTTCAAAACAATTTGATGCTTACTTCTTGGTGAATATATACAAAGGAAATTTATTCCTTTCACAATTTTTTTAGGGATTGATCCCCTCACAGGAGGATTAGCAAATCTTTATACAAGGATTGAAATATAGTGTTGTCACTTTAACAATAGAAGTGACGTGAATATAACAACATATATGAACAAGCACAAAGGGAGCTTAATGCGTGTTTATGGAAAAGGACAGAAACAATTCCCTTGGTTTATAGAATTTTTTTGCCGGCCGGTTTGTGTTTGCACATTCTTCCTACTACCTAGTGTATAAAGTCACATGCATGTGTTTTTCTGATTGTAATTGTCTCTTCTTTTAACAAAGAGAGTTCGTGTCACCTAAATGCTGAAGTGATTGACATTAGTGAAAAAGAGAGAAAATAAATTAATGCTGTATCAAGAAGTATATTATATATCTAAATTATAATATCAATATTTATTATCGGTTTTCATAAAATTGTTAATTAATGCCTTGGCTCAAAACGGCCTTTCTTTAAAATTTGTTACTTTCATTTAGTTTTCAAACGAGTGCAAACCCTTGCTTCCTTGTAGACTTTGCCTGGTCTGCAAAAGTAGCCTTTCCTTGGTTCGCAGTGGCTGTCCTGTGAGCATATGCACAAACCTTCTAGTGCACACCCATCCTTCAGTATTGTCAGTCCTCCTTTTAGCCCAAGCACTTGGTCTGTCCATTCACTAGAGAAGAGTCCTTGTAAATCATACTCCTCTTTAACCTTCAAAAATTTCCCTGCATTTTTGTACTTCTTGATCGCTCCTTCAAATGCCAAGTTCCTATTCTTTCCCCAGTGAGGTAGCCCTCCATATTTGAAAATCCCAATCTGCTCAACCTCTTCAAGGATGTCTTCATAGAGCCTAGGAGTCATTGGGTCTTTGCTGCGGTAGTACGTGATATCAAAGTCTACAGCATCCTCTTGTTTCCCCAAGTAGGCACTTGAAGCCTTGACATAGCGCATGAGAATTCCATTGTAGAGCTCTACACCACACAATCCCTTCGGCTCCAATTCAACTAGCTTTTGCACATCTTCAATAAATTTTTTTACGACAGACAAGCCAATGCTAAATGCGGTTTGGTGAAAGAACTCTCCCTTCACCCTGGAGTCCCAGGGACATGCTGTGATCTCTGCATCTTGATGACTATCCAGGCATGTCCCAGATGCCTGAAGGCGGTTCTGAAACCCAATTACAGGGTATCCAGTAAAGATTATACCTGCAAGTACCAAATACAAAACAGATGCCTTAGCTTATGAAATTGAAATTAAGTATATATATATATATATGTTCGTTGATTACTATATTTTGAATAATTGAATTATGCAGAGCACCATTATTAGTAAGTCCATAAGCAGTGGTGACAAGCGTATCTGTCGTTGTCTTTGCAAGCAAGCACTTTCCATCAGCATTACTAGTGGATTCTTGAAGATCCTCTGCAACCCCAACAAAAAAATAAATGTTACTTAAATAAATAAATAAATGAATGAATACCATATAGCTTGACATTTTCAACCCAATAAAGCTAAGATGACCTGTGGTTCTCAGGAGAGCCAATGCAATTGAAGGAGTGGGACGGAAAGGGATGAAGTCATAGAGACCGTTGCCTGATGTATTCACGGGGACACGATCATCAATACGGTAGACAGCCTTGTGTTGACTTGGGTACCACGTTATATCAGCAAACTCATGTCTTTGTCCAAAAGCGACCACTTGGTCTCCCAAATCCGAATCATTTTTTGTCATATAGATGATGGATCGCTTGAAGAGGGGTTCTAGTTTTAGAGTAACCTGCAAAAGTGATGGGTACTCTTCATGATCCTTTTACATTTATGTGTATAAACCTAAAAATCTTTTTCTTCATAATCTTCTTTCTCAACCATAATGCAATAATTCAACAACTTGCGTGTGAAATTGGGTCATGTTATATATATAAAAAGTTAAGCGAGATTCACAAGAATTTAGAGAAAAGTTCCAAATTATATGTTCTTCTCATTACAAAATATACTTTTACTTTTCATTTTCTTAGATCATATAGATATAAAAAATTTGTAATTTTCCTGCACGGCTTTTATGAGAAAGTACAATTATTTATTGGTGGAATTATCATATTCTAGAAGCTTCTTCAATTATCCTGCCTCACTTGGCATTTTTAGCCCTAATTATGGACTTTTTCAGAGATGTGCAGCATGTTTCAACGCTATAATATATACGGCGTTTGAGGTAAAAACTCCACTCAAACGTGATTCTAGTGTGTAGGATATTAACCAAACCGACTCATAGATAATATGTTTAGTTTGATTTTTTGAAAACTTTTAAATCATGATTTGAACAAAAGTATATCTTTTGTTACTTTTACCTAATCTATAATTTTGAGATTTTAAAAGTTAATCTAAACAAATATACTATCAGTCATTTTAACTATTACCATCATGTAATTCCTAAAAACTTGCTAAGAGGTAGAAAATGAAAGAAAAAGAGAACAGGCTAGAGACTTTTGGAGGCTATGATGTACGTCGGTCATGAAGCCTATAAATCGGCATATCATTTAACTTAGAGAAAATCTCTCTCCCACCTCCAGTCCACCAAACTGTGTTCACCTAAAAACTAATAATAAGTTTTTTTTTTTACAACGAAATTTATAATTTCTAATAAACTATTTAAATTAATAAAATTATGCCACTATTTCAACTATTTCATTGCTCTTTTTTTTTTCTTCCCGTCTTAAAATCCTACAAATAGCAAAAATAGTCTGTTTGGATAAGATTTTAAACATATAATTGATTCTGCTGGAAATGACTCCTGGCTAGCTTACTTCTTCAATGAAAAAGATTGACTTTAAGGTGGAGCCAAGTGATTTAAAACCAAATAATAATAATAATAATAATAATACATCATGGGTTACCGTATAATGAGTTTGACAAAAATTTTACATTAATGGTAGAACAAATTTAAGTTCTTCTACTTTACAATATAATACTCAAATAAATTAAAAATTTTAAAATCAATTCTTTTACGATATAATCTAGTTCATACCCAACTGCCTAAATACTTGTACCAATCCGATTTTTATTTCTTGACAATATAAGAATATCCCTTATTAAATGGGAATGTGTTTTTTCTGACATCCTATCCTTGTCTTTCTCACATTTTCCATGTAAGTCCTCTTGTACAATCATTTTGAAAGATAAATTTTACACATTGTATATCTATAAAACTAATGAAATGATGATAACTTTTTCTAGAAGCTATCAACTTTAAATAATAAGTTTAATAAACAGACAAATCTGGTACGTTCTGAATTAGGATAGTAACTTTTTAAAAGTTATGGACATAAATTAATGTTAATAATAAGTTTTAAGAAATGTTGGAAAAAATGTGTTTAAAATTGTAAATAGTTTTTGTGGGTTTAAATTAATAAGCGTAGTGTATCACAACAGCAAAAGAAAAGAAAAAAAAAAGCATAGTCTAGACATAACCAATTAAATGTTATCGATGTTGAAGTGTAAATAGAAAACTCACATGCATTCAAACTAACTATTTTGATCCCACGTATCCCTAAGTGGGTTCTTTCATTTTTCTTTTTGGGACCATTTTGTCAAATAGGTTGTAAATGCTTAATTACTCAGGAAAAAAAAAAAGCCGTGGAAGGGGTTCTAGATCTAGTTTTGGGGTAATTTACAAAATTGATCGGGAATCATCACAAGTTATTTACTTCTAGAAAAATGTTACTCCTGTATCATTTTATAGGTATAAATCATTCTTAACTCAATAACCTATGTGCATTTTGCCAGAAACAAAATGCAATTCTTTTTTTTTTCCAAAAACAAAGTGCAATTATCAATTTAAATGTTTTAGTTGTGCCTATACAATTGTGCCAAGCCTAAGCTTTTGAGCCCACAGTTAGTCGGATACCCTTATAATTGCTTCACTGTCATTTTTCTTTTCTCTTTCTTCTCTTTCCTTTTTATATCCTCTCTGAGAAATTCAGCTGCTTGTGGCGTGTTGTGGTGTGGGTTTCAGACATGTTAGGGTAATTATCAATGAAGCATAATGGAATAGCACATTATTATCAAAAAGAAAATATATAGTGGAATAAGGCAACCTTCCATTAATTCCTGTTAAGTGGATGAAGCACCAGATCTGAAGTGGCTTGGATTTATTGTTTTCTTTGTTGTTCAAATTGATCTTGAATGTTTGATTAGTGAGAACACGTTTGGATAAGTTTATAAAAAATGTATATTTTTTATATATCTTATGTTAGTAAATTTTTTTTAAAAATAATTTTATATTTAAATATAATATTTAAGAAATATTTTTAAATAATAAAAAAAATTTAAGTTTATTTGGATAAAAAAAATAGAAGCATAAGATATGATGAGTTATGATATATAATATATAATTAAATGGGTTAGCATAATAGGGACAGTGAGATTTTTAAGTATGTTATGATAATAGCATAATAAAAAATGAGACATAAGATAATAACATGTCTAATTGTGTACTCAAAGACTTAACAATATGTTACTAATATTATTTTATTTTACTTTCTCTAAGTGATATAGTCATTGAAATCAAAATTTAATTTAAGATATTATGACACAATGACTTAAAGTTGCGTTATTTAAAATGTAATAAAATTACCTAAGAAGGTTTATGTAAATAAAAGTTTATAAGAAGAAAAAAAAAGAAGATATAAATGTAATTTTTAATAAAAGTAAATGATATTTTTGTCATAAAATTATATTAAAAATCACATCTCCTTCTACTTTTTTTAGAAGATAGAAATCATTGACTTCCAAAAACAGAGGTCAATTAATTTTTTTTTAACTTTTACTTTTTTAAAAGTTACATCTAAATACACTTAAAAATATATTAAAGTATCTAAAAAAAATACTTTTTCTAAAAAATATATATATCTAACCGGACTTTGATTTGAATTCACATCAAACAAATGTCAAAATTTGAAGAAAAAAAAAATAGTAATCTCATAAATGAAGTACCATTCGATTTGTGACCTTTTGGTTGCACTCTCGGAATTTGCTGATATGCTGACAACAGACAGAAAGACGCGGGTGCTCAATTTAAAATTGGAGGATCTCAGACATTTGTCCACTATATGTTCTGCAAGACCAATAAACTTTCCTCTCTATTTGTTTGCTACCTAATGGAACAAGTGAATCAGAGGAATAAAAACATAAAATATTGTTCGTTCAGAATATCGTATCAGCCTAATGGTCTCCATTAGAGAAAGTGTCTTCTAGTGATTTTTTTGTTGGTACTACACGTTATTGACTGATTTATTTATTTGTTTTTGCTGTGGGTACTCCCCTTTATTTGTGTACTTCAATGATAATTCATCATTATCACATGGGGTTGCTTAATGCTTATTGATTATTATGGTGGTAAATGACAGTAGTATTATTAACTCCTCTGTTTCACTCTACGTTTTGGGTGAAAATCTAGCCTGTTTTGCTACTTTTTTGAAGAATCTTCAGCACATCCTTCTTGAGAAAAGATGGACTGCGAGTTTGGATCAATCAAAATTCTTTTTTTTTTTCTTCAATTAACAATGGATGAAACAAAGAGCATTGTTATCATCAACACAGGGTACCAAAGTAGACCATACCTGTGAAATAACTCCCAGCACGCCGACTGATACTTTGGCTGCATTGAGATCTTCATGTTGTTCACTCAGGCTCTGAACCTTAGCATATCCCTCTTCAGGACCTGCTGGCCTAACAATTCTGAGCTCCACCACATGATCATGAACCGAACTTCCTTTCCCCCACAATGAGCTTCCATGAGCACCCGTGCCCATGAGGCCACCGATTGTCAAGCCCCACCAATAGGGCGCATATGGCAAGGCCAGCCCGGCCTTGGCAGCCTCGTTGATGAGCTGCTTCAATGTCACGCCACTCTCTACCGTCATTGTCCTTGCTTCCACATCAATTTTCAGTATCTTGTTGAGATATTTGGTGCTTATCAGCAACCCATTTTGGCCTTCAGGGCAGACCAGCTTGGGGATGCTGTGGGAGAAACGGGTGGCAGTTTTCATCTTCCTTTTGGTTCTAGTTGCTGATGCAACCATTGCCATAAGCTCTTCCTCCGTAGTTGGGTACAACACTTCAGCCGCTTGACAGATGCTTCGATCAGGGAAGATGCCATAGGAGTTTGTGACAGTGCAGCTTGTATTCTTTGAAGAGCACTTGATGGGATCCTCTGGAGGAGTAGAGAGCACCGCAGAGAAAAATAGGAAGAGAAGAGTTGATTTGAAGCCGTTGTGTGACATTCCCTTTAAGCATAACAAAGGCATGGTTGAAAGTTTTGTGCTATAATGTTTGTGTGATCTTTTTGAGCATACAGCTTTGTGTCTCACATATATATACATATATAGCTGTCTTCATTGAGGAGTAGAGAGCAAGGAAACTAGACAGAGCTTTAATTGAGAATTCCTTAGCATAAACTCAAGGTCAAGGTTAATATTGAGTACCACATTTCTGTGATCTGGTATTTCAAAAAGGAATGGATTTGTTAGACTTACTTTATTTGCAGCGTGCAGGGGATACTTAGCAGTGTCAAATTGCTAATTGAAGAAGGATGCTGCCGTTACCAGTCTCTGTATTGGCTACACGTGACAAGGGGTTTAGGAACATTTTAACTTGAAAATGATGACTTGTTGGCAGGTTTGGCATTGAGTCAAGCAGCGGAAGAATCCACCTGTCTCGAACGTGAGACACAAACTAAGAAAAACGGTGCTGCTATGCCTTTAATCTTGCTCTGCTTTCTTTGCACAGCAGGGTTGAAATATAGGAGAGAAATCATTAATGTGAAGGAACTTGGAAGTGATCTTGCAGTTTCGCCACTTATTATTGGGGCCAGCACACATCCACACCTATTTCAACAGATTCTTGCCACATTAAGAGCTTTACTGTCGGTGAACGCCGTATGAAGTGCTAGGAATTTTACTATTTGTTTTTTCTTTTTTTTGGGGTTTTAGTTTTAACCATTCGTAAAAAATCTAATAATCTATATTCTCTTTTCTCATTTCTCATATATATATATATATATATATATATAATATGTGTGTTAATTAATTTATTTTTTATTTAAAATAATTTATAATTAAAATATTATTAAAAGAGTATTTAAAAAAAATAATTTTTTCGTAAGATCAATCAATTATCAAACATCCTAAATTCCGCTGAATTAAACCGATTATTTACATAACCCCTTGTCATGTCTTGTTTTCTGTAAGAATCTTTAGTCCTGCTGGTATAATGTGCGGCTTCTGGCCAGAATTTTTGTCGTTACACTAATGAAGTTTGCTGGCTGGTAAAAATATAAAATAAAAAAACACTCAACGTTGTGGTTAAGCAATGTTACTAAAAAGAAATAAGTTTGGATGTAATGGTAAATGGATTAATGCCTATAGAATATCTTAGTTAAAGACTAAAACAAAAAACTTAAAGAAATAACTATTGCAATAAAGACTTCATACAATGTACACGTAACATCAAATTAATTTGCCATTACAGGCCTATTATAAATTTTCAATAATGGTTATGGTTGTAGTCAAATATAGATGTCACTGTTGACTGGATATGATTACAGCTAAAATATTTAAAAATATAAAATTATTTATATATTTTCATTTAAAATAATTTAAATTTTTAAAATAATTAATTCTTAACATAGTATCAGACCTTTTATAATTAAGTAGTTAATAGTTTGATCCTAAATATAAAATCATTCATATATTTTTATCTAAAACAACTTAAGCAATAATCAACAATGACTGATATAAATATACAATTTGGTATCCAATATAATAACTGATTATTATTTTTTGTAAACAGATTATAAACAATAGTTACCATATTTTGGAGAGTCTATAAATTTTATTTAGCCCGTAAATTAAGTCTTTTTGTTTTAGACGTTGACCACAGTCAAATGCTTGTTTGACCAACAAAATGCAAAGATTTCTTGGGTAAAATGGACGTTTTGCAAACGCAACTTTCACAAACAGAGAAGTCTGCTTCAACCGGACCTGTGAGAAGGTTATTTAGGCGGAGCCCAAAAATCGCTTATTGCAATATAAAAAAAATGTAGTTTGGGGTTTTAATTGTTTAAAAAAATAGTTTGATTCACTGTTAATATAAAATATTTTTATATTATTATTTATTTATATTTATTAAATATTTGACTTTAGTTAAATTTTATTTTAAACAAATTTTTTAATAATTTTAATAATTTATAATTAGATAATAATATAAAATATCTTACACTGATAATTATTTAAATTTAAACTCAAAACAAAATTAAATTTTTTTCTATTTACTTATTTTTTCATAAATTCTCTCTATTTTTAAAATATGCACAGACTTTCATTTTTAATAAATTAATATGTAATATATTTTTTAAATATAAAAAAAATTTGTTTAAATACTTAAGAATATATATAGATTTTTAAAAATACTTAAGAGTATGTATAGATTTTGAAAATTTATAAAATAAAAGTAAATAAAAGAGAAATTAATGTAATTTACTTAAAAAAATGTAATTTGAAACTATAAAACATGAAACTATCACAATTACGTTTACAACAAAACAAGAAAGTTGAATTGTAAAATAAATAATTGAGACCAAAATAATACTTCTTGTAATTTGGACGTGGCCCATTTAGCATTTCTCTTGGTCCATATTTGGTGAAACTTACTTGGAAGTAAACATGTGAAATCTTTCCGCTTGGCCCATTTGATTGGTTCCTCTTAATTTGGTTTTATTTTCCGTTTTTTTTTCAGTAAAGATTTTCTGTTTATTTTTTATTCGACGATAAAGAATATTTTCACGGGACTCTGTATATAATAGTTATTAATACTACTTGAATCTAATATCTCTACTGAAAATTTTCATCACCTCAACCATCATCTACTGAAATCTGTTTGATTTTTTTTTTTCTTTTGGGAGTAAATCCAAGTTCTTTTGTTGCAGTATTAACAATATTGATTTGGTGTAAAATTTGGGCCCAAAAGAAAGAAAATTTCATTACAAAACAGTTATCTTTATAGGTCAATGAACTTGCAACCTAATAGCACACAAAAAGAAATATTTGATGCCAAATTTGATCCCAAAGAGTTTCATTACTCATAGTTTGCCCACTTTTCTCCACCTCTCACCAATTCTTAGGATGCAAGTGTTAAGTTTTGAATTTAAACAATGAAAAATGCTCTAATGTTTGAAGATAAATATATGATCAACATAGCTGTTGTTCATGATATGATGATGGGGATTATGCTTCTTCCAACCCTTCCATGTATTCGCATACACAAAGGATTTTGCCCAAGAGTACTACCCAGAATGGAAGATCATTGCTCTGCATATAACTTGACAGCTAGCTAACTCAGAAGATGTACTATCATAGTCATAGCTATTAAGTTCCTTTATAGCACCTAACATCGAGTATTCAATGGGATGGGGCACCAAACAGCTCATAATTCTAAGATACCTCTGATTGTGAGTTTCAGTGAAGAAAAAGCTGTCCAGCTCCTAGTGTAATGATGCAATAAGCCTTTGCCTTTTAACAGTCTCGCAGAAACAGCACAAAACGTTCTTGACCCTAACTAAGCTAAGGGCCCTGCCTGAAGCAGCTTCATAATGCACAAGAGTTAGAAAAGAAAAAAGATTCTAAGGTTTGGGAATGTAAGGTGGGTTCGTGATCTCATATCATTAAATGCCCCAGTATTTCTTTTAGTTCCTTTTATGGCTGCAGGCCTAGTAGCAGCATGAAAAAGCTTCCTGGCAGAGAGCAAATAACAGTGGGAAACAACTGACAAATCATACCTGGGTGATTTCTTTGAGTAATTGGATAAAATTGGTCTCCTCTATTATGTACATAATTAATAATCTCTTTAGGAATTGCACACTAGTTACATAGTTAATCACATTGACATTGCCAAGATAAAACTTTCAAATTATTATGCCAACCAAGTGTTTACTTCATACCTTCAAATACGGAATTAACAATAAATTATGATCATGTCAGCCAATGATACAAACTTGCATCACAGGTTAACTTGAGTGAGTATATGGCCCTATTTCATGTACCATAATTGACTTGAAGCTCTGACCAGTTGTGGGACGGTAAAAGGTACGTATAGACAGAACATTAACTCAATTAGTCATCTCGGCTATCACAAAGGTTAAGGAATAGAAGGCCCCGCTACAAGAGAAGGTATATAAAATTTTACAAGAAGAGAAGAATTAGGAGTCGAAGTTAAGATTCATTTAGAATTGAAGTATTATATTTTTATATAATATGATATAAAATAATTTTATTAAATTTTATCAGATTATTTAAAAATTAATTAATTTATTTTGTAATTATTAGATAAAAATAAAATAAAATATAATTTATATTTTTAAAATTTATTTTAATATTAAATTATTTTTTTTGACATTTTTTTGTCTCACTAAATTTTTTTAAATTTTTATTTAATTTAAAAATATTAATTTTTTTTTATTAAATTAAATAAAAATTAACATGTAATTTCAAATTACATCAAACTTTAAAGAAATTTAATGAGATCAAAAAAATTTAAAAAATAATTTGATACAAGAAAATTTTAGGGATGTAAAATTTATTTTATCTTATAAATTTTTTTAACTAAATCATCACGTGATATGTACTTATGTCATATAATGTACATGTAGAGATGATGTCTATTTTATTTAATTACAAAATTAATATTTTTAAATTAAACTAAAGTTAAGATAAGTTTAATGAAAAAAAAACTTTAAAAAAATAATTTGATGTCAAAATAAATTTTAAAAATATAAATTATATTTTATTTTAAAAATAAGTAAATCAAATTTTATCTTTTCATATGCTAGACTAAATATATGATAAAATAAACTATATAATATAAATTTATATTATTAAATTTTATATTATATATCGAATAAAGTCTTATATGACTAAGATTAAAAACTATTTGGTTAAATGCATGTTTGATTCAGCTTTTTTTTAAAAAAAAATTAATTTTTTTCAAAACTTTTTTCAAAAATTTTTTAATTATAAATTATTTTAATAATAAAATAAACTAATTTAAATACATACTAAGATTAAAACCTTAATAGTAACTAAATGTAGAATAAATATATATTTAAATTAATTTATTTTATAATTAAAATTTTTTAAAAATTTAAAAAACAATTTTTTTAAATTAAACTATTCCATAGATCGATAATTGTATGATTTGCTCGTGCGAGGAAGGTGTAATATCTATATAATTTTTTTTAAAAAAAAGGAAGGAGGGTGGGGGTAACTAAAGGTAACAGCTAAAATACAAAAGATAACTTGTTATCGGGACAGTCCATAAAAAGGCATTGGAATGGTCTAGGCATTCCTTGAACATCAATAGAACATCCCAAGTGAGGTAGGCCACCACGTAGGGCTCACATTTATCTTCGCAACCTAACAAAAGTATGAAAAACGAATGATAAACGAACACATCAATGGTTCTCAGCTTCCTAGCAAGAAAGTGCTTGCTGCTGCGCCCCTACATCTGATTCAGGCCACCCCTTGATAACTTCCTTTCCTTTTGGGTTGAAAGGTTTAACTAAAATAACTTTAACATCACAAGCCTACATTAAAATAAGAAGTGAATAGTGATATATCCTAACGGGTCATAGATCGCACACTTTGTCATCAAAGTTTGAAATAAAATCACCTCAACCACCTTCTAAGGTCACCAGTTGAAGAAGGAGAAATCTCACCACCAAGACTCTCAGTGCAGCAAGAAGAGTAGTTGGACTGCTGCTCCAACCCAAAATGTGATGCACTCACACTCTTGAAGCTTGGACTCCTCAAACTATGCCCATAATTTCCATAACCCATTCCTGCATTATAAGGATCTGGAGCAGGGAAAGAAAGCCTTTTCTTTGCTGACCCAACTCTGTCCCTCTCTGGTGTCGATGGCCTCTGCCTCGGCGCACTCTGCGAGCGAATTCGAGCCTTTGCAGACTCTGTTGCTGCCATGTAATTAGGCAGTGTAGCCCCCCCATTACTTGTTCCAACCCTACCATTTTGGTACAGGTTTCCTGCATAATGATAATTAGACCTCAGGCTTGGTGTCTCAGAGGTGTGGTAGCTTCTGTCTTCTCTACCACAACGAGGGCTCGCAGACCTGACTTGGATGGGTCTTGACTTTGCTGGAGATGGGGTTGCAGGGGATTGGTGAAGAGTACCATTTTGGAGGGTTCTGTGGAGTGGGGAAGCAATTGAATGCCTTTGTGGTTGGTGTGGGTTATATTGATAATTTGGATGTGATCTTCGGTAACTGGGTCCTAAATATGAGTAAGGCTGAGAGGTGTCAATTTCCACAGTCTTAATGGGGTCTCTTTGATCGGTTGAAGCTCTTCCCCTTGTCTCCCATGGCTTCGTAGCCATCCATCGGTCGAGCCATTTCGGTCTCTCTTCGAGCTCAGCTTCATTTCCCATGGATGAAGTCCTACCACTCCTCCAAATCTATGACATTGTAACAAGGTTTACAACCAATTAGCCAAGGAAATTCAGAAATCAAAAACAGAGGAGGCACCGCTAACAGATCGAAGAGAATGAACCTGTTGTGAAAACGCTTGAGACAAGGACTTGTCCCGCTTCATAGCTGCTGCTTTCCTCTGCTGCAACATGGCTTTAACCTCTTCAACTGTGTGTGGCCGTTCATCCCAGTCGCCTGCAATGCTGCTTCCCTCTCTTGACTGTCAAAGCAGCAACAGAACCGATTCAAACACATAAGCATCTAAACAGAGCGAAAAGCTCTGAACTGTTGCTTGATTAAGAGTTTGAGAACTATTTCCCTTGCTTTTGTAAGCAAAAAGAACCTTTTTTTTTTCCGCCATAATTGCTGATTGTGAAAGCATGAAAAAGTACACGAAGTATGATGCTGGTTTAATTGAAACTCACTATTGATTTCCTATCTGAAATGTCCTGAAGATACCGCGATTCCCAAACGCTATTGGTGTCACTGAAAGTGGATTTTCTGCTGCCTTCATGTGACAACCTTATGCGTTGATCAAGAACTCTCGCTTGTACTCGAACCAGAGCCTGCATGCACCGAAGGGTCATCTTTGCCTGCTTCCGAACGTTGTGACCCCTTACCAAAGCTTGCAACTTCACAAGCCCCTTAAGCGCACGAAGTGCTCTTCTTGCCTTCAAACCCAAAAACTCATTCAGATTAACGTCTTTTCATTTCACATAATCTTTACCAGCAAAATAGGGTTAGATCTATTATCTGCACTTACTAGATATCCTCTGAAAGCAGTTTGAATCACAATAGCAGCATATTGCTCCCTAGCGTGATTAGTGGGCTTGGTCAACCTCGCCACCTCCACAGCAGCCTGGGCGGTGGCCATAGCAGCCTGGGCGGTGGCCACCGCCACTGCAAGCGCATGCTTTTGATCTGCGGCCGCCGCCACAGATATTTGGTCTGCCGTTGAAGGCGCACTTGCAGCCACATCAGGCCTCAACTTCACTTGGGTTTGTTGAGTGCTCACGGTTTCCTGATTTACAGGTTTTCTGAAAATCCATCTTCGTTTTTCTCTCTTCTGCAAAATACCCAGAAGGACAAAAAATTAAAGAAGAAAAATAAATGATTCATTGTCTAATTGAAGTGCAGAGTAACGGGAACGGATCATAGAAACCAGAAAAAGGAAAGCGGAGAACTGAGTTAAGTACCTTCTCTTCGTCTTCTTCTTGATCACAGTCCTCTCTTCTTCTGCTACTCCTTTTGTCACTGTCTTTGGTGGGAGATCTGAATGCCCTTTTCACAGCAGTCAACCATGAGCTACCTCCCTTCTTCCCCATCAAAATGCACAGCAAAACCCAACTGCATTTACAGCTAAACTGCTAAAAATAGCCCAGAAAGAGCCAGAAAAAAATGAGCAGGAGTTGAAGACAGAGAGGTCCAGGTTGGGTAGTAATGCTCAACCCAAGTCCTTTAACCTTGTCTTCCCAAGTCCTTTAACCTTGTCTAGAAGAAAGAAACAAAGAGAAGGAAAACAAGGAGGAGACGCGCATATAATAGTGGAGCTCAGATTCAATCTTGTTATTTTTATCGGTACACATTCAGCAATGCTACAGTAAGCTTGTCCTCATCATGGCTCTGTCGTGAGTCCCCTCAATACTGCAAATAAATGAATTTCGCGGTGAAATATCTGAATCACCCTCATTTAAATTCTTAGAAAAAAAAAAATTAAATGCACGAGTTTGACACTCTTAATTAAATGATTCGCTTACTCATATGATGAGCTTTTGACTCTGTTCATTCAATTTTGAGATTAAATTGGATAAAGAGAATTCAACGAAATAATTTGACCAAGATACCATAAAATATTGAACGAAATCATGCTTCAAGATCATGTTGAGTACATGGTTTAAAGTATTTAAATGGCAGTCAGAGACAGGCTATGAGAGAGGGGCAGCATAGAATATCAATTTCTATGCAGATTAATCTAAACGGGCAAAGCTTGGTGGATTTTAGTGGCATGGTTGGACAGTAGTGGGAGTGTCAGAAGCTACGTTAACTTAAGCTCTAATGGTGAAGAATAATAATTGAAAGCAGAGTGAGTGATACCGAGGTTGAAAGTTGAAACCAGCGAGGGAGAGAGAGTTGAGGGTGGACAAGAGAGGAACCAAAAGTGGCTTTTTTCTAGTGGCTTTTTCCATAATGGAATGAGAAAAAGCTACCATTTTCTTTTGTGGATAAAATAAGCTTTTGGAGGTTCCTCCTTCCTTTGTTAAAACAAGTTGAGAGGGTTGGGCAAGGCAAGCTGAGCAGCCCTGTCATGGAGTCACGTGCTGGGAGCAAGGCGATACATATCAGGTGGGTGATGGACCACGGTGGACCTCTCTTAGAAACAAGCAAGAGCATGTGGCTTTTACTTGGTAAAAACCATTTCCATCTTTTCCTGCAGTATCAGATGGCCCATGAACCAATGCAGTTCTTGTCCTAATCCTTAACCACACTAATTAATCATCTGCACTTCTACTTCAAGGCTCAACTGCTCAAGTACTCTCCCAAAGACTGGTCAAACTACTCTAGATTCTCTGGGAACTCACTTAATTATTCAGAGTTTGTACTATTTTTCTGATATTTTTTTTTCTCTTGCAGTGAACTCTGAGCATGAAAAAAATTCCAAATCCAATACATTATAGAAGAAAAGCTATACGTGCATTTTATCCTCGACCACATTGTGATAACTACGAGCAAGGAACAAAATCCCAGTTCTTTCGTGTATGGATTGGAGTCACTTGTCAAGCATTTAAGACTTGGACAAAATGTTTCCTATCTGCGAAGCAAGATGCTTCGATCACAAAAGATAAAAGCAAAATATCCCATTTTACTTCATGGGATATTATATCTATGCTATTGTGTTTTCTTTTTTTTTTTCTCTTATCACAATCTAAATTTAGAACCTCTTTTAATTTTCATTCTCTGAAGCTTAAACTAACTTGCAGTAATATACATGTCTTGATGTGAAAATAATAAATTAATCAACTTAGAGAGGATACTCTTGCAATTGTGTAGAGAAAATGTTACCAATTATAAGCTTTTTAGAACCAAAGTGAGATTATTATTATTTTTTTAATATTTATGGTTCTATTTCAGAATATCTTTTGAAATTAACAAATAAAATGAGTATTTTTTCAAAATAAAAAAGTAAATGATAGATATATTACCAATTTATTAGTTTTAAAGGTTCTGACTATATACAATAAAAAGTCGCTTTATTAAAAAAAATAGTACCATTATTAAATAAATAAATGTCCTTCAAACATAAGATAAGAAAAAGAAAAATCCGGAAGTAAGGAAAACTTCGCTTATAGGACTCATATTCTCATTCTAATTGACTAAAAGAGAATTTTATAATTATGAGTCTTCAATAATGATTTCATTATTGGAAAAATAATAATTTCACAAGAAAACAATTTTTTAATTGTTTTGGTTTTCTTTCTTGTTACTTTTCAATGAATTAATTTTTATTTCCTCACAGTGACCCACATTCCTGATAGTGATACCTGCCACAGCCAGTTGGGTGCACAACCTTTGTGTCAAAAAGAGAACAACGAAAGGGGCTTCAGAATTTCAAGTCCACAAACTAAATCTGAAGAACTGAACGAACAAAGACGCTGTAATTGGGCTTCATATGAATAAGGAAATGACTATGAACCCAAATTCAAATTTATATATTAAACTGGGCCTAAAAAACTTCAAAACGGATTCCACCCCTTATTATGTATTCCTTTGTTTTTTTTTTTAATAGGGTTTAGAGAATCAGTTTTTTTTTCTGGACAAGAAAACGAACAATGTAAATATTAATCAATTTTGTTCAGATATCAGGGTTTCATAAAAAAAAAATTAACATATTCCAGCTTGCATTTAATTTAATGCCTTTAATTTCATACTTATGTTAATCAAATGAATAATGACAAAAAAATTATTTATGCCCAAAATCCAAAATCAAGTTTTCAATGAAACTATTGGCACAAATAATTTATGAGAAAATATTTAAGCAATATAAGTATATCATATTATAATAAGGGAATTCGTTCACTTAGTGTTCATTTCTTTTACTGTCATTAAAAAGGAGAAAATACTAAAATTAATTAAAAAGGCCACCTCTCACTAATTTTCTACTTTTTAATAAATGTATTTATTATATATTACAATTTCTAAGTGGGTTTTCACATAGTTTTCAAATTAAAAAAAATAATATTGTCATATAATTAAATTAAGCTAAATAGTAAGCGAAAGAAAAACATGTAAAAATAAAGCCAATGGCCTTATAGCATAATGGTACATCTCAAAATTAAACCCTAGCCTAAAAACAAATATATAAGAATAAAAACTTCATAACCAAATTTGTTTCGGAAAACATGCATAGTTGTTCATTTTATATTTTCCTTTTTCAGTAAAAACATATCTAATGGTAGTAGTTTTTTTTTTTCAATAAGTATATTTTTAAATTAATTTTTAATCAATCAGACTAAATGCTCTTTTTGATACAATCTTGAATATGCATCCCTTACATTGGTATAATGCATTTAAGAAAGTAATTCTCTTAAACGTTAACCCAACATGCCAATATGCGTTAATTCAAGTGAAAGTAACTTAAGTCTGTTAAATATTATGTTCAGGATTTGATCTTTAGTGGATGTAAATATAACATACACTGTTGGTAGGCTTTCTCCCACAAGATATATGACTGAAAACTGAGAGATTAGTCATTCATTTTTTGAGTAGAAATACTCTTGAAGGTACAAAAAAAAAATATTGACCCAACATTTAAATTTGAGCAATTAAAAAAAGAATATACCTCTTTACTTTTGGTACAAAGGAATATACCTCTTCAATCACTATCCTAATAAGTTAATAATAATACTTTTGTTACCACAATTAATCTGATGTTCCAGTTGACCAGAGCAACAATAATTTATTTGGTCATATATTCAATCTTAAAATTTATATATATAATTAAAAAGAAACATTAAAATGCATGTATCATTAAATGTTCAGAGAGAAATTTAATCTTAATTAATATAAAAACTAGCATGAGAATAATTTTACTGTGGGACTAATTCCATCTCAATTAAGATGAACATATTTGTAGGAAAAAAGACCTATAATTCTTAGCTTAAATTTATTTTGCATTAATTCATTATTTCCACCCATCTCAAATTATGAAGAATTTGATGTTTTTGTAAGGGTTGAATTTAGTTTGCCCATGTAATTTGGGGCAATATCACTTTATCACCTTCTTGTTTTAATTTTGTAACTTTGTCTCGCTATGATAAGTTCTATTAACACTTTGCTCTCTTGTGATTCATTACTCAACATATTTAAGAGTTCGTTGTCTCTTTTTAAAAATTTTACCTATTAAAAATGTTTATTTATGTTATAATATATTAAACTAGTAAATTTATAGATAAAGTTATATCTAATTTATGTAATTAATATTTTATTCTATTCAACAAAACTTACTTGTTATTACAATATCAAATTTTTAAATCATTTCTACATCTATCTATTTACCTAACGTAATATGTACTTAAATTACTATATGAATTTTTACAAAGTTAAGGAATTAAAAATATCTTAATTTAAGTTAATAGAATGGAATCACAAGAGATAACTATTAAAAGAGCTAATAATAGGGAATAGTGTGACAAAGTCGAAACCACAAGATAGTAAACTAATTTTGCCCTAAACTACAGTAGAGTAAATTAAATTTAACCCTTGTTTTTAAAATTGTATAAATGTTATCCTATTTATACTTGAGATATATCCTAATATGATGACTGTTTTTTCAGTTTCAATTGATTAATAATTACAAATAAATGTAAAATACCACACATTCATATCCGAAGCACATAAGGAATTGATGACAGTTTCTATACTGCCTACATATATCTATTGAATTCAGTCAAACCATACCCATATATTACATTTGCGTATATGCATTTGAATCCTTCCAACTTACATATACATATATTATTTATTTTTGAGTATAAATATAGGAATCCTCATTTCATAAAATGAGTATCAATTAGTATCATCAATCTCGCATAACAAATGTTACTTAAGAAAAAAGAACTAGATATATGACCAAAGTAATAAATGAGATGAAGAAGCATGTTTTCAATTACATTTATTTAGGATAATTTTATTTGCGCATAAATATTTATTATATTATTTTTATACTACTATTTTTTACAAGAATTTGTCTCTTTTGCAAGACGTACAGACTTTAGGTCAGTGTATAAGAATAAAATATTTAAAAATTACATCTAAATTTTGATGTGTACATAATCTTTTTATTTTATATATTGGATGATAAAAAGATTTGTCAGTTCCGAAGACTAAAAATTTTTCTAATAATGTTTCGAGATTTGAATCTGCTTCTTTTTCCCCCACAAAGCTTTAACTTGACGAGTTAATAGGACTAAAATGCCAAAAAAATGAAACTTAATTGATGCTATGGTACCGCTTTCACCCGTAAAAGTGATGACTGAGGCATCATCAACGCAACATAAAGGAGATTTTGGCAACACTACACTACATTGAAAGAAAAAAACTTCACCCACCAAACCAAAATTAAAAACTTGGTCAACAACAATGATGCAAATCACCCCATATAATAAAAGCATTCAAAAGGTGCCAACAAACATCGAGTCATTGACAACCCATACGAGACCTCGGATTCCAAATACGTTTGTAGTTGTACACAGAGCAAAAAGAGATTTCATTGATGCAAAAGAAGAATCATATTATCTATAAGAGAAAAAAGAGTGTGTATTGACAACGAAAGATGAATGGTAAAAGCCAGGATATATGTGAAAAAGATAGAAACAAAGACGAAGTTTTTTTTTTCCCAACTAATCCTATCATCAAATTTTAAAAAAATAAAAAAAGTCCCAATCATGAATGACAAGGAAAAAAAAAACAAAATACAAGTTAACCGACTGAGCCATCCAAGCTCAACTTTTTCTTCCTAATTGACCAGCCAATCAAAGGTTCAAAGATATAAAATCGATCTTTTGAACCCATTCACTGCCATATAAACAAAGGACAATGTCATTGGATGCTCCCAGCACCCAAGACATAATAAATCTTTTGGTTGAATATTAGTCTAAAAGGTAGAATCCAAAGCTCAAATATTTCGATTCTACCTTATGCTGCATACATGAATGAATATGATCCTCCCCTACTCCTACAAGCTACTTGAAAAAGAAAAAAGACTCCTTATTTTCCTAAACCAAGCATGTATGATGATGATGATGATGATGTGATGACTTTTGTCATGATGAAATGAGAATTGGTTACGCTTTATCTAACGAATCTCAGATATGAACGGTTCCACCTCTGAAATTTTGGCTTCCAGCTCTTGTCCTGTTGCTAATCTCCCGGCTCCTGCTCCTGCTTCTTTTTTTTTTTTAAAGTCATAGTAACTTAATATGCTTACTTTCCCTTCTCTTTGTTATTGACAGTTTTCATCAGCTTTTGATGCGGTTAGCCTTACAAGACAACATTTTCTTTATCCTTGTAGAGATCAAGTTGTAGAAATTTGTTCAGAAGCTGTTCCAGAGGCTTGTGAACCACCACCCCCCGTTGCTGCCACTGCTGCTGGTGCTGTGGTTGCTGTTGCTGTTGCTGTTGCTGAAACTGTTACACTTTACCCTTCAATACTCATTTAAAAAAATTACTGCTCAAGAGTGAAAGGACAACATCAACAAAAATAATAACTTTCTGCATTAGACTTATCACCTGCACTAGTAGTTGGCACTGCCATTGAAGAAGGAAATGACAATATCCCTGTAGAGCCATAGTGCTGAGGCAAAAATGGGAGCTGTGCCATTTGGGGATACTGAACTCCAAAAGTATGAGCCTGGCTACTCTGTGCGTGTTGACCATATAAAGGGTAGATATTATGGATCAACCCTACAGGCCCAGATCCTCCCGAGGATGGGTAGTAAGGTGAAAACTGTTGACCTCCATAGACACTATAATAGCTCTGCAACAGTGAACACACAAAAAGTATACTAACCACAGTGAATGAAGAATGCAGGAAAATAACTCATTTATGTGGTTAGTTCTGAGCATTTTATTACATAAACACCTACCATAGGATACATGGCGTCTTGTGAATATCCAGAATAGCTGTCAGTAGATAGAAGGGGGATCAGAGCAAAAGACAGAGAAAATGGGAAGAAAGGAGAAAAAATGTCAATGGAAAATGACATGCAGAACATTAAAATGACTGTGTCCACATAACACTTTCATGTTACCCGTAAACTGAATAAGGAAATGTGTATTGCCCAGTGGGTTGATGGAAAAATGTAGATGAAGAGCCATGATAAGCAGGTGATGCCGCCAGTCCAGGTGGTGGCCTGAACCGTCCTGCACCTACAATGGGAGTTTGCATTTCAATCCTTTTTTTATCTTATACCACATTGAACCAAATTTTGTTTAAGATTTAGAAAATAATCAATCATTAAAGGTGGTAGCTTCTTGCTTAGGATGAGAAAGAATGTACTAAGATGAACAAACTAAGAAACTCAACATTGTTTGCAAAAATTGCAAAGAGCAAATTCAGAATGAAATAAATATTGCTGTAGTTAAAGAACACCTTAAATTTTTCCAAAAATAAAAAGGAAGAAGAAAGAAATGGACATTGTATTATTCATAAGAATTTAGGAAAAAAAAAAGAAAGAATAAACCTAGATAAAAGGAGGATAGAAGGATTGAGACCATGTTGAGGAGTTGGTGGTCGATTCTTGTTTGCACCAAGAGATGCAAGATTGCAGTTTGCCCTCCTCCCATCAATAACTGGGGATGGGTTCAGACAGGCTCTCATGGCTGCCTCTGGATCCTTAAATGTGACCTTGGAAACAACAAATCAGAGACTCATTGTTCAAGATCATATATGTATAACCCTAAATGAAATGGACAAACAAATATAACAATGCAAAGATGTGAGAATCACAAACATAAAAAGGCAAATGGGCTTACAAAGCCATAACCCTTGGATCTCCCCGTGTTCTTGTCTGTGATAACAACAGCCTCCAAAATCTCTCCAAATTGCTCAAAATACCTACTCATTGTGTCCCTCTGAGTCTCCCAGGCTAACCCTCCAACAAAGATTTTGGTAAATGTTGTGTCATTATATTGCTCCGGATTGTTACCACCCACCATCTGAAATTGCCTTTGTTGAGACATTAAGAAATATCAGAGACAAGAAAACCACAACAGAAGCAGCCCAAAAATCCCAAAATATAGGCAAGCGAATAGGATGGCGAAGAAAACCCGAAACAAGAACAGACCCAAAAACCCAAAGATAATATGAGAGGACAGGGGCAAAAGGAAACGTTAATAAAGGCTGGAAAAGAAGCTGCTTGGTTCTTCTAAAAACACATCAATGAAAACAATCGTGCACTCATGATTCTGTTCGTGCTCGTCCTTCTTTCTCTAAGAAATGGTATTTTCTGAGGCCATAATTGCCACTTTTCCACATTCACTACAACAACAAACTCCTCAGATTCCTCAACAACGTTAGTACCCCTAACAAAAAGAAAATCATTACTATCGAAGGTGGAAAAGGAATCAAAGGAGAAAGAGAAAGAAAAAGAAATTCTCCGAAGAAAATATTTATATACAAATAACCTTTCCTGTTGTTGGGCAGAGGAGAGGAAGAGAGAGTAAAATGTTAAAATAAAGAGAAGAGGAGGGGGAGGAAGGAGCAGACAAAAAAGCTGCTAGTGGGCACCCACGACAATAGTAGGCACCTAGGCTGTCCAATGAAATGTCAAAGACCAAAAGACCGACCTTTGTTGTTGTAACGCACTTTCTCTCTGCTAACAATAATATATTTGTGGAGGGTGGGTCGAGTCCAGCCATTTCGGTCTCTCTTCGAGCTCGTTTTCATTTCCAACTCATTGGCTCCAACCTGTCCTCCAAATATTTGACATTGTTATGAAAAACAGAGGAATACCATGAAAACAGACTTTGGAACATAGGGAACTTATTGGGAGAAAGCTTGAGACTGGGACTTGTCTTCCTTCATAGCTGCTTATTTCCTCTGCTGCAAGCTCATGCTTTTGATTTGTGGCTGGCACTGCCACAGATACATGATCAGTCTTTGAAGCCCCTTTGTTGGGTTTTGTTGAGTTCTTAGCGTTTTCTGAGTTAATGGTTTTCTGAATATCCATCTTCGATTTTCTCTCTTGCGCAGAACGCCCAGAAGGAGAAAAAATGTTCATTATCTAATTGATCACCCAGAAAGAGAAACGGAACAAAGAAATTAGGAAAAAGGAAATTGTGGACTCAATACCGTAGTAACCGTACCTTCTCTTGGTCCACTTCTTGACCATATAGTCCTCTCTTCTTCTGCTACTCCTTTTGTCACTGTCGCTGTCTTTTTGTTGGGTATCTGATTACCCTTCTCATAGCAACTCAACCATGAGCTACTTCCTTTCTTGCCCATCAAAATGTACACACAGACCCAGCTGCATTTACTGCTAAGCTGCTAAAAACAAAGTCCAGAAAGAGACAGAAACGGTGAAGGCTGAAGAATTAAAGACAGAGAGGTCTATTAACTGTGACTCAGAAAATAAGAAAGAGAAGGGAAAACATGGGCAGCCTAGCATATTCCTGTAGCGCTCAGATCAAAACAAGTCCGTCTCAAGTTCTCTTCTCACCTTAATTTTGAAGCTGCATGCTTTAAGTTTCATCCTTGATTTTACAGTTTTGTCCTAAATTACAATATCTAATGAATGTTTAAATTTTTTAGTAATTAAACACTAAAGTCATTTACTTAACAATATTCAAATAACATTTAATACAAGATTATTACTTTAAAAAAGTATTCCTAAATATAAAACTTAAATTCAATTCTGAGATCCTTTTTCAAAAGGTGATTTGTAATTATTATTATAAATTCTTGCTAAAGTTCAAAATGAGATAGCATTTCTTTTTTTTAAACTTTTATTTAAAATAAAAATTAATAACAAAACTTTATAATTTCACTTATTGATCTTAATTATTCTCTAACTTGACAAAATACACTAAGGTTATATGAGGTCTATGGTTCTCAGCAAATGAAATCCGTCGTAAAATATTTAAGTCATCTTCATCGAGAAATTAAAAGAAAGACATTTTATTAATAAGGATTGAATATTGTGGTAAACAAGTCATATTCTCAAAGAAAAATTAAAATCCGAATATTAAAATAAATACTTATTAAGAGGACCTTCTCTTAATTACATAATTTGCTTGCTCATTTAAATATTCCTTCTGTTTACTTTTATTTGTTATGTAAGAAAATCTTTTTGTTTAATAATATCTATCATTTAAGAATATTAATGAAGCATTAATAATTTTTTTAAACTTTATTCTTATTATTTAATAGAAAGAGAATCAGTAGATAAAATGAAATTAGAGAATAGATAAAATATTAATAAAATAAGAAATGATAATTCAGTTACATTAAATTACATTTCTTTATAATTAAAATTATTTAATAAATTTATTAATTCTTGTATAAAAATATTAAACGATAAATAAAAATAGACAGAGAAGTATATACTTCGTACACGACCAAATTTATTTTTTTAAAGTGCAAGGAACTCTATGTAATTCCGCTTTTTTCTTTTTGGGGGGGGGTGATATATGTTCATTCCAATTTCGTATTAGTTTGTGTAATCAAATTTATAAACATTTAAATATGTTGTGAAAATCTCTCTAACCTTTTCATAATATAAATCAAACATACAACTTACGTAAATTCATGTGGGCAATATATTAATCTAAGTGGGCAAAGCTTGGTGGATTTTATTTTGGTGACAAGGGTGAAGAGCAATGGTGGTAGTATCAGAAACGGGAAGCTGAGTCAACAAAAGTTCATGTGGTAAGTGAGTGGTATTGGGGAGGTTGAAACCAGCGAGAGAGAGATTGCAATGGAGGGTGTTGGTGGTGGTGGAGGGGACCCAAAATGCATTCTGCAATAGAATGAGGAAAAGATATTTCTTTATTTGAAAATCAAGTTGGGCGAGCTCAGGAGCAGATCTCTGATGGTTTCACGTGCTGGGACTGGGAGCACTGGAGCAAGTTGAAGTGGTGAATGTGAACCCTCCCCTTAGAATCAAGGCTGGCTGCAACACCATGTGTATAATTCATTTGCGTCTTATCAGATTCAGATGGTCCTTCAACCCAATGCACTTATTGTCTTAATTTCTTAAACACTTCTCACACTGTCCTAGATTCTCTTGGAAAGATCACTCGCTATTATTCAGGGCTTTTACTACTTTTTTATTTCTTTTTTCTTGGGGAACTCTCAGCTGTAGCTGCATTGCCCCACTACGACGTTGTAATTAGTAGTAGTAAGAAACAAAATTTATTCCTTTTTATATTTTTTTACGAGAAGTATTGGAATCAAGATAAGGTAAAAAAATACCAATCCACTTGCTGCCTTATGATTTCCAAATGCAAGGTTTGATAATTAAGTTCTTGATAAACACAGGTGAAATATGAAGAGTATGATTACTATAATTAATGAACAAAATTTCATTTCTTTTATGTATGATTGGAAATCATTTTTGTGAATCATTTAAGATTGGATAGCAAGTTTCCTCATTTTCATTTTCACTTTTACACCCTTTTATGACAAATTTTTTTCCATATATATTTCCAGTTATCTTTTTAAGGATTTTTTTCCATTTTAGGACGAGGCATATGCGTGTCTGATTAAGCTTCCTGAAAAGAAAACCTGAGTGAAAGAACCCATTCATTCATAATTTCGGTAATAGTGTTTAATTTGCGTTCAGTAATACCAATAAAAAATTGGCATCAAGTCCATCTAGTCAAGGACCTGATTTACAGGGACAGTATAAACCATACTAAAAAGTTCGTTGACACTTGAGAGTCAAGTTTGTCCAAGGTTGCAGCTTAATAATCGTGTGTAACCAATATTAGAACCTTCTGGTTCAACTTTATTGAAATTCAAAGGATTGGGGTTGAAAGAGGATTAAAAGTTAGAAAAGAATGAAAAGAAAGTAGCTTTTACAGCAAAATGTCCTCGATGTGGAAGGTTAGAAGTATATCTTTTTTTTTTTTAATGCTATAAAGTATATCTTATTTGATTAAGCCTTCTTTTACCTTTCACAAATGAATGGGAAAATTTTGTATTTTAATAATCCCATTTAAGTTTATTCAACTTTGTTCTTTTTTTTCAGAAAGCATATATGTTCTTCAAAGATAGCTTGATCTAGCTGCAGCTTTAGTTGGTGTAAAGATTTGAAGTTGGGAGGATTTGGGCCCTAACTTTTCGTAATCCTGGTTGAGACCTACTTAAGATATTATGATTTTGTGAGCAGCATTTCCTAAGCAGATTTGTTTCATGTTAGAAAGATCCTGGAATTTAATAAATATATAGAGGTTGAGGATCCATTATAATTCTTAGACCAAATACTATAAACCAAATAGCAGAAGGATTGGTTGCAAATCCAATGTTTTTCAAATCTAAATCTCTAATGAGATTTAGGTGACAGATAAGACAAGGAAGAAGAGTATGGTTTGAGACTTTGAGTTTGAAGGAGATAAATGTATTACTCTCGCAAGTGACAAAACCTTAATCCACTGAGAACTGGGAAGCGCCTTGTCAATTCTATCTTCTATTTGAATAAGGTTAGCCGTCTAATTTTCTGTTTGATCTAGAGTACAATTAAAATCACCTGCTACTAACCAAAGACTGGAAATCAATGATCAGATACAGACTTAAGTAGATTCCATACCTGATGTTGATCTCCAGGGTTAGGATAGTTATAAATAGGAGTGAGACTGTGAGAGCATAAGTGGTAAGTAATAGAGATAGTATTGTTGATAGAAATATGAATCCATTTGGGAGCGAAGACTCATTTAATTTGATCAGCATCCATAAACCTGCTGACAACATGACATACCTTCCACTCCATAGCTAGTCAACCACATAGTAACTAGAGAAAGGGAGTTTGGCTACAGCATAGTGAGCATATTCAAGAGATACTCTAGTTTCTATGATAATGAAAACATTGCAGAGAGGAAGTTAGGGCAACAAGTATCCCTTCTCGAGCTTTCATAGGGATAGGGTGGGGTGGTGGGTGAGGGAGCTCCTCCAGATGGTTCAGAGGGACCATGTGCAGTTTTCTTTTTGAATAAGAGAATGCTTCGTGGTTTAGATGTCATGTTTTACACCTAGACTAATGTAGCTGTGGGTAGTTTCCACTTTCCAGCAATCCCCATTGGGTTCTTTGCGTTGATTTTCTAGACTTGTGACCTAGCGATGAGCACTTTCCTACAACAAAGAGACGCGTTGAAATGGAACGACATGATGAAGGTGTCTCAGAGAAACTGATGGGACAAATGATAGCACTGGCTTAAAGAACCAGGCTCAGCTTTTGTGTAGTGTGAGTTCACATGAGGGATGTTGCTTAGCCGTAGAGTGTTCATTATTAATAGAAAATCTAGTAACGGGAATTAGGCACGGGATTAACGGGCAACCATGTGTGCTATCATGGCTTCTTGTTTGCTTTGAAGAGGTCCTGTTTGAGTGGCTATAGCTTATTGGAGGAGGAAGGTATGTAAAGCTCATCATTTACCAATTGTACTATTATTTATAACAATAATAAATCCTAAATTTAATAGGGCGACTTTATTCTCAATTTTTTTTAACAAGATATACTCACTTGGTATGCTAAAACTATCTTTTCTTATAGAGTGTTGTTCAATAAAATCTGAACTCCTAATATTACATATGAACTCATTCCTTTAAGGTTTTCAACTTCCTTACCACTTCATGTGTAATTTAAGATGGGCTTAGCTAATCTAGGTGCACGCACTAGGGGCTTGTAAGTTGCAATTGATTTTGTGATTGGGCTATCCTTGCTGTTGGCCTCACTGCTGATCATCTGACATGGGCTGCATTAAACTTTAGAGGTTCAAACCTCAAATGCACCAACCAGAAGGAATCATGTTCAACTGAATGGGTTGTTGCTTCGACCTAAAACAAAAAACAAAGGTTGTTGCGTACTACAATTGAAGATAAAACGCACCAAAAAGTTGAGATCGTTACCAAAACGAATGTCCTTGCAATATAAATACTAGGCAACACATAAGACTTTGTTTGAAAGATTTAAAGAGAATTAAAAGGAGCACCTAATAATAAAATAGAATGAAATATTAGAAAGATTAAAAGTAAAATAGAAAGATACATGTCATTTTATTGTTTAGTTATTTAATGAAAAAAAAAAGAAGTGCTCTTACTCTTATTTAAAAATTATACAATAAATGAATATAATGGAAAGACTTATAAATTCTTTTTTGTAATTTTACTTTAATATATCCAATTCTCTAAAGACTCAAATATTTATTTGTAAAAGGGGTAAAATAATAAATAAATTAAATTTTAATCAAACTTTTTTCACTAAGTTATACCATTCTTTTCTTGACCCTTCAATTTGGAGAAATAACAAATTTGTGGTTGTGAACTCCATTGTCATTCTTTTTTTTTTTTAGCATTAAACTCCATTGTTATTCTGCTCTTTCCTTTTAAATAACTCACAAACATATATTTTATAATATTTGTTATGTCATTTTTTTGTCATTTCCTTCCTTTAGCTAAACAGAATTTGTTTGGCTGAAGTGAAAATTTGCTGCCATAGATCAAATATGCGTGGAGTGAAATACACAGACAGAAATATAAAAATATGTTTATCCAAAGTCCAAACATCTAGGATTCAGAATTTTATGCACACTTCTTCTTTTTTTTGTCACTATTCAAAGCACAATTAAATTTAAAACCAGATAGATGACCCAAAAACAAAAAAGTAGATAGCAATGCGTTGAAGCGGAATTACTTTTTGATTGGGCCTTGGAAATGGAACAAATGAACCCAACTTGGGCTTTGTCTGAAATCGAACCCAATTCAAACAAAATATAAAACTCGGCCTAGCTACATTGACCATTGACACTTAAAAGTCGTGGACATATGGGCCTTAAAAACTTGTGGACTGATTCTGCTGCTCGCTATGTTTGTCTGATTTCACTTTCAAATAAAGGACTTCTTTGGTGACCAAAAAAGCAAGGGACTTCTTGTATTCCTGGGGTAAACCATTTAACTATTTTTTTTTTTAAATTTTTTTGGATGATGCCATGTACTAAATAAACAGTCTTCTATGGGTACCGTGTTTTGCAAACTATTTTTTACTAACAATTATGTGATGAAATAACTGTGTTGATATATATATATATATATATGTAAATATTATTTTGCTTTATTTAAATTTGATTTTCTTACTTTTTTTTTGTATAATATTATTTTTTATTTACAAGTAAGAAATAAAATGAAAACTTTAATTCTTAATGAGCAAGAAAAAAGTGTGACTAGGAGTGGTTGATCCCTGATAAATGTGGATCCCGATCCAGAGAATGCCAAAAGATAGGGTTTGATGAAATAGAATGCTATGATGCGGCTTTTACGCAGAAAAGTGGTAGACAGCGATCGTTACGGGCATCCAAGGAACAACTTTGAAAGTTCAGTTACAACTTGCTTAAATCTCTTTTTTTGTGATTGGATTATTCATTTTATTGCGAAATTCTTTTGTTAGGTGTTGTTAGGTGTTTTTTTTTTGAAAAAAAATTCTTTTTAATTTTAAAATCATTCAAAGAGGACTAACACTCATATTTAGTACATGTCCAAATACTACTAAATGATCATGCATTAGTTTGGGCTTATAAATGCAGTGAGAACAAATAAAAAAAAAACGAATCACAAATAATATATTATACATAAATTAATCATACGTGGAAAAAATTTCAATGGGTCAATGTTTAGATAATTCACTCTGCGTGTGCAACAATGTTTAATTTGTGGTTTTCTATCTACAATTTATGTTGGACGTTAGGTGTATTTCAACAATTGAATTGGTTAAAATTTAAAGGTTTAATTTTGATATATTATTGGTATAAAAAATTTTATATTATTATTTTATTATAAATTAATAAATTATTAAAAAAATTTAATTAAAAATAATTACTTAAAATTTTAAATATTAGATATAATATCTTAATATGATTAAATGATAATATTAAAAAAAATTTCTCTCTAATAATTAGATACAAAATTTGAAGGGTATAACTGTATAAGCGAATGTACAGAGAATGCGCCAAACTTCATGACCAGTACAATCGTGAATGTTTTATTCGGATTCGGGCTTTTAATGCTTTCCTTTATCTTTTTACACGGCTTTCAAAATTTAAAATTTTTAAATACAACTAGCACATCACATGTTTCTTAATATACATTTTTTTATTTTAATTTTTATAATTATTTTATAAATATATAAGAATTAAAAAGTAATTAATTAAATAAAAATTTTAATTAAATTTATGTGAATATATATAAACTTTTAAAATTTAATTTTTTTAAAATGAGATATTTAATATATATATATATTAAAGTGAAGAATATTAATTATTAATAAAAAAATTAAAAAAATAAATTTTAATAATTTTATAATTTATTATATATATGTATAAATTTTATTATGATATTAATTATTAATTTTTTTATTAATATTTAATATTAATAAAGTAAGAAAGCGAACTGAAAAGTTATATCCTTATTTTTGATAATTAATTTAATAATTTCTCAAATTTGTATATTTGGTTGGCAGAGATTTAAATAGATAATGAACAGAGAGAAAGTCATTAAAATCTAAAATTATTAGTAACTATTTTATCTTTTTTTTCTTTAAATTATTTTTAAATGAATATAAAAGTATTTTGGACATGTAAAAAAGTGAATATAAAAAAGAAAATCTCTTTATATATAGTATAAATAATATAATAATAATTTTATTATTTATACATTATTTTTCACATAATTTTTACATCAATTAATTTTGTATAAATTTATAATTAAATATATATATATTGATTATCAATTTATTTAATCACATTAATATAAAAATAATATAAAAATTTTAATAAATAGATGTTATTTTGAATATATATACTAATACAACAATATTATTTACATAAAGATTTTATTACGTTATTTTTATATTATTTTTATAATAAAATAAAAAATACATATGTTTTAATGCATTTTTTTATTTTTTTAAATAAAAAAGTATAAAAAGATGGTGTAAAAAAATATGTGAAAAAAACATTTCTATGCTAAAATACACAGTAGTTGGGTTCAAAGGTCAAAGAATTAAGAAAAACTAAAAAAAATGCAGCCTGAACACAAGGGCGGTAACAAGCCCACTATAATCATGGCCGCATTTTTTGCCATTAAAATTATGCTAAAAACTAAAAACTGTAATCCAGGGATCTAATTTTAAAGATTCAGTTGGTTGGATGACTCTTTTTGTGCTAAAAACTAAAAAGGGGCTAATATGCTGCTCATAATTAAACCATGGCCTTGAAGTCCAAATATCTGAGCCGCTGGGAAAATAAAATAGAAATAATTTGGAGTTTCAAGGGGAAGACACTCCTCTCCTGTAATCTTTAATTTTGATCATATGCCATAGTTAATTTGCTAAATTAATTTCCTTTTCTTATGTTGTATAGGACTATATATATAAACACGACCAAAAATATTATTTTTAGCCAAAATATTAAATTACAATTATTTTTAACATATTACTAATATATTTTCGATTTTGCTACACCAATAATTTTGTTTTGTTTTTTTTTGTTTTTTGGTAATTCACGTAGATTGTGACACAATTTCAAAGACTGCACAATTCAACTAATTGTAGCTCAAGGATTGGCGCAATTTACCTTATTAAAATATATATGTGCATGTTAGAATATGTATATACTTGTTTTAAGTATCTGCGAAGAGATAGAACTCTCAAGAGATTGAGTTTTAATTGAAAATTGACTTTCATTTAATGAACTTTATAATTTGATTGTTTATTTCAACACTAGAAGATATGGAAAACAGAGGAAAAAGGTAAGATAATAATGTGATTGATTTCTTGCTTTGTTTTATTTTATAAAATCTTGACATGAGCACAGCTATACATGTGTACAAAATTAATTAAAAAGGTGAATAAAGAATAATGAGATTCAAAGATGAAGTGAAGATGAGGATGAAAATGAGAAAAGTGAAAACAAAAAATTAAGATATAATTTATTTAGAAATTCTATGAATAAATGAAGGATTAAAAAATTATACACAAAAATAAAAATAAAATTACTGCTTATATATTCTCTTTAATAATGATAGAAATAATATAATTTTTAAAAAATATTTAGTAAAAGAATCTTTTTTGTTAAATTGTCAATTAACATATTTCTTCTAAAAATATTTCTTCAAAAAATGATATTTCCTATATTCTTTTGTGAGCGTCATTTTTCTTTTCTAAGTACACGTTTGATATGGGATAAAAATAAGGATAAAAATTTTATGGATGAATTTTGTATAAAAACTTGTATACAAAACTCATTCATAAAAAACTTGTTCTAATTTTTACTCCAAAACCAAACATACAATAGGAATTATTTTTTATTTTTGATAAGAAAATTTTGTTTATATTGACTAAGATTATTGCATCAAACATAAAAGTGTGATAAAAATTTTTTCTTTTTAAAACCAAATAGTGTAAAGCGGAACATATTATTCAAGAGGACTTCTCACTTCTGTAAAGTTGACAAATGCAGGTGTATTAGGAACACATACAAGACATTAATATGTACCCAATTCCACTTATGATTTGGAAGATATGTGTGGAAGGACCCACAAAGAGGGGAGAAAAGGACACCGAGCCCGTGAGGGCTACGACAAACACAGATCATGTCCTTTGAATTGTTTCATCCATAAACTTCGCCAATGCTTCCAGCTTCGCAAATCGCAAATGCATGGCTAAAATAATATGAAACATTTACATATATACTTTGCTTTATTCTGTTTGTTGTTTGTTTCTGGGTACGTTCGTACGCGTTCATTCTTCTCAGCATGGAAACCTGATACAGAGACACTAGCTATCCTATTCTTCATATGTAGACTATTACAAACTGATCCAAGTTATAAAACCTAGTAATCCTCTCCTCTCAGTCTCTCATCATAAGCCTACCTCCATTAGAAACTCGTTCAATGTTAAATTTGTTTAAGTTTTTAATTATGTTTTGCATATATAATATATTAATTTTTGTTTGGTCTCGTGAATTGGCTAATGCAACAAAAATATAGACATGCAGAATAGCCAGTCAACTGTAGGTTATGTATTGCCTGCTTGCAACTTACCCACCAACGGGTTTATGGTTAGTCGCACTCCAGCCAGAAAAATTCCAAAACATTCGGCTGACTTAATGTTTGCTCATTTAGTATATGAAAACAACTAATTTAATTAATAGCTTTTGTCATGAAGCTAACACAGAACATTCAGTTAATTAAGACAACATGCAAAGTTCGAACAAATTATAGTGGTGGTTTGATTTGATTAGGACTTCGTCATATATCCTGCATAAGTGGCCTAGTTCAATATGATAATTAATTTAGCCATTTCTGGATATACACCCAGTTCTTACTAGTTTTTATAATTACTAAGGGTATATTAATCAATATAGTGGGGACTAATTATATGTATTTGATCGATTCTTCTTTATCCTAAACCCATCCCCTATTAGTAAGGGTTGTTATCAATCTTTAAGATTAAACCTTCCAATATTGTATTCTTTTGGTTTACATGAACTTAAATTTTTAATATCTACCACTGAATATGGTACTGCTCAAAGTGCCATCCGATTTCAGTCCTTTGTTAGCATAAACATGGGTATCTATTTTGAACAATTATAGTTAAAGATTGCAGGTATTTTTAAGAATTTAGATGGAGACACAAGGGCCCAGAGAGAGTGTGAGGATGATATTGATTTTGTGCACAATGACAATCAACGTTCAAAGTAGAAGGGCATCTCATCTTTGTTCTCTCTCTCTCTCTCTGTCTCTCTCTCTTATTGAAGACTTTGTCGTGGGAATCCTCCATGAAAAGAGGAAGGAAGGAAAAAGAAGATGATGTTCAGAAAGAGAGGGGGCAAAGGATCCTACGTAACCGATGGAGCTAGCTTTTCTATGCCTGTAAACTTTTTCAGGGCCATTCAAGTGACAACAATGTCCAATCAGAAACCTCAAATGATTGTAGGAGCCAAAGGAATCACGTGAAATTTTCTAATGGAAATTTAAGATCAGTGCATTAAACCTAGAAAGAAACTAATTTCTCAAACGCTCAAATAAAAAGAAAAAGAAGAGAAATTAATGAGTGTCGTATACTAGTGATCAAAATGGCAAACATTTAACGAAGGAATCTCTTGCAAATCACATGGAGGATTAAAGTAGGGATAAGAGTTGTCTCCCGCTCTGATCGGAACCACATGTTCTCTTACTACCTGGAAGTTAGTGAAAAGAGAATAAATGTCTCACTATCAGTGTTACTCAGCGTTTTGGATTGAAAGGCTTTGATTAAAAATTTCAAAGAAAGGCAACAGCCTTTTCCCAGCTTTTAATCTCATCAGTATCACTTTGAGATTTGATTCTTCTTCTGGCCTTGCATGTTTTTCAAAAAAGAAAGATGAGGCTTCTTCTAAAGCCAAACTCCTTTCAACCCATCTAATTAGAATTATTGAATGCGCCTCTGTTTTGATTTAGATGTTACACCTTGCCTCCACATTACAGCTTGACCCCACCCCCACCTACCGTGATTAACTCACTTAATTTCGTCCCATAATCGCTTATTTAGTTGCTCTATAGCTAGTTAAGTTATAATCATCTTGGCAATATAGAACCATCTCTGATTAACAGCGAAACACACAAAGACAAGTTCACATAGAAAAGAAGGAAAAAAAAAAAAAAAACCTCTCCAAATCAAAAGGTCCTAGCCAACAACCATTATATGCCTGGAGAGCATGATGATGGCATCAGCAAGGACTGAGACACTCGGGGGAGACCTATGGCCTAATTAAGCCAGAGCCAGTTGTTAATCCAAAGTTTGTCGGCCAATCCCACAAGCCAGTTTTGGCTTCACCCTGGTTAACGTGGGTCATGATGTAATTGTAATGGGGCATGCTTCCTCTGCCATGATTAAAAAAGAAGGTCCAATTTCACTTAATCAACCAACAGAGATAAATTCATTTATTTAATTCTTTTGGGGCTTATGAGTAATTGACAACTTATATCTTCTAATAATTTAATACTTAATTGTAAGTAAAATACTAAAATCCCTTTTCTTCCATTGATTTTGTAATGCTTTCATTCATTTTACTTTCTTCATTAAATAATTAATATATGTTATATTTTCTTTCTTTTATTTTGGGGGGTTTAGTTTTGATCATCATTATTGTAAAATTTACTTTTCACTCTCCCCACCGCCCTGTTTCTAAAAGGGGATACTTTTTAACGCCATGATGGTATTGGTACATGTTAATTAGATTCTTCTTTCTTCTTGGTGACCCTCTAATTAATCGATAAAGCTTGAATAATTTTGTGGCTGTGGACATAATTTTCTTAACAAAGCCAATCGGATAATCAATGGTTGGCTTTTGGCAACAATTAATGTCCTATTATATATAGATAAATAGGTTTGTAGACCTTCTGGTGAAACTTTGTCGTGGAAAAGTTGATGGGAAAATACCACCTTCAGTCCTAACATCAAGAGAAAGAGAATCAATATGAGAAAAGAAAAAGATAAAAGAGAAAGAGAAATAAAAACCCGTTTTAATCACCAACTTTATGATGAAATCTCATTACAAGTATAGTTGAAAAAAAGGAAATATTGCTGTTCAATGCATGGAGAATCTAATAAAGGATTTGCCTAAGGAATCTGGCTTTGTATTATTTATATTTGTATTCCATTTCTCTCAACTTTTGGTTTCATTCCGGGAACACAAACGATCAATAAACAGACACAGAGCAAGTGACTCTTATTTATTCCTAATTATAAACAATTGTTTTGATTTGAAAGGAGTGCGATTTAACGCACGAATCAGCCCGAGAAGCTTCGTCCTCTACTTGATAGCTTTTGATCTCTACTGTTTTTTGTAAGTATGTGTATGTACATACTCTACTAAGACGACAAAGCAATTGTTATGCAAAGCACTAACTTTTCTTCAAATAAACAAATCTAGATTTCAAAATCAATGCTGTGCTAGCACATAAACAATACTGGTATGCATGAAAATGTGGATGTGACATGCCACAGCATAAATTAAACTGTGTGGTGTGCATGAGCACACGATTGTACAGATATTTATCTGTATACAAGTGGTTTACTAATATAAATTATTGCATATAAGATTATGTCATTTTGAAAAAAATCAGATGCTATTATTTGGACAAGATTTATGTTACGTTGATGCATATGAGAGCTGTACAATTAATTAGCAATATTATTCTGATAAATATATGTAAGTATTTTGGAAAAGCCTGGTTAGAGAGTGTATCCAAAGGTATTTACAATAAATTAAATTTATAATTTATACTCAAACTTTTCTCCTCACTTTTACAGTCCAAGTGCTTCTCTAAAGAGAGTACGTATTTATCTAATTCATGCAACATAGAGATGTCCTACCTATAAAAAAAAATTCAGTGGAAGATTGAATCGAATCCAAATGTTCTTAAACACTTATGATTTTTTCCTTTCTGATTTGTTTATTAATTCTATTATACATGTTGATTATGATGAGACAGAATATTCGTTTCCTTTTTTTAAAAAATAAATTTTTCCTGATACTGAAAATCTAAAAGCGAAGAGTCGACTTCTATTTTAAATAACATTAATACATGGCTTTAATGATAAAGTGCATTGACGTACAGTAGCAGGATTGCGGTTAAAGGTAATCAATTGTATGATTAATTTATAGCAGAAGACAAAAAAGAAATTGCAATAGCTTTTGTCCCAATTTTGTCAATAATTCAAATTAAATTGGTTTCGTACAAATCTATCCATAACATACAGGCATCTACTAACCAGTCCTAAAAATCGACTAAGAAATAAATTATATTATGACTATTATAATTAACATATTTATATTTTAATTATTTCAATTAATTTGTCGAAAAAATATTGTCTTTTGATTAAAAAACTAATTAATTAATGATTAAATTATTATAGTAATTGAGATTTTTTTAGAAATTTTAAAATTTCAAATCAGTATCACCGTATAATTCACTGATAATTATTAAATCCGACAAGAAAAAAAACAAAGCTGTGTTCAAGTAAGATTTGTGTTGTATTGTAGTCGTGAGGATTGCCAAAAGAATAAGCAAAATCGCAATTTTAGTCAATACTGCAATATTCTTAAAACCTAATTAATAGATAAGTTTATGAGTTTTATTTTCTTTACATTTGCAATTCTCCAATACAATAGAGTGCTAATTATTAATTAGTTGGGAGCGGCAAATTAAAGAAAGGCAAAACTTTTTTTTGGTGAAAAGAAGACAAAACTAATCAGTAGCTAGGAAGATGCCGATTCAATTTTTTTGAAAAGATGCCACATTTTAAATGGCATTTGACCCACACAGATTATGATATAAGTTAATATAGACATGTCAACAATCTATGAGAAGGCGAAAAAAAAATCGATTTTATACGAACGTAAATATTGATACGTGTGGAAAACTAATTGTGCATTGAATTGTTGAAGTAGACATAATTTCAAGAGCATCATTAGGGAAATGTGGAATCCAGAGAGCAATGATGCAAAATGAAAAGAAAAGGAACCTTATTTTCTTGCACGATCTGATTATCTCCTTTAGCTGGCACTTTGCACTAACAGTAGCTACACTAATACCATGCCGTTAAGTTTTCCCTTTCATTCATTGAAATATTCCATTTTCTATGCGCATAGTCGTATTTCTATTTGTTTTCCTTGTCAATACTTTCTAACCTAATCATAGATATATCTGTAAAACTTCTACCTTTTCTGATCTTACAAAAATGAACGACTTTTTTCTTCTTTTTGTTACTTTCTCTTTTTCTCATCACAATTTTTTTGACGAGGTTTTCACATCACTGAGACTTTGTGTTTAATTTAATAGGTGATTAAAGCAGCGTAAACAAGTTGAAGATCTGTCTCAATATCTATTAGCTCAAAGCATAAAGTTTAATCTTTTTGCGTTAATCAATTCTAATTTTAAAAGAAGTTTCAAGGCTCCCTAGCTAGGTTGAGGTCGACAAGTTTATTTATCGTGAACAATTTTAAAAGTTTCTAAGTTTATCATGATCTAAAGAAGTTATTATTATACCTTCTTTTATGGCATCTTTTTTATTATTTACTAAGAAATTTTCCACTCCTTGAAATTTGACATTTTTTACTTGTGCTATTTATCTTTGACTATTTAATTTGTTTTCTAACCTTTTGGACATTAACTTTCCTTTTTGGCGCTGAAAATAATTTTGGTTGATTAGTTGTTTTCCCAAGGCACAAAACAAATTAAAGCATAACTTTCTTTTTACTGTAGACATAAAAACTACAAAAAAAATTACTATTGCTAACAACATTTAATCACAGATACAAAACCTATATTATTATAATGAGTTCAAAATATTTGGGCTCTGATCACAACTTTTAATAAGTTCCTTTATTCACTAATATCTTTAGGTGCATAAAAAAAAACTACATATCTTGCGGGGGTTTTAAAATTTTTAATAAAAATATGGTTTCCAAGCTATACTACTTATTTTCTTCGGTGTATTTTTTGTTTTCTGCGCCTTTCATGCATTTGCTCCTTTCGGGGTTTATATATATTACCATTTATTATTTTATTTGTCAAATGTCATTATCAAAATAGTATAGAATCTATCTTTTAAAATTTTTAAAACAAATTTTATCTCACTTCAAAAGTGGATAGTGAGTAATGTGTTATAGAATCCATTAAAAAATAATATTTTTTTTTATAATTTGATTGAGATTCCGAAATATGACTCTTGTATTGTTTGTTCTCCTATATTTACGACTGCTTTTGTTATTTTATTAATAGAGTTGACAAAGTAGATATGTCTCAAAGAGGTTGAGAATAAAGTGTTAAAGTTTTAATCGACCCACCTGGTTGCAATAATGACTCACATAACAATTCAGAATAGATAAAGGGGAAGCCAAAAAATGCAAAACAGGAGAGGCACACTTTCCCTTTAGCAGTTTGACAGAAAGTAAGGAAAAGGGTTCAGGATGGACTTAGTTAGATTGCAACTGAAAAAAAAAGTAATTAAATTATATATATTATTGTCATCCTTCATATTTCTGAACTTATACAATTATGCCTCTAGTTTTAGATCATATATAGACTTTCTCTGTCGTTGATTTAGAGGATTTGTGTCTGAATACTTTTATATATAAAAAGGCATATCAATCTTAATTTAAAAAATCAGAGTGAAATTATATATGTCCCATGAAAATTTAACATATTATATATAGAAGTTATTATGATAATTAAAGCTTTAATCTCTATCGAAAGAAAACTATTTAAGGAGATATATTCAGAGTAAGTATGTCATATTGAAATTCTTAAATAAGGAGAAATTACTTAGTTATATTAAATTTTATAGCAAGAGAGATAATTTTAATTTTCTCCGATATAAGGAGATATTTATGATATTTTGGAACTTTAGTAGAGGAACATAGGTATTTCACTAAAAACAAATCGTATTATTGTTCATAAATAATTTAAAATAAATGGGGAACTTTAGAACTCTTTTTTTTTTTTAATTTCAATTTTATAAAGCACACTCCTCGAAATCGATGGAAAAACAATCATAAGGACTTGTAGAGACTAGGGGAACAAAGATTAGGGTTGGCTGATGAGGTGATGATAGGGTCGTTATCAAATAATTCGAGGAATAAACCAACGTAAAGGCTCTGTGTAGGGCGTGGTTGGTGGCATGGCCTTAAATTCCGCTATTAGTTCATTTGTTTATTAATTGCTTTCCTATCTTCATCTCATCAATGTTTGGAAAATTTCAGGATCAAACCACTTCGTCTTTGTCGTTATTCACCGAGTCCTCAAAGAATAAATCAATAAATATACTACACGCTTGTCCCCTGTTCGCTGTTGCTCGCGTCTCTGTTTTCTCTGTAATTATGTAGACATTATTATAAGCAGTATTACGAAGTCCTCATTTCCTACCACCTTGCTAGCCCGTTGCTTAAAGTTGGAAAGTAAATTGGCCAATTTTTAGTTTCAAAATTACCTCCAACAACATATGCAAGCTTCAATTCCTTTTGGTTTATATGACACAATCTAAAGTTGTACATGTTTTAAGAGTGGAGAATGGAAAAGAAACAAATTTAAAATGAGTTTTTAAATATAATAAAAATATAGGATAACTAAAAGTAGAGCTTAATTTATTTATATTTTATCCCACAAATTTTGGCAAATCTTATAATAAGAAAATGAGATAACATTAAATTTTCTTGTTTTTTTTAGCTTAAAATAATGTGTGAAAATCAAAATCTTTCAAAGTGATGATTTATTTTTACTTTTTTTTTTCTTAATGATTACCTTCTTATTGTCTGTCTCTACAAACAAGCATACCGAACATGGCACTTTTTTTTTAATGGCAGTATAGTTGTGTGATATTGGCATTAATTAGTTTAAAAAGTTTGTCATTAATTTACTTATTTACTTTTTGCTGGATTAAATGCTTTTTTGATTAACTAGCTAATTGTAGCACTAAGTGAAACATGAACCTCTATAAACAAGAACCTTCGGGTGATAGGATGAACTCTTGGTTATTTGTGAGTTTAACCTGCATCAACCAATATTCCACACAGAAGATGAATATAACTGACTAATTATAGAAAGAAATTTGGAAAGAGATACCATATGGTTGCTTCTTAATCTTGGTGTTTATCTTAATTCTTCTTGAGGAAAATTCATGTGGCCGCTAGCCAAAAGGCAAAGCAAGGTAAAAGACAGCTTGTATCAAGAGCATAAATGAAACTACACGTATATTCCATTTTCCTTTTCCTTAATTAGTATTTAGTTGGCATGGAAATTTTCACGAGTTTATTAAGCAGTGCCCACAAATATATATATATATATATATTGATGCGAAAGAGAGAAAGAGAAAAAGATAGTGTGAGTGGTCCAAAAATCCATACGGAAACCCTTACCTCTATCTTACGTTTGATAATTTGAAAATTGAACCATCTCCCAAGAAAAAAGAAAAAAAAAAGGAGGAAACATATCTATGAGGGAGAAGCATTTTATAGAGTACCTTTTTCTTTTGGGCATTTTCTGCATGGAATTGAAGTACAATATATGAAAACAACGATAAAAACCACAGCCAATATAAACTAGAGCTGGTTTCCTAGTACTGTGATGTTTTCCTTGGATGAAAAACTGGTCACCTTGTTTTTAACCTTTACCCCCTCATTAGTGACGAAACCAAGATGCAAAGCTTACGTATATATGAGCCCTTTGAGAGTCTCTTTTGACTTGCTTAAAGCTATATGCAGAGGCTCAAAGTAGCCGTCTCACTCACTCGCTCGCTCGCTCGCAGGCTCGATGTGGAAGTATTGCATTTGTACTCAAAAGAGCACATGTCCTTGTGGACTAGTCCCTTTTGGTAATAGAGATCACAGAGTGTTGGTGCAATAGGACAAGCCGAGCCATGGGCTCTGCACCTTCCTCAAACAAACCGACAAACCACGTGACACAGAGATATATCAAGAGCATATGATAATTAGAAACACGACCTTATTGATCATCATGAGATCTTACAAGATAAAAAGAAAGTAAGGCCCCCTATGATTGCAGTTAGAAGAAAAAAAAACAGATTAAAAGATTATCATCAAAGTTGCCAATGAACAAGAGGTCTCAATTCTTCTAGACACCAAGTACCCCCCATAAAAAAATAAAGGTTAAAAAAATAACAATAATAATGGTAGACATCGTGATTAAGCAAAGACCCATGGTTGACAATGCCATTCCATCTAAAAACTTGAATCTCCTTAATTCCACCCTCTCCTTCTTTATATCCATCTCACATATATATATATATTCTAATTAATTCCACCAAAGTACTGTACCAGTAACTTAATTATCACATTTAACAGTCTAATAATAATCCTCTGACTTGAGAAGAACTAAACATGATATGTGGCTCCAATATTAATTATTTCTATATGTAATAGTCTAACATGGGAGGAGGAAGGAAAGGAAAATATGGGGGGGGGGGGTTGGTTTATTCTGCTACACTGACGTGTTGGACACGTGGCATAGTGGTTCAGAGGATGACAGCAAGGAGGATGTGGATCGGGCAAAGGTCCATAGGTCAATCTCGCTGGGGTAATCCTGCGTGGGAGTGGGACTAATGTAAGCAGCAGCAGCCCTGCTGTGTGTTGATGTTGACGATGATGATGATCGAAGGGTGGGCAATTGCAGATCATGGTCACTGGTGCAATACCCCATGGTGGGGTCATTAAAGCATGCCAGTTGCCTAGATGCCTCGGTTTGGCCATTCAGCTGGGATGCCACCAGCCGATCCAGGGCTGCCCAGTTGGTGAGGCCACCACCTCCTCCACCGCCAGAGCCTCCACCTCCCACCACCATCGATGATGATGCCTCCATTGGATGAACCATGCTGCTGGGGTCAGCACCACTCACCTGGTGGGTCGTGAATGACCCTTCGTTGTCTGTGACCATCTCCACCGGAATAATTGGATGGTACCCATTATTGTTGTCATTATTGTTGTTCTGCTGGCTCTCCATGCTCGTGGACTTTGGGCTCTCCAGGCTCGGGAGCTTCAAGAAACTGTCGTGGTAGCCGCCATTGTTGACGCCCGTGTCAAAGGGCCTTGCGAACCTGCCACAGCTGTAATTCGCTTCGTAACTCTCTTCCTTGCAACCACCCCTTCCCATTTGCTGAAGTATTTGCTCCAGGGCTCCTTCGTCGCAAGAATCAAACAGGTGGCTTCTTCTGGATTCCCCGGTGATGGACGAGGCCAAGGGGCTGTCTAGGGTTTTCAGATGGTTCTTCTTCTTGAATATTCTGCACACCACCCAACCTTCTTCCTGGGCAGCATCTCCCATCACATTGGAGACCTAAATTTTGCCACAAGCAGAATCGTTCACATCGAGTTGCTGGCAAGAATTGTAATTAGAAACTGCATGTGTTTGTTTGAGTTGCTTACAATATTGGTGTCGCTGGTGTTGTCGTCTAGTCTGTATTCATGCATGATCCAATCGGACTTTTGGCCGTGCGGGGCTCGGCCTTTGTAGAAAACCAGCGTCTTTCTCATTCCGATCCTCTTCCCGTTGCTGTATATCACCTTGTCGCGGCCGGTGGCCTTCCAGAACCCAGCAGCTGTGGCCCGATTAGTACGCGTTCCCGTGGGATACTTCTTGTCTTTGTGGCTGAAGAAGTACCAATCGTTTTGTGGGGTGGTTCCTATCTTGCACTTCTCTGCAAAAGAGACACACCTCAAATTGGTGAGATAACTCATGCCATGATGCTGTGTTTCCAGCAATATTACCTTCCACATGAGATGCAAATCGAAGAAGAAATTAAAGTTGGGAAAATCAGAAGCTGTTGTTTTCACTCATCGCACCTTGTATGTCCCATGGCTCGAGCTTGTTGAGATCAACGTCGCGAATCACGTCGAGGTCAATCTTCTCGTAGGAGACCTTCTTCCTCAGGTAGTACTGCAGCAGCTCCTCCTCCGTTGGATGAAACCGGAAGCCTGGAGGGACTTGAGATTGTCCATTCACAGATATACTCATGCTTTCCTGCATTCAGGGGAACCAAGAGAGCGATAGCACTGAGGAAAGAAGGCTAGATAGCTAGTGGTTCTAGATATTCCGGGGACCCAAAGAGCAGAGAGAACACATTCAGAATTAGAAACCAAAATAGGTAGACTACAAGGAAGGAAAGGGAAGATAATGAAGTGGTGAGTATACTGGAATGAGTATGTAAAGGAAGACTATATATATGTGCTGTGTGACAGAAAGGACCAAAAGATGTGTAAGAGAAATTATTAAAAAAAAAGGGTAGAAAAAAAGAAAAAAAATGGTTTATTTTTTGTTTTAATGCTTGAAGGGACACCAGACACCAATAACCAATTGGGTATATGGGTTATAACATAATGAAGTGTGGGGTTAGTTTTACTATGCTGCGAGAAGAGCCACCTACCAAGAAAGACGGAGAAAGGGGGTTTACTGTCGAGGGAAAATAGTTGGTGGGGGCCATGTGTATGCGGGTATCACTTAGGGGCCCCATGTGGATGGACGTTGTGGGCAACTCAGAAGAGTAAGGGCGCACGCCCCCATCCACAACTACGACCCCTGACCTTAAAATCTCCATGGAAAAGCACCTCTCAAACAACCATGGACCATGGGCAAATTAACCCCTCCCTCTCTCTCTCTCTCTCTCTCTCTCTCTCTCTCTCTCTTTATTCAGAGACCGAGATAGCCATTTCTCTTTCTATTTCTTTTGTTTTTTTCCCCCTCTCTTTCTCTCTCATGTTTGGCTTGGGCAACCACCGCAACAAGAAAAAGAGATCATGGGGTAGGGATTGCGCTTTCAGGACCCGTTAGATGAAAATTAGAAAATTTTGATGGATGGTAACAAGTTGGAACAACAATCTGTTTCTGTAGAATAAAAAAAAAGAATAGTTCTGGTTTTTAAATTCGAAATTTTCATGCTCCGTTTCATACATACATATATACATTGTGATTTGTCTCTTACTCATCCTGCTTCTTCCTTTTTCTTCTTTCTTGATCTTGCTTTTCTTTTTCTCTCTTGATCATTTTTACCTTTTTAGTCATTGTCGCATCATCATCTTATTTGAAAACAGAAAGGTCAATAAAAGCATAGAGCAGTATTAAAAGTAATAATATACTAGTCAAAATAAAATTAATTGGTATATATAAATTATCTGAGTAATGCTACATGTAAAAGCCGCATGTCTTGCATATATTAATTAGAAAATTCTCTTTTAGCATATGTATATGCAGAGCATTGAAGCTTAGCTGTTATGTATTTTGATGAGAATTTAACGTTTCTCAGCATGACCTTCCCTTCCCCTTTCAAATGTTGTTATAAGCATCTCCTAATAAGAATTCACATTGAAAAGCCCATCAATTTGGACTTGCAGAGATAGAAAAAAGTATGTGTTTCATAATTTTTTTTTCATAATTTGTTTCATAATCTAAAAATATCATGATATTTCTACAAAAAAAAAACACCATATATGAATTATTTTCATCAGGTGTAAACTTAAAATATATAATATCCAAAACATGATTTCAAAGAATTTTTCTTTATGTATTTATTAGATATATCAAATTTTAGTAAGTAGCAATAGTTTTAATTCACAACATTAATTAATTTATAGTTACGACTGCCAAATATGGTGAAGAGGAGAAGAAATTGGAAATTAAGGGATATGTCAAACATTATAAAATTAGAACTTTTTTCGTATTAAAATCAATTATGCTGACTTGCCGAACTTTTTTTTTTTCAAATTTTATTTGTTCACGTGTATAATCAACTCAGTATGAGATCATTAATTTCTACCCTAAACCTTAATCTCTCAAATAGAAATGAGATTTAATATGTGTTTGGATTAACTTATTTTATACTCAAACTAAGTTATAATCAAAAGTTTACTCAAAGAGTTTTTGACCAAAAAAAAAACCATTTTGTCCTAAAAATTAATTAAAACTAACCATGCACTTAACCCCAAGATCTACTATACATAAATCGGCTAATAAATTCTTGTTATAGCTTTTAGCATGGATTTACGTGGACTATCATTTATTAGAAGCAGTTTGTGGAATTTTTACTACTAAAGTACGTAAGTTACCTACTCTATCATTGTTATTTTTACCTTCACCATCAGTTACACTATTATACATGAATGCATAAATATATCATCTTCGTTACTTCACTGTGTTGCATCAGCAGCCCCCTTCCTTTCTCCCTTGTCGCCCATAAATACAACCACCTGTTAGTTACTATCAAGTTATATAATATTATGAGAGAAAAGTAGAAAAGTACATGTACATATTATTTATAAGAGCAAACTACTATCTTCTTCCTCTCGTATTACATGTTTACGTATCATATTACCTACCCCTCCCCCTCCCATGAAAATTTATATACACAAAATTCTATATATTGTATTTATTATAAAGCAAATTACTATAACTAACTTCAAAGTATTGTCAAACATAACAAATTTATTAACTGAGTCATTAGCTCATGAATATCTTGTGATCAATTGTCATTCATACCTTATTCAACGTTATATATTAATTAAAAATACACATTTATTTTATATAGTTGAATTAAAGTTTCATTTTGTTAGTTAATCATTTGAATATATTCTTATTAATATTACCACTTAATATGGTGGCTCTTATTGTCATAATAACCAATTTGTTTTCGCATCAAATAGGTCCCTATGGAGGCAAACAAAAATAATCGTAAGAAAGAAAAGTTAATTGTATTTTGCGTGAAATTCTTAACATGTTTACTAATTCTCAGGAGATTTTGAAATTTTTATTGTAGTTACAATAATTACCGAAGACAAGGGTGATACTCGATTATTATAATTAAATAAATTTCTCAGTTGTCTTCTTAGTAGAGAAGGATTGACATGTAAACTAAGCTATCTAATTAATGATGGGTTAAGAAATTACAAAGTTAATATTATTCAATAGTTAGTTATTAATCACGTTTACTAATTAGAGCATAGAATCACTTTAGCTGTCGTAACGTTGACTTACATGGGAAAAAAGAAATGCCATTAACAAACTTGATGTTTGTTTCTTCTTCTTGTTTTCTGTTCTTTTTTCTTTTTCTTCCTCCTCGTCTTCCTCACTTGTGAAGTTAGCCATCTGGTGGAGACTAAGAAATTTCCAAATTTTTTAGTTTCCTGCACAAGGGGATATATATGTAGACTTACTATATGGACAAATTTTTTTCTTGTTATGAAGCAAACCGCAATCAAGAAATCCAAAATTTCAATACCATTCTGAGGAAAACGTCAATAATACTATTCTTAATATTGTGATTCTGAATCTTTCTACTTGTTTTGGCCATAGAGTGAATTGAGCTATATATGAGGCACTACCCATATACTATTCGCATTTTGCCCCACTAATATTGTCTCCTCTTTCCTTTTCAACTGAATCTTTTCTGGAGTGCTTTAACAGTCTATCGAGTAGTGATTAAACTACAAGTACAAAATCATAGGCCATTATTAACATAAGCAGTCATACTTGATCAGAGTCATTATGATGACCTCATGAATATTAACTAATGAATTAGGTGGCCATAGTCAATCTGGTTGTTTTTCTGAGGTATTTTAAGATTACTTAACACAGCAATTAACCAATTGATTAATTAATTAAGTAGTCCCGAAAATTGTGAATTTTAAAATGATTGATCATGTTAAATAGTTCAAGTTGCAAATAGAAGATGATCACTTCTAGTTGATGATGATCCTATCCATTTCAGCTTTAACTAAAAAAAAATTTTGCTTTAAAAATAAGAAACTCTTACCGTTGTCAAAGTTCTTCCTTTGCTGATTCGCTTGACTTTTCTTGCTTTCTTTCAAATCCATTATTCTTATAAGTTACCCTTTTTAAAAATAAAAAATAATTTTCAAATCAATTTCCTTTTTTCAGTATGTTGCAATACACACTTCTGGTGAAAATATATCATATATTGCTTCTTTATCAAATTCACTCTATCTGTGAAGATGGATTTTTCCTGTTCGCATGTCTCTCACACGTACACATATTTTTGGCTGAAGAGCCCAAAATTTGTTAATTGGAGATGGAGTACGTATTTAGTGACTTTAGTGAATGATATGATATCAGTCACTAAATACGTACTTGATATGATAAATCCGTACCGTATAGCCATGCACATATAAATAATGTATATCAAAATACCTTGTTTGTATTACTATATATATTAATACAAAGAGGCTTGTTCAAACAATTGTTATCATATTGCATGCACGTAATATTATTTATAGAACTAAGCGTACCTAACAAATTCCGACAAAGGTTGTATTTGGCAGTTATAGATTGTGGAAGACAATGATTGGGATGAAACAACCTAACTTGTAATTAAGAATCGACTCAAATTAAATACCTTTCTTTTTTTAAGTAGGTCATATTATTATAAGCTAGAATTCATCATGTATTTTAATTTTTTAAAATAGTTGTTGTTATCGTGTTATTTTCTTAATCGTATTTCGTATTCTACGTGTAGAGAAGACTGGATTAAAAAATAGGTCACTTGAAACCCATTAAAAATAGCCCTTTCCGTGCTATTATGGGAAGTTAAGACCACAGAACAAAACCAAAATATTCAGCTGCTAGGTTTGAAATTGTATTCCTAAACTACTCATCAATCTTAAAATTAGGTAATATGTCTATCGGACAAAAGACTCTTAGGTTATATATGTGTACATATTACATGATAGCTATCAGGGTACTGTTAATACTGTGATTTCGTGAGTTTGTTAAGGTTATATATAAAAGAAATGATTCAGATGGAATATTTAATTGCAAAGAAATTAATGTTAAAAGAATTAATTTTAGAATTTTGAGTTTGTTTAAGTAATATAAGATATAATTACTTTCAAAATGTAAGATGTTTTTGAAAAAAAATATTTTATTTTGATTGTGAAAATTAATTTATAATGCTGATTGTAAATTTTTTATAAAAGAAAAAAACTTTTGAGTCCCACATCATGATCAATTTTATTCATAAGAAAAGCAACTCTTAAATCACTTCCTTCAAAATTAATTCTTACAAAAACAATTATTTCTTCGTACAGCGCTTGAACACATAAGGTCAAATTTTGGTTCTTGATGTGAGGAATCTCAACTTAAAGACCTTATTTAACCTTATTTTTCTCATAAAGCATACATCGTGTGTCAAATAGTTTAACAAGCAAGCTTACGAAAGAAGAGACGTAGTTCGACTTTATTCCAATATTTTTATGCTATAAAACAAGATGATTTATATAATATATATTTACGATTGATTACTTTAAAAAAATCAGTAAAAGACAAGTCCCTGATTAGTTAGATGAAAATAAGGACTCAAAAGTGATTTGTCACGTATAAGTAGATTGCAATCTTAGATAAATTTTATTTGTAATATTAGGAGTTCAAATTCTAAAGTTGTTATTTAGAAGATGACTTTACCTAATTACTTCCCTTCATCTAAGGAATTAGCCTCATAATAATGCTTATGGGAATATCATGGTCAAAGACCAAAAGTTAGAAAAAAAAATAAAGATTATCAACTAACAAATTGCGACTCAAGTAATAAGTAAACTCGAATAGTTAAGTAGCCGAGAAGCTTCTGTAATATTAATGATTCAAACTCCACCGCAAAAATGCACCCGAGGGAAGAACAACTTTAGTATCTTGTACGAAATTAGTTTCACGCAAGGACAAAAAAGCAAGGATTATGCATGATCTTTTTCAGCCAAGTAATTAAGTATCTGAAACTCTAAGTGGTTTTAATTATGCCTGCATACTCACATACAAAGACACATATATATGTATTAGTTGTGATTCACTTTCTTCGTAACGTCATCAATAAAGAAAGAAATGTGTTTAGTTAAGAAACGTCCACAGGTCACAGTACTAATCATTTTCATTGTGCTCCAAAATTCCTTGACTCTAATCATTAATTTTGGCTGATAGCCGACGGAGCAACCACTTTTAGTTACTAACCGGCACTAATGGCATTGATGATATTTTATATCCATTTTTTTTTCATTTTTCATATATTTTCTTTGCTCTTTTTATGACACTTAATTAATTTTACAAGTGGAGTAATACCTTGACTTTTTTATTACAAAAAAAAAGGTTTATGATCTGGTGTGAAAAAAATAGTTAAAGTGCAAGTAAAACAACTTGGTTTTGAATTAAAACTTTTAAATAATATTGTGATTTTTTTATTAACTTGATAACAGAGAAAGAAAAAAAGGGGCAAGACTGAACTCACAACAACAAATATTAATACATCATGGTAATTAAATATTATTACTGATGTCGCGTAAGTTATGAGCTCCGTCTAAGTTTTTATATTCTTTTCTTTTTCTTAGTCCCTCCAATGGTTTTCCTAAACATGTATTAGTTTGTCAAATTACAGTAGAGAAACATGATTACAACTATATAGGTATTTGGGTTTAAACTTGTAATCATTAATCATTCAACATGATTACAAAAAAAAAAATCTCAACCACTATGTCAGCTGCATAACAATAATGTGACAGATCACCAATATTCACAGAACCTAGGAAATAATTTTCTCTGCATTACATGGCAATAATAATAAAATCTTGAGAACTAATAGTCCTTCTATTAAAATATTTTTTAAAAAATTTTTTAATCAATACGTATGTTTTTCTTTTCTTTTCATTTTCCTTGTATATTGATCAAGTGCTACCCAACATACATAATATAGTAGCATATATATTCCTCTCCCATAAATTAAAGCCTATATGTTCATTCAAACTCAAAACATTCCGAAAAAAGAAAGAAAAAATATCACCATTAAGATGCGGAGATACTAATATACCTTTCTCGTGTAAAATCATTGATTATTCATACTAGTTAATCCAACAAAACACACATTCCTGTCTTAAACAAGTGGTGCAAACAGCAAAGCACAAAAATGGTGCACCATTTTAGGCGGTGTGGAAATGAAATGAGGCATTTCTTTAATTTCGCAAAGATTGAAATCAATTTTCGGAAAAGGTGTAGAACAATAATTTCACCTTTGCTCTCGTTAATTAGAAAGCAAACAAGGGAACATCATTTATCTCCGACAACCTAGAAGTTCAAACTAGACGACAAAACAGCATGGACAAGTTGTTACAGTGCTGAAATATATGATCCTAAGTGGCTTTTTTTTAGTATCATTTTGAAGAAGAATCATGAGTCTGCCGCCAGCACTAATTGCACTTTCGACACTGAAAAAATTATTACTCCAATTGACGAATTGAAATCTTTGCTGTTAGGGTAGTTAGTAATGTGACACAGTGCCCAAATGACAGTGAAAGAACGAGAGAGAGAAAGAGAGTTTGTGAGTTTGTTAGAGTTTCTTCCACACATTTATCATATAACACACCTACGACCAATCCAGCCAGAGTTGAATAGGTTTCATTGAAACGAATTCAACACTTACTTCTAAAAATTATCAAATTCTCAAAGCTGCATAATCACATTTTACTATAATTGCAGTTGTCAATATCTATCTGAAATTTCGTTTTGGTATTTTCCGGTGTTTGGTTTGAAAAACGCCATCCTCTGTATAATTTGTGCAAAAAAGCATTTGTTTTTAACAAAATAGAATCTTTAGATAATAAGAAAAAGAGAGCACTTTCCTTTATTCGGTGAAAAATAATTTTTTAGAAAATATTTTACTGAATAATAAAAAAATACATTTTGATAACAAATGTTATTATTATAACCCATTTAACTAAGAGAAAATGACTTCCCTTTTAGAAGGAAAATCATTTTCTTAAACAAAGTAAAATATAAGTTTTTTAAAATGCAAATATTATTATTATAACCCATTTAACTAAGAGAAAATGACTTCTCTTTTAGAGAAAATCATTTTCTTAAACAAAGTAAACTATAATTTTTTTAAAATGCATAATTTGTTATAAAAATATATTGTCAAAAAAATTAATTACATGTAAATATTAACAATAAATTATTTATTATTAAAAAAAATTTCCCACTATCAAATTAATCATTTTTCCACGGAAATAAAAGGAGTTAATTCGAAACTCTGATATGGTGTATAATATAGTGATTTCTGAAATCTAGTTGGAAAGTAGGGGAAGGGGTGGCAGCTAAGTATTTTGCATGGGAAGCAACATTTCATGTTGGTGCTCCTGTTATGGTTGGGAAGGTCGTACTGGAGGTGAGATGTCAACATATAGTCACAGAGAGGTTCGGTTTGGAACTAGAAATTGAACACACTTAGCCTACCAATTACCATCTATGGCTTGTTTAGAGACTTGCCCCCAAACAGAAAATCTGACCGGGTATCCAATTATCCCTAATATACCTAGCTATATAAGTATTAGCTAGCTTATTTGGTTTCGTTTGATATGTTGTATAAGTGATAAATAATATAATATAATTAATATTATTTATTTTTATACAGTATTTAGATAAAATATTAAATATTATAAAATTCAATCAAAATAATTTTATTTATTTAAAACTTATAATAAATAAGAATCAAATTATTTTATTTTATACGATTTTATATAATTAAAATTAAATAAAATTATTTTAATTAAATAAATTATTATATAATATCTTATAAAATATAAATAATATTAATTATATTATATTATTCATTCTTTACGTCATGTATCAAACCGGACTGTGTATATATCTACCGTAGTAGTTTTTACAAAGAAAAAGAATCTATCATGGTCAAAGTAGTAGGAAGCATATTAAAGGCGAGATTCCTTCTCAATAATGCACTGCGACAGATCACATCTCAAAGATAATTTTTCCTTTAATATGGTTTCTGTCAATCTCACACCTGCATGACTTAGCTGGTCATTCATAGCAATTTGATTATGAAATAAATAAATTAACAATCTTTTCAATGACATGAATGCTCTGCATACATGCGTTCAGACATTTGAATCAGACGAAGAGCTTTAATGGGTTCCAAATTTCCAATCTTTCCAAAGTCAGATTTTTGCAATTTTGGCCACATTATGCTCTGAATTTTTCTTTTCTTTGTGAATTTATTGCTCTAGATATTCCTAAATAGTAATCCAAATGAGCCACCCCCTTTATAAGATATGAAGATCTTTCTCTCTTATTATTTCTATTCTTTCTGCTGAACCCTATAGGCCTCTCATCCCACAAGAAAAAAAGAGCTAACCATTTATTTACTAACAAAAATTTCAGTGAAATGCTTTTCTTTTTCATTGTAGAAAACAAATTAAAGAAATACAATATTACAGGGGGAAAAATATATTTGGTAATTAGTATGAAGTAATTATAAAAAAATATTTCTACCGTAAAATTGAAATGAAACAAAATCATGAGATAAAAAATAGCAAACATAACCGTCTAGCTGTAAACCTCTTCTTAGAAATATTATAAACGACAAACGGATCATGTGATAGATAATTGCAAAATTGGTACTTTAACTATAATGATTAGATCATGTGACATTAACTAAGTTAATTAAAAAAAAAGCCACGTGTTATTAAATAAGTTAAAGGGTACAAATTAGGTTTCCTTTTTTAAATTTTAACATATTTAAAAATATCAGTATTACGTATATTGAATTTAAAATGTCTATATCTAAATCTCCGAGAATCGTAATTATTAACAGTCTGTTTAATTTGGTATAAAATTGACGTTGAGATAAAGCGTTGAAATAAATTAACCTTTTTTTTTCTTCAGCTCAATGCGCATTGGCATTTGAATAAAGTTGATACAAACAGGCTCTAGAACCGGGAACATTATATGGGAAGCTTCAATTATTGACTGAAAGCTGGAATAGGACGCAACATCGATAGAGGAAGCAGATTCAAGTAGATTTAATCTAAGGTTTGACAAGGTCATTTAATATGGTAAATTTATGAAAGAACTGGCCCTCTCTTCGATTTAAGATTAATATATTTCAAATCAAGTGTCACAGGAAACATATGCAGGAAAAATTAATTACGTAAATTATAATATACCAATAAGCTGTCCCTTCATGCAGAAAGGCTGCTGTACGATTACGAATTAAATAAATACGTAGAAAACTATGGCTTTCCATGCATGCATGAGAGCGGGCCAAGGTAGAACAAGAAGAAAATTCATAATTTTGTAAGTCTCTCTAGCGCAATTTTTCTTTTTCTTTTTCATTTCTCTCTCAAATGTGTCTGAAGCTAAACACAAAAAAAAGATAGCCTAATACAGCAGGGTTGGAGAAATTACTCACCTGCATGCGAATTTTGGCGATAATTCATGCCATCTATTTAATTACATGGCTCGAGAGACATGAAACCAATGAGGATCAGATTTATATCATTTGACAAAGTCATATCAGCATAGTCTTAAACTAAACGAAAGTTTGTGTAGACTTCTTTTTTCTTTTAACGAATTAGGCATAAACTACTGAGTTTCTTTTCTTCTATTTTTCGTAAGCCATAGTCATAGACTTTGTCATTTTTCACTCTCTGTACTCATCATTTGCAGACAACCATTCTCTACTCAGAAACTTCCAGCCTTTCAAAGGTTAAGCCTCTGTTGCCCCTTTGCCAGAGATATCCCACCAGATGCTACGTGTGGTTTTACATTTTTCCTTTTACATTATTCAAATTATGATAATGACTCTCAAATATAAAAAAATATTTAACATATATAATGAGTGCTCATTCCCTGTATTAAGTTTATATTTCTTCATGAATTTTTTTTTAAAATAAATGCATGATGTCAAAAACAAACATCAAGTAGCCTATATTTTAACTATCAATTGTTTGAAGACCTACTAATAGCTTCTATCTTCAAATGAAATGTTTAAAAGTGAAGTAATTTTTTGTTCTAATATATGGTTTGCTCAAGAAAGAATCATATTTTAATTTTTCTTTTTCCATTTTTATCTTTAATGCATAAATAATAATTTTAATCAACGATGATAAATAAACAAACAAAATAATTGTTAGTTTACTCTAACTTGCAATTGCAATTTCAGCTTTCTAAACGATAATAAGTATTTGCTTAAATTAACTTATTTTGTAATAAAAAAAATTCTTCAACCAAAACTCTTCAAAATATTTTGATTATTAACTTTTTGAAAATAAAATAAATTAATATAAATACACATTAAGTATTTTTACCTTTGTAAAATGAAGACCTATAATGAAATCATCATTTTGTATTTTTAACCACAAAATTTTTATTTATACATGCAAAATAACGATAAGGATGAAAACTTCATTCTGCTTGTCAAAATTTTCTAAGAGGATGCGGTCTATGGCTAGCAGATGTAAACATATTTAATACACGTGAAAATTGAAGAGTATTATAATGAATTTAACTATTAACTTGTACTAGTACGCCAGACATTGAGAATAGGTGTACAAATGAGGTTGGTGTTTAAGAACTAGTAGACACTTGAATCTCTAATTTCTAAAGGTAAAATATTGAATATTGATAGCGAAGGACGTATTAATCATTGAAAATCTTGAATTTTTATATTTTTCTTTTTGATCATATTCATAGACGACAATTTTCAAAATCAAAATGCAGTTTCTCTCTTTTTTTTTTTGGTACAATATAGTTTCTCTTTTTACTCTTTTATATTTACACACACACATATTCATAATTAGTTAATTTCGTCTATCTACTTTGTTATATATATGTTTATCTAGGCATTCATACACGTCCAATGATCTGAACTCATACTTTAATTTATATTAATATATAAATAATTCACAATATAAATCATTGATTAAATTTCAAGTTTCAGTTACATATTCATACAAATTTTTTTTTTTCAATGTGAATTACATATTCATACAAGTTGAAGAAAGAGAAACTATCATCATCATCATCATACTCCAATAATTCATGGATGATGCCAGCATTAATTTATGCATGCAGAGACGAATATAATTTTCAAGTCTAAAGAGACGCAGTCAAAGATGAAATGAGAGAAGATGCGATGGTGCAACTTCCTTATCGTGATTAACGAAGATTTCATTCCCTTTAGTAGAGGAAATTTGAACATACTCTAAAAATACTCTAATTGTAGTAGATCCATAATGTTGATAAGAAGATTAAATATAAATTTTTAAAATTAATTTTTAATTATGACATAAAGTTATAAACTAATAATTAATCATAATACGTCGAAGTATATAACAACTCCGTGCTGAAGCTAGCTTTTCACATCCTAGGGGCCTATACCACATTATTATTGATGACTTTGAATCTTATAATATTTTTTCTCTTTCTGTTATATAGCGCAATATTGTTGACTTTGTGCGTAAAATATTGGGTTGGTGTTGTGTCTCTTTTCATATCTTCCTTAATAATTTCATGTAAAATAAATCAAAGGGTTTCTACTTTCTAGCATTCTAGGCACCTAGAAATATTATACATTACGTTGATTTATGATACACATTAATTCTCTCACATATGCTAGATATGCTGAGAGACATATAGAATCAAACTTTAATACTGAAAGGCCATTGATATACCTTTTCATAAGAGATGGCCAAAAAAAAAATCGAGTAATAATTAACAGAAACCAATGTAATGAACATCACCAAGGTTTAATGATATAGACGGCAAATTATCTCTTTGTTGCTTAACTATTGCCTTTCTGTTCCTCTTGAAACCATTTTCGATTATGTAGGCTTTTTTACCTTGCTGGTGATGATCAGTGTCGAAGTTCATCTCACAGTTTACATATATTTAACATAAATTATCATCCTAATCTCTCTTCCTTTTTCGAATTTGTAACTTTTAAATTCCATATTCTTTTGACTTTAATTAGCATGGAGGGCCGTAGGAAAAAAGGGAAGCTTTTAAAGGTTGGGTTTTGATAAAACATTTTGCTTCACTTTATATTATAATGATCTCTTTATGAAGGAGGTAAATACTATTTGAACAAACCTAGATGAAACCTAAAGGAGGTATATTATGATGATCTCCTTTTTTTTTGTAACAAAAAAAAATCCTAAATGAAACCTCGATAGCTATTTAATCTTTCTTTAAATCGCGGATCTTGTGAAACCTTATTACATAAAAGTTCCAAATCTAAGTAGCACTGTTTTGTTTTATCTTTTCAGTATTTTGTGGCGGCTGGTGTGCAAACTGCAAACCGATTGTTTCCGTAACAAATAGATGGCCTAGCGAACTTGGTCGGCTATATTTTATGTATTTCATCTACGTAGCAACCCTAGCTTATTCTCCCAAAGCAGATCCATTGTTGATGTTACTTTGCCAAAATCTATACCACTTTGACCCCTTAATGAGACATTACTTTAATTTGGCTGCGAAAAAAACAAAGCATTTTACAAGCGTTTAACTTGATAACATTTAGCTACACATAAACACGTTAGGGCTTTATATCTTTTGGAAGCCTTTTGTGGCAAAAAAAAAAATGCAACAATAAGGTGAATATTGTTTAATAGCTAAAGTTTAAAGAATTTCTAAGACAGTATTTATTACAATACTTCTAGAAAAGCAAATATATGTGTGTGTGTAGTAAAATTTCCAGGTTAATCTTAATTAGAGTGAATGTGGAAATTTACTTTTCTCTTTTTCTAAATGGTAAGTAAGACATTATGATCTCAAATGTGACAACCCGCACCTACATATATGCAGTAAAAGAGTAGGAATTTAATCTTGATTTAAAATGATTAGCAGTACGTCCTATATATGCAATCATGCACAGCTTTTTTTTTTTTTGCCAAAGGCTTACATATGACAACAACCATAATTGGTCTAACACTCTATCCTTTAAGCGTATCACAAGAGCTCAACAACAAATAGGTAATAAAAAACTTCAATAAATTTAACAAAATGCTTTTATATATATTCAAGATGGCATCTTCTTTTATGCTATATAAAATTTGTGATCATCAATTCGAAATTGTTTTGACTTTTAACATTAAACCTCCAGGGGGAGACAAGAAGCAAAGGAGTGGGGGAAACTTTTAAAGTTCGGGTTTCCATAAAGTTGCTACTTTATTCTGCTGGTCTCTTTATAAAAGCAAAGCAGAATTATGTGAAGAAAATATAGCAAGCGTTGCTTTTCCCTCTTTTTACAGGAACAACAACTAATCATCTGGTTTTATTTAACCCTCCTCTCAATACATCTTGCTGGAAAAAAAATATTATAAAATGTGAGTCATTGAGATGTCTATCTCTTGCTTTTCTCTTTGTTTCCAACGTGGGATTTTAGTCACATGCAATGAAAGTTGTAATATTCGAGATGGCATTACATATCAATTATTTTCTGTCATTTTCTCAGAAAAATAAGACAAGCCCAGCTGGGTCAGTTGCTCAGTTACGATATCATTTTCTTTGGATAGAAATAACCTGAGCACGTACGGGGGACTGGTTTTTCATTTCTCAATATATTTATTTCCATTACTATTTGTTGAGTAGTAGAGAGACGATACATTTAGAAAGGATCCAAAATTCCAAACATATATAGTTCAAGTTGCTGACGTAAATAGCAATAATTTTTATTTATTTTTGGTGCGAGGCAATATTTTTATTTATCCTCTGGTAGGTGCAGTGTGGACTGCAAAAGTACAGCTTAAGGCAATCATATATTATATATATTAGATATCCTTTTATACGTTCATGCATAATCTTTGAGTATCTCATGCAGATTTGTTCTTGTTATTTTATTGAACCTACGTTTGAGCACCTATGCCGTTAGTTTAGTTCTGAAACTGAGTCCTTTGCAAGCAATCAATTACAGTATATTAATGTTTCTCTTAAAAGGATTTAATTTTGATCCCCTATCAACGTAAAGTTTTTTATACTATCATCTTGCATATTATTAAAAATATTTGATTTTTTTATATAGTCGTTATTATAGTCAAATTTATTTAATAATTTGACAACTTGTAGTTTAATAATAGTGTAAAACTTTTTACATTGACTATGTATCAAAATTAAACTCTTAAATCTTACTTTAATAAAGATGAAGGCGATTAAAAAAATACTATATAATCAGAATTTTCTTACCAAAAATTTTGAATAAATGATTTAGCATTTTTATTAACTATTAGATAAGTGAGTAATTTTTACTATTTAATTGTATCCAAGAACTTTTTTTACTGAATTTTGTCAAAAATTCTGATTATTTTTTTTAACCATGTAGCATTGCTCTAAAAAAAAATGTTATAGTTGTCATACTGAGTAGTTCCTGTAATAAATAAGTCATTGTTTCTTCTTGTGTTTATGAAAGTTCAAATGTTATAAATTCGTTTACAAGTTATGCTATTCTCATACCATTATATATATACTACTTCTATATTTATATATATCGATACAAATTAGACCCAACTAAATTTTAATTAGAAATTAATCTAAATTTTAACTGTGTAGTTTAGATTTTTTTTATACGTCATTCAGTGTGAACTAAATATCGTAGAAAAACCACTTCTTTTTTTATACATCATCAATTACTGCAACATTTTTTTTGCAAGCGATACTGAAACTTTTGAAGAAAGAAAAAAATTTGAATATTTTTTAGCTTTTTCTGTTACAGTCACCATTTAAAGCGAAAGCTCATTGATCAGTACGAAATTCATGATCATTGCTTATCAGAATTGCGACGATGCCGCAGACAGATCAGTACATAATTCTAGTAAGTCTCACTGCTTCGAGTCTCAATCTTATTGTTGTTCTCAACTATCCGGAAGATTCTATTTATTTCGAACATTTTAATATTTTTTTATTCTGAAACAAATTTTAAATGAACAATCATTGAATTATTAAATGGTCTCCACTATTTAATTATATTTAATAATTTTCTTTTATTTTATTAAAATTCTGTCAAAAATTTTAATTTTTTTTTCTAACTACGTACATTATTCATCTCAAATTATAGAGTATGAATGCTAATTAATTAATAATTGGTTCCCCACATAATGTATGATCGTTATGTGCCTACCTATTCAAGAATTATATGATTGTGCTTGGAAGCTGTAAATTTAAGTTATAGCACTCAATATCCGTAAATGAATGCATTCATTAAAGTTAATAATTATATTAATTTAAAACTTAATTCATTCGCGAATCACATATTATATGTTGATGCTAGAATTTTTATGGTCGTCCTCGGGGAACATTGCGTAGAAGATACGAAGGAAACCATTATAAGCATCTTGAGTCCATAGCCCCTAAAAGAGACTATGATATATATTAAGTCTGATCTCTTAGTTGGTATTGAATGTTTCAAGCATAAATATCATAAATTAGGTATATACTTCATTTCGTTTTATCTCTCGTTTTAAAGAAAAATATTTTGTTTTATTTTATTTATTCTTTTACTAAAAAATCAAAGAAATATAAATTATTTTTTTTTAATTTTATTCTAAATAAGAGAATTAATGAAATAAACAAATATTTTAATTTTTAATAAATTTTTTTGTTAAATCTAGTTATTTTTTTTTTGTAAATAATGTTATTTAATGACTTTCTAATTTTTGTATAAATATTTTAAATGACAAATAAAAAAATATAAAAAGTATAACAGAATGATATAGCTTAGTGTCAATATAACTTAATTAGACACACGATCTAAAAAGGTGTAGCCCACTTAATATGGATCGCGTAAATATAATTTCTTATTTTACAGATTGATCCTAACGATCCTTGGAGCGTAGAAATTAAACCAAACTTCAGTGTTTTTTTTTTTTCTTACATCAAGATTATCTTTTGGTTAATTTTTACATCAATTGAAATTAAATCTTCTGTATAATTTTAAAAGCGTACCGTCTATATCAGTTTGGTATCTGAAGGAGAATTAATTTTCTTATATACTAGCTTAAAATTTGAATCCAAATATTTAAAGGAAGCAAACACCCTAAGATACTAGGCTAACAACTGTGATTAACTTAAGTGCTTAGTTTAAGGTACAGAAAAGCCAAAGTAAAAATTTTAGTTAAACTTAGTCCCCGATGTCCTGGACGGGCTAGATATATTATGTGCGAAATATCCGAACAAATTTTATAAAGAGTTCAATGCTCGTTAAGTTCATCCAAAAACTTTTTTAAATAAAAATTTGAGATTGGTATAAACTGCGAAGCAAAAGTAGGAAAATTTACCGCGAACTTGATGCTTAACTGGCACCATCCTCAATTTATAAGATTAGATGTGATCATGTCAGAAATAAGGGTGATTACGAGTCCAAATCAATGTGTGAATCCGAACTACCTGAATCGATCCAATAATTTTTTTTCGAGTTGGTTCAGGTAATTGGGTTAGTTCGAGTAAAATATTAACAAACCCGATATATTCGATTCCGAGTGTCGAGTTTAGTTTTTGAAACCCGACTAGCTGATGCTGATCAATTGAACATATTAATTTTTTTTTTTTGGCATTTTGGCTTATGCTTTCTGCGTTTTGAAGCCCAGCACAGCCTCCCCCTGTACGTTTTCGCTTTTCACTTTCAATCTTTCTTTTCCGGTTTTCCTCTTCAATTTAAATCTGTCCATGTATAATCCCAATCGTTGCTTTACCTCTCTTAATTTCTCTGCCACCTTGCCGCCGCCGATGAGCCCCCAACGCCGCTCACAGTCGCTAGCCCGCAGGTGCTTCTTATCCGCATTGTCGCGTTAATGATTTGGCCTTCGCCTCAGTCATGCCTTCATGCCTGTGGTCGATCGCCGTTGCTATGCATGAGTGCTTCCGATTCTGGAGTTCTGGTCGGCTGATGGCCCGAAGGTGCTTCTTTTGCGCGTTGATGATTTGGCCTTCACCTTAGTCACGACCTTTACGCCTGGTCGATTGCCATTGTCGTGCGTGAGTGCTGCCGGTTCTAAAGTTCTGGTTGATTGCCGTTGTCGTCGCCATTCGTCAACTCACCCTCATGCCTCGGTCCTTATCCAGTTCTGTTGTATTGTAATGTTTTTTGATTTTTGGGGCTTTTTTTATACACGTTGAAAAGTTGACAAGTATTAAATCAAATAACTAGATGACTCACCCGAACCAATCAATTCTTTGTTGGATTGGTTCGGTTCGGGTTGTGTACAATTTTTTCATAAAATCAATCTAACTGAAATCAATCAATCAAGTTCAGTTTAAATTTGATTTTGTTGCTAACCCGATTTAAATCAATTCGTGATCACCTTTAATTAGAGATTTGATATCCTCTTTTCCTACCCAGATATTACACTTTTGATGTGACTAAAAAAAAAACAGAAAAATTCGGTCTCAACATCATATGATAAAAATATAACGGTTCCTAAGTCCTACTGCAATAAGAATACGTTATACAAATATATATATATATATATATATATATATATATATATATAAAATAAATTATTTCATATCATTTCTGTATAAATTAATGTTCTTAATACTATGTAAATGTGAGAATTTCTAAGAAATAATAATTTTTTTAATGCCAGTAAACATACCTTATAAATTTTTTGCAGGAAATTTAAATTCAAGAACTTGTTTACTGAATATGTACCCATTTATATGCTTTCTAGGAATGAATTTGAATCCTCTCTTACAACAGGATCATCATATTGAAAAGAGATAAATATAAATTATAATATATTAAAATCTACTATGATAGATTATAAATCTTACTTTTCATATTTAAAATCTTTTGTATCTTTGTTTCTCTAATAAAATATTTTTCTATTACTTTACTAATAAAAAAGGATCTAATTTTATAAAAATAATTAAATCAAGAATCTATGTACAGCTCTTACTGTAATAAAAAGAGATCAGAAAGGGAGAGAGTAAATAGGTCCTACAATTTAAAAATTGTGGGATCTACTTCTCTGTTTTTCTTTCCCCTACTGAACCAAAAACTTCTTATTCCTGGTTACTTCCTAATATTGTTCACCTAAGATAAAATAAAAAAGATAAAAAAAAATCGAGTGCATCTATAGGTATGTCATATATCACTCTTACATCACCATATGATTAAATAGTAATTGAACAACCGATGGATGTGCTCATATCAACATTAAGGCAAATAAATGACAAAAACACAGAAGAAAGAATTTACCTTGCTGATATTTACAATCCACCAATATATTAGACTTTGAAGATCCATAAAATTGACCTCCAAACCCCCCCCCCTCCGTCCTTTTTCTCTCTCTAATCTCTCTCTCTAGGCCTCTACGTCCTCTACAGTCAAATTCTCAATCATCTTCAATGAGTAGCTATAGTTTGTACAGATTTTCATTCAGTCATCCAAAACAATGAAAACGTGGGGACTCTATAGCAGCCTTCAGAGAGCAGAATTAAACGTGTTCAATGCAAGATGACACATTAATGCATGTGAGATGCTTCTGGACCCCCGAACTGATTTTTCATACTTAGTCATTTTATCATTTATACCTATGAAGATGCCAAGTTTGCCCACTGATTCACCTTTTCTTTTCATTTTAGAAAACAGTTTCTACCTGCTTTTCAATTGTTGGCTGAACATATATATATATATATACCTAATTGCTTACATTGTTTTATCGTCATCAGACTGCAGTACTGCACTTTCATGTACCCTATTTTCTTTAATAATTGTCTCTCTGTGAGGTCTTCTTCAATCATCATTGACAAGGCAATTCCGTAAATAGTCGGGAAAAAAAAGGAATATTTATGATGAATGATGGTTTATATTAGGGTTGTTTTCTTTTCAAGAGTTTTGCTATAACAGACTCAAATTCATGATAGACCATACAGAGAAAACATATCTATAAATTGAATTTTATAATATGTATAAAAAAATTATCTTAAATTATTTAAAATAAATAGAAATAATTACATATATAGGGTTCTTCGTGAACCCAAGCCTATAGTAACAAAACTCTTTTTTTTTTAATTGAAATCCTTTAAGTGATCTACATATATTTTTGGGTATCTCACCCTTACTTGAAAGGTGAAAAACTAATCTTTTAATCTTCTGTCGTATCCTTTATGAGAAGGAGACCTACTAACAACACATACTCTATTCACGTTATTTTCCAGTGATCTACATATATTCGCTTATCTGCCCCCCTAAAATTTTTAATAAAAAAATAAATCTAAAACATATATATAAATGTTTATTATTTGGTTACTTTAGCTGCATAGCTAATATAATGTGAATAAAGTTGAAAAAGTTAATTGTACACCACTAACTATAATTGATTTGATTTGTAACTAAACTTTTATTATTGGGTTTGCACCTATCGTTCTTCGCAACTGTTTTTTTTTTTCTGATCATTATTGGGTATAATACAGAAAGATATAGTTCTTGGGCCAACTAACAAAGTGGGTAGGTTCTTATATGCGTCTAATTAGCGAACCCTCCAGCCCCCATTTTGTTTCCCAAAAGGCCCATCCGAGAACAATTAATATAAGATATAAAGGTTCATCAAATCCATATTCACTAAACATATGGGTATTTCCAGTATCGCCACGTAGTTGTAGCCCGACTAGCTAGTACAAACAACTTGGATCATCTAAAATGTTCAATTAATGCTCTATTTATATGTCTAAAATCTCAGAAATTAAAAAAAAAAAGAAAGTTAAAGGATTTTAATGTTATTTCAATATAAATTAATGACTTTTAGAGTAACTAGTCACAAATTTACTTATTTTTAATTAATTTAAATAATCACATTTATTTTAGTCATCGTCAACCTTATAATTAATTTATAAAATTGATATTTATTAGAATAAAATATATTTTTAGTTCTTTAAAAATATATTATTTATCAATTTAATCATTTAAAGATTAAATTTATCGATTTAATTTCTTAAATTTTAAATTCTCAATAATTTTTATCTTTTTAAGAGATTAAATTGATAAAATTAAAATGAATAAAATGATAAAATTTATGAGTAATTTGAAACTTAAAAGAATTGAATCGATAAATTAATCAATAAAAGATAAAATTAATAAATAATATATCTTTTAGGGACTAAAAATTAATTTTACTTTATTTATTATGAGAAAGGAATTATGAAGTTAACAATTACTATAAGAGAAAAATATTTATTCATTTAAGAGGTTAGTTGTAGGAATGACAAATGGATAGATTGGTTGGATTTTGAGTTAGATCACTTATGGATAGATAAAAATTAAATCAATAATATGTTTATGACCTATTAAAAAAATTATTAAAACCATCAAATTATTTTATTTATTTTAATGGATAATATATAATCCATCTATTAATTTATTTTAATGTATGAATATTCAATTTATTTATCTTCAACTAGATGTGTCTAGACTCTTCTTATATCTAAATACATTTTATTATTCAAAACACACACACACACACACATATATATATATATATATTTGGATCCAATAAATATTTGTTTAATCCATTAACCATCTATTAACTAAAACAAATCCAATCAATTCAAATCTATTAAATTTATTATTATAATTACATTGATTGAATTAGATTTATATTTGGATAGATTGGATGTGTCATGAATTCATAGATACAGTTGTCACTCTTAGATGGTTATGAGGTTGACAATAACTAAAATAGACATGATTATTTTGGTTGATTAGGAACAAGATAAAAAGATATTTTTGTCAAAATAAAAAAGTGTAAGATGCTAACTTACACATAAATAAGTGTAAGTTAATATTCACTCTATATATATATATATATATATATATAAGGAACATATCAAGTGAGATGATTGATTTAATGTGAAAGTAAGAGGAGTAAATCTTAACCATTAGATCTTATATGAATGGTTAAGATTAAAATATAATGTCATGTGACTTTTTTAAGTGATCATGTAATCTTTAAATATGATCTAATTCCAATATCCATATATGGTTTAATGATTGAGATTTACTTTTCTCACCTCTCATGATGTATATATATATATATATATATATAGAGCATATCTAGTAAGAGGAGTTTAAGAGTTTTTATTGTGAGAAGTAAGAAGAGGAAATCTTAACAATTGAATTTTATATGAATAGTCAATATCAGAATAAAAAATCATATGACTTTTTTAAATAGTTATGTGAGTATTAAATAAGATCTAATCTTAACCATTTTTATATGTATGATTTAATGGTTATGATTTATTCCTTTCATATCTCATAATAAAAAATACTATTACTTAATACAATCCATATATATATATATATATATATATATATATATATATATATATATATATATATATATAAAAGATAATGATTCACTTATTTCATGAATAAGTCTTAGAAAACTTACACGGTTGAATAACTTTTGATAAAGTGTATATTTTATTAATCTAACTATTATAATGAAATTTTTTATAAAGTAGATTAAGTTTATAAAATTTTTATTTTAATAGTTTGATTGATAAAATTCACACTCCATCAAATATTACTCAATGATATATATATTATTTATTAAAAAATATATCGTTAAACTACATTTAATGCTCTATACATTCAATAACATGCCATAATGGGAGGACACTAAAACCAAAAAAGAAAAACAATATGGTCCATAGAATATCACGTGAAGGATGAAGCCATGGCCAAGCATCAATCAAAAAATTGATCTAACACTGATAAATAGATACTTAGATACCCCCGGCCCATGCCTCAACGAAGAATTTCGAGTCTATCCAAAATGTAGATATATTTGTTCATTTTATCATATATACCTACGAAGATGCAAAGTTTGCCCACTGATTGACTGTTTTTTTTTATTTTATTTTAGAAAACAGTTTCCACTTGCTTTTTAATTATTGGCTGAACATTCATTAAGTATGTGTTTGAAATAATAAATTTTATAATGTAATTTTATTTGATACAATTAAAAAAGATTAATAAATAAATTAGATATCATATATTAAAATAAAATTTAGATGGATTAAATAATTTTAATAATTTTTTAATAAATTCTAAATAAATTATTAATTAATTTATTTATCTATCTATTAATAATTAAATCTAAAATTCATCAAATCTAAATATTTGTCACCTCTAACATATATACACTTAGTTGTTTACACTGTTTTATCATCATCAGATTGCAGTACTGCACTTCCGTGCACCCTATTTTGTTTAATAATTGTAACTCTGTCGATCATCATTGACACAGCAATTTCGTAAATAGTGAGGGAAAAAAAAGAATATTTATGATAAATGATTGTTTATCCTAGGGTTGTTTTCTTTTCAAGAGTTTTGCTATAACAGACTCAAATTCGTGATAGATACTATACAGAGCAAACTTATCTATAAATTGAATTTTATAATATGTATAAATAAAAAATTTTAATTTATTCAAAATAAATAGACATAATGAAACATATAAAATTTATTATTAACTCAATCCTATAATAACACTACTTTTTGTTTTAACTAGTCCTCACGCTATGCATGACTTACTTTATTAAAAGGAAATATCGTTTTAAAAATTATAATATTTTTATTATGATCAATATGTTAGTATTCTGGTCATTCAAGAATTCGCAACATCTAGTTTAAATGAAATTGACAGCATACAATCCACTTCTTCCAATGCTTTAGAGAAGTTTAGTGTAATTAAAAGTTATGTAATTTATAAATTTATCTGTTTTTATAGTTGAATAGTTTCATTTTAAGTTTGAAATTTTTTAATAATAGAATTCTTAATTATTAAAAGGAATAGCAAGTAAGGACCCTAATTTTCAGTATTATTAGATTTTATGTGAGATAGCTCAAATACTTTGAAATTTGACCATGACAGGCATGGTTTTGCAACATCAAACTCAATAAAAAATAAGCTTTACAAAATTTCAAACAGCAATATCATCTAATCTAATATTAAATTCAAATATAATCAAATACTCTCCTTTATAAAATAGCAAAGATGGAATAATTTCATATATTAAAATAATTTATGGAAAAATTTAAGAAAGTCTATAGAAAAACATAAACAACTAAATTCATCGTAGAGTAAAAACTATGAAGAACTAAATTTTATGTTAGGGTATTATAAAAATTGAAACAGCTGAAAATAAAAAAAGATATCTTTATATAATATAGAAGACACATTAAATATAATTCTACTTTTTTTTTCAACTAATTAGAAAGAAAGATAAAACTCTTTTGTGATTGAATAATTCATTATTACTATAGTATTAAGCAAGAAAGCCAAAGTTTGCATAATTATTTTTAGAGGCAAAAATGAGAAGAAAAAAATTGAAAAAAGAAAACTTGAAAATCATTTCAGGCTTAAAAATGGTTTCAAATTTTTAATTCCTTCATTGTTCTTTGAAAAAATTAACAAATATAGAAAGACGGAAAACAGATAAATATTGCGACTATTGCGATAAAAAGCAAATCTTTCCTAGTGACGATATTTGCATATAACATTAATGCTAAAGAGTTCTATCTCAAGTTAACAACAAAATCCACCACACTTTTTATCTATTACTATTATAAAGATTATCTAAATAAGTCAAACTTAAATGATAATTAGAAGTCACAAGATATTTCTCATTATGATAAAAAATAATAAACTTTAAAATTTTAAATATTACAATATGTGTTTTTTTATAACTTCTCCACCAACTTTAAAATTTTAGAAATATTCTGAAAATCTAAAGGTGAGATTCTATATATGTAAGTAATATTCAGAAATCCTTAAAAGTGGGGTTCTATATAAAAGTAAGATTTTATATATAAATGTGAGATTCTATTTAAATTTAATTGAAAGTCTTAATTCATAATTTAAATTTATATTTTATTGTCATATTTAGTAATCATTTGATAGAGAAAATGAGAACGAAAACTTCCTTATTTGAGGAATAAAATATCTCTAGAAATAAGATTAAAAATAAGTTATAAAATTCTAATTGATTACTTGTGTATTTTTTATTGTTTTAAATATTTCATTTAATTACTAAACACCAAAGAGGCACGACTTCTGTATATGCATATTTATTCTTTAAAAAACTATTTCAATTTTTTTAAAATACATTTTATTTTATTTTTGAATTATAAAATAAAAAAGAAAGAAAGTTAAGATTTAAACAAAATAAAAAAAAAGAGTTGTACAGAAAAAAAAGAAAAAAAAAGAGTAGTAAAAACAAAAAAGAAATAGTTGATCTGTAATAAAACAAAAAATTAACAGTCAAATAAAAAAGTATCCTATTATATATTTTCTAAAGCACGCAATGTATGAGAGAGAAAATGCTAAAATGACATCCTGTCATGAGGTGATCTACATAATCATTTTGTATATGGTAACTGCAAAGCTAATATAATGTGAATAAAGTTGATAAAGTTAATTGTACACCAGTAACTATAGTTGATTTGATTTTTAACTGAACTTTTAGTATTGGGTTTGCACCTATCTTGGAAGGTTTTCTTTCTCTTGGGTATAATAGAGCAATCTTGGGTATAATAGAGCAAGAGGTAGTTCTTGGGCCAATTAACAAACTGGGTAGGTTTTCATATGCCTCTACTCAGAGAACCCTCCCTTCCCATTTTGTTTGCCAAAAGGCCCAGCCAACAACGATTAATATAAGACATAAAGATCCATTAAATATTCAAATCCACATTCACTAAACATAGAAGCATTCCAGTCTGATGACCCAAAAAAAAGAAAAAAAACGAGGCATTTCCAGCCTCGCCACTTGTGAATTAAATTTAATTGTAGCCCTACTAGAACACACAACTTAGATAATCTCAAATGTTCAATTAATGCTCTATTTATATCACTAGCATCTCAGGAGTAAAAAAAAGTTAAAGGATTTTAATGTTATTTCAATATAAATTTACGACTTTTAGAGTAACTATTCACAAACTTATTCTTTTAGCATTTGTTTATGTTAAAAGTTAAGAAATAACATATATATATATATATATATATATATATATATATATATATATATATATATATATATATATATATATATGAGTATTTATTGTGAGAGGAGTAAATTTTAACTATTATATCTTGTATGAATAGTCAAAATTAAAATATATAAAGTCATGTAACTTTTAAATAAGGTTAAACATTAACTATTTATGTATAGTCTATTAGTTAAGATTTACTCCTCTTGCCTCTTATGATAAAAAAAATGCTCTCACTTGATACATCTGAAAAAACTAAGAGGAGGGGTGAATTGGTTCTTTGGGTTTAAAAATAGAAAATTTAAAAATTAAAAATTTATACTAATGAAAATAATATGAATGCTTGAAAATAAAAAAGAGGATAAAAAGATGTATACAGTGGGTTTATCCTAATTCAGCCAAAATGCATGACCTATGACAGTCCTAAGCTATCACTTGAGATTTTATTTACTATGACTTTTTTACTTACAAGAACTCCATAAGAACCTTCATTTACTTCTACCCCAAAGTAGAGTGAAAGTATTGTTGTTTCTTTTAAAGATATCACAACGAACTTCCTTCAACTTCAACCTAAAAAAGAGTGATCTAACATCAAGAAAGCTCCTAGAATGCTTCCTACACTCTCTTAATCTTGCTAAAAATAAGAGTACAACTCTCTTTTTAATTACACTTATGATTGAGTTACAATTAATATCAAATAATTCTATTTTTTTAAAGAAGATAAGCAAGTATGAAGCACTCAGACAAAGAGTTCTACAGGTGCAAAGCATTTTCTCTAATGTTTTTCCCAAAAGGCTCTCTTTGATTCCTTCAAAAGATTTTTCTTTTATAGCAAATATGTTTCCCTTTATATTGCCAGCCATGGGAAACTAATTCTAGCTACGAATTAACTCCTCAAAGTTAGAGAAAAAATCACATGCAAATTATACTAGTTACTCATTTGTAATCAGTAGTTGCTTGTACTAATTGCTCGTTTGCATCTAATTTGAACTTAAAGTGATATTTTGCACATAAATGTTGCAATCAAGTGAAAATAAGGCCGAAATATTATTTCCCTTCTTATACATAATCAAATAAATTTGAAAACTTTCCTTAATTAAACAAATTTCATAACAAAGGAAATTCATCTGGTCGATTAATAATAATAAGTAATTGTTTCAATCAAAATATTTGCTTCAATTCGAATTCAAAAATTTATCCCCAAATATTTTAAATTGATCCTATTAAATTAGAAAATTCAATCCACCAATTAAATATAATCACACATTCATCTTTTCAAATGAAAAAAAATGTGCCTAAAATATTTCATTAATGTAATAATGTGCCATACTGGGCGGATAGGACACTAAAACTGGAAAAGAAAGACAATTTAGTCCGCAGAATATCAAGTGAAGGATAAGGCCATGGCCAAGCATCTATCAGAAACTTTATGTAACAACGATAGATGGATACCCTCGCTGCATGCCTCAATGAAGAATTTCCAGTGTATCCAAAATGTAGATATAGTTCAGATAATTTCTAGTTTTTCTATTTTATGATTTCTTGAGACCCACATATTAGCTAATGATTGAAAGTTGATGTTACTAAACATTGAACAATATGACCACATAGAACCTGCGTGCACCGCATGCTTTCTAAACCGAGCCCGTCAAACGAGAAGTGATTATTATTTATTGAAGTAATTTCCTTTTTTAAGAAAACACATTTTGCAGATGATCTATAGAAAGCAATTCTATCTGTGTCACAATACTAGCACTAGTAGATGATGATGCCAGTGACCACAATAGGGCTTCTGACCCTGTGCTTCGTGTCCTTCCAAGTGAGATACCCAAAGGCTACTTCCTCCTCTACCATTCTTGGACCTTCGATCCTCAACTTGTAGCTCAGCTTCTCGTTCTTCTCCTTGAACACCAACTTGTTAGGGAAGACGCTGACACGATACCTTTTAACGGGAGTAACACTAGCTGTGTAGATTGTGTGTCCCTCCCCAACATTGGTCACTGTTCTCTGAAATTCTTGTGTTGTCTGGTTACCATTGAAAAAAGCAATAAAAGAAGGGTAGTTCAGGTCCAAGGATGGGTTAGAACAATTGTTGGAAGAGGATCTCGTGATGATCCTGATGTCCTTCTGCGTGTAGTTAAGGGCACAGAGAAGATTCACGTAATCTTCTATTCCGGCGTCGTAAACAAGACCAGGGTCGAGGGCTCTGTTGGGGTTGACATGACCAGCTCCCAATGCCAGGGGAGATGCTGGTTGGTAATATTGGCCGATGTCTTTGATGAGGCCTTTTGTGTTGTCTAACAAGTCTGATGTTGTCATAATAGCTGACCGAATGGCTGCGGGGCTCCAATTAGGATGCGCTCCCTTCAGAAGTGCTGCTACACCTGTGACGTGGGGGCAGGACATGGATGTCCCGCTCAACAAATTGAAGTTGCTGAAGAGATTCTGGGACTCCAGCACTGGAACATTTGGAGGCCATGCAGCTAAGATTAATGTACCAGGAGCCGTGATGTCCGGTTTCAACACAAATTTGCACGTAGATGATGGCCCTCTCGAGCTGTAGATATCCACGCGCGGTGCTGGTCTCGTACCCAAAGTTGTTATCTCAAAAGCCATGCTTGCTTTTGAATCAGATTTATTACTCTTGATGTAACCTTTAACAATTTCTCCATTCTTCGGGTTAATAAAGATGGATGCGAAACTGGTCTGTAGGAACAATGTTATGTCAGGGTTAATAGTTATGAACACTGCCCCGACAATTTTTGCAGCTTCGAGGTTATCCACTTGAATCCCTAAAAGATCTCCATACTTGTCTTCACACACCACAATCTTGCTCCTCACTTTGATCAGTTCTGTCACATGGTTGCACTCGCCCATGAAAACCATTGGAACCTGGCCTGCAAAGAAGTTCCCTGGATAGAGAGACAAGCCGGTGACTGGGACACCATTGCCAAGAGTTAGAGTCCCGTGAAATTCACGGTCCAGAGTGCCAGCAGCCACGGTTATCACCCATGGTGTTCCATTATGCAGTGATACAAGGGTAGGCCCATCGTTCCCTGCTGAAGTAGACACAAAAATGCCTTTCTCCATGGCTGCAAATGTGGCTGTAGCAATGGGGTCTTCGTACAAATGTTCTATCGGAGGAAAGCCAATTGATAGTGAAAGAACATCTACCCCATCTGCTATTGCACAATCGATTGCAGCTATTATATCAGTTGCGGTGCCTTCCTTATCCCATATGGCCTTGTACATGGCTATCCGAGCCCGTGAAGCAATTCCTGTTGTTGATCCAGCGGCATAGCCAAAGTAGGATACGCCGTCAACTTGGCTCCCAGCTGCGGTGGAGGACGTGTGAGTCCCGTGACCGTCTGTGTCACGGGTGGAGTTCATGGAAATGGTTGTGTTGGGGTCACTGGCCACTAATGCTTTGTTGAAGAACCGAGCTCCGATGAGTTTCTTGTTGCACAACGATGAATTGAATTGGGTGCCACTTTCACATTGACCTTTCCATCGTGAAGGAATTTCAGTCATCCCTTCGTCGTTGAAGCTTTTACTTTCTGGCCAAATTCCAGTGTCCACCAAACCGATAATGACATCTTTGCCATACTCTGACGCAGGCCATGCTCCTTTATAGGGATTGAGGCCAAGGAATTGGGGCGAGTGTGTTGTATCAGGTTTCACAGGAAAATCTCGGATGGATGAAATGTAACCTGGAAAGCTTTTGAGAGCGTCAAGCTCTACAGGAGACAAACTTGCACTGAAACCATTCATGACATGGGTGTAGGTATAGAGAAGCTTAGAAGAAAGAAAGTTTGGATTATTGGCGTCAACTTGAGAATTATCCCAGGCAGAGGAAAGGGTGGCTAGGTACCAACTATGTGGGTTAGAGAAGGCTTTGGGCTTGGCTGATAAGTCCATGTGGATGATATAATTGTCAGTCTGAGCCCTTGCGGAAACGAGGTGAAGGACTGTGATGGAGGAGGACCATAACCAGAGATGAAAACGTGAGGCCATGGTTGATCAGTATTTTTTATTGTGCATTGCTTTAGAGATCAAATGTGTAATTGGGCACTTAAAATAGGGATTCAAATATTTTTTTCCTTTTCATGTACCCAATCTTATCCTCTTGTTAAATGCGTCCATATCAGCTATATAATATTCAAATTTGTAAAAAAAACTAATGTTAATTAAGAAAAAAAATACATTTTTTGCTAAGTTATTAACATTTAATTGAAGGGACAAAATAGGAGAGATGAAAAAAGGATAAAAGATTTAAATATCTTGAATAAAGAGATTCAAATACTCGATACCCTCTTTCTATTCCTTCAATTAAGTGATGATAACTCATTGAACACAAATAAAAATAAAATAAAATTATAAACATAAATATTCTTTTTATAACTACATTATGGGGTTCTCCTCTTTGGTCTCATATTTTCTGTTTCCTAAAAAACCATTATTTACTAATTGAACAAATAAAAAAATAAAATTATATTCATCAACATTTTTTCATAACTACGTTATTTACAGAGAGTTATTTATCTTCTTTTTACATGCAAAATTAGAATTGAATTTAAATATATTTTATTTTTTCACAAAATTATTTGTAATTAATTAATTAATTAATAATTATAATAAAATTATATTTATAATAAATTATATAAGAAAATATTAAAATTATAATAAAATATATAAATAAGAATAAAAAATTACGAATTGAGACATACAACTCTGACTTTGAGATGCTAATAATGATAAAATTATTTAGAAGTACTTATTGTGTGTTTGAATTAATTTATTTTATGATTAAAATAGTTTATAATTAAAATCTTTTTGAGAGAATTTTTGAAAAAAAATATAATTTTTTTTAAAAAAATTATATACCAAACATGCACTTATTCTAATACAAAACCCAAATTAATTAAAAATAAACTCACCCAAACTTGCCTGACCCCACAAGATATTCCTCACCACCTATTTTACAAGTTGTCAACCACCAAAGGTATCTTACTAATTAAGGTTATCTCATATGATTAATGAGCTACAGGTGTCCATGCTGTCGTCTATTTTAGTCAATTTGGACACCTCTGTTTGCAAGGCTTATATTCATCAACAATTCCAAAACTTTGATGTTATTACTTGCTTGCTGCATCCGACCATGCAAAGGCAGTTACTATCGGAATAATCTCCTGTCCAGACTCCAGAGGCACATATGGTGGTTGATTCCTTTCCCACGGAGAATTTCGGGAAGATGACCAGAATTTGATTATAATTCCTGTGCATTTACTTTTATCAGTAGTTTAAAATAAGTATACAAAATTAAAAAAGCTATTAAATAATTTTTAATTATAATGAAATGTAATTTAAAATAGGGATCTCAATTGAATCTATTAATCCATGATTTATCTATATCTAAATTAAATCTAATACATCCAATTATAATAAAGATTTAATACATTTGGATGAATTATATTAATTTTAATTAATGAATGATTAATGAATTAACTAAAATATTTATTAGATTCAATGAATTTATATATATAATTTGAATAATAGAATATATTTGGATATAAGAAAAGTTTAGATGCATATAGGTGAAAATAGATAGATTAGATGTCTTTCCAATAAAATGAATTGATAAATAAATTAGATATCATTCAATAAAATAAATCATTGGTGAATCTTAAATGCATTATTAGTTTATTTTTTATCTATCCAAAATTCATTCAATCCATTTATTTGTTACTCCTAATTTAAAATGACTAAATTATCTTTTATCTCAATTCATTAATATTCTCTCTTCCATAATTTTACTTATTCTAATAATTTTCTCTCTACTAAAAGATTAAGGTAAAATTAAAATTAATATTATTTTAATATTCTTAAATAATATATATTTTAAAATAAAAAATCTTTTAAAACGAGGTATAAAAATAAATAAAAAAGTATTTACAATTAAATGGCCTACTAACTTTTTTTTTATAGATCAAATGGCCTGACAATTTTCAAAAGAAAAAAAAGAAAATGACCAAAAACCATATATAGTATCATCCTTTTTTGCTCACCCCTGATGGATCTGCATTAAATGTGTATATAAAAAGCACTTATTGTCATATTGAACTCAGATAATGAAAAAGTGGGAATGATGCTACGCTTGCATCAGGCTGCTGCAGAATATCTCGCGCCCAATATAGAAGAATAAGGGGGCGTTTGTTTCAAGCATTATAATTTTATTTTTAGGAGTCACATTTTCAAGAATAATATGTATAGAAATGATATTTTAAGGTATTTTAAAAAATTTGTTTGGTTAGTATTTAAAATTTTTGAAAATATTTTTTGAAATTCCTAGGAATAATTTAATAACCGTTTGGTTGACTATGTTTATTCTTGAAAATTTATTGTATAATTTTTAAAATGCCCCTAATATGTAAAATAATGTAAAATATTATTTTTTTTCAACCAAAGTTATAGAATTCTTTTCAACTAATTCTATTCATATCATAATAATAAAAATATACATATATTTTCTCAATCTAATCAAATATTCATATAAAAACAAGTAATGATAATACCAAAAAAGACAAGGTTATCAATCCAATAAAATAGCTCCCAAAAATTACATAGGTTCAACTAATTCAAAATAAAGACATTATAAACACTATCAAACACCATTATTGGACAAAACAAAGTGAACAAATTCCTTCTTCAGTTCAAGGCTATCTATAGAGAAAAAATAGTAACAAAGGCTATTGTTTTTGATAATTAATGTGGCTGCCCTCACAATGTCTGGTCCAGACAATTCTTCTATTTCTTTTAATAGAGATATAACTTGATTTCTCCTTTCAGCAGTATGTTTCTCATTTAGAAAGTAAGATGTGAGTTGCTGAATATTCTCTGTAGTTCCCACATAAAACTCACCCAACTTGTTCAATGATGTTGCTAGGCCATCATAAGCATCATCACTATACTTGACCCTTTTCCCCTCACGCTTTGCACCCCTAGATGTTGTACCACCTCTTTGTGATGGATCAGCTAGCATGGCTCCTTGAGTGGTGCTATAAGTAAGAGTTTCCAGAATTTGTGACTCAATGTTGCTTTTATCTCCATCCAAATTTAATCCTAACTCGCCCTCTGGCATTGTTTGATGAAGTTCATTTTTCATTGCCTGAGCTGCATTAGTTGGAGTTTCTGCATTAGCACCAGTTGTCTTATCCTTTTCAAATGCTATATCCAAGCTATCAAAGTGGGGAAATGGTTTGTCATACAAGCCAATCACAGAGGTGTGAGACTGCATTGAAAACAAAGGTAAGTATATATTTAATTACAAAAATATATAAGCAATACTACTTCCATTTCCTATCAAAGTGGGAAAATGGTATACATTACCTTGCACCATTCTTTATAGATTTCCTTTTCCACTATCTTCATCTTCCTAGTATCGTCCCACTCAAAACCACTTGCATTTGGACTCAACATATCTTCAATAGCAAAGTACTACTTCTTCAGATGTTTCCTTCTTGATTCAGAGGGCTAGCTTTCAATATGCAATTTGGAATTTTCTTATGAAGGTATTTCTCTAGTTGTCTGGCATACCCAGGTTTAAATGATCCAGCACCAGCCTTCTAGTGATTATCTTCTACCAATTGCAACAAGCATTCTGCTAGTGCTGTATCTTCTTCTGCAGTCTATTGGCGCTTTGTGCCTTTTACTGGTTGTATTTCAGAGGACTCCTCTATCTTTTTAACAACTCAATAATCATGCAAAATATTCTTAAATGTGACATATGAAATATCATTATAATCTATTACAATACTTCATAGATACATTAAATTAGAAACACCAAATTCAATAGTACTTCTATATTGAATGAAACTTGTAAATCACAATAAACTAATAGTGCATTGACAACTAAATAAATAGTAAAATAAATGGAAAAATTACATCATAAAGATATAAAAAATAAACAAGAAATATATCAATGTGGGCCACGCCTCCATTTGTTGAACATTTTCAATGTTAAATTATCTCTCCATTGACTCCATGCATTGCTTGGCTCTACTGTAGTTATTCTATCACCAAGATGACATCATCAGAAGACTCTACTTCACCTAAATTCCTGTCCAAAGGGTCCATAACCATTTCTTTACAAATATGATTATGTAGAAGACAGCAAGTAGTTATTATTATACCTTGTGTTTTAATAAGATAGAAAGATTTCTCTCGCAATATGGCCCAACGTCTTTTCAAAAGTCCAAAACATCTTTCTATTACATTCCTAGCTGATAAATGTTTCATATTATAGAATTCTTGAGGTGTGGCAGGTTGTGCGCCATGCCTCCATGCACTAAGGTGATATTTTTCGCCTCTATAAGGAGTAAGAAATCCCTCCTCATTCATGTAGCCGACATCACATAAATAATAATATTCTATCATCAGCAAGATGCTTATAATTATTATAATATCACATACATATAAAACTAACATTTAAACATATATTATTATACCTTGAGGAACTCTTAAGCGATTTGTATGAGAAATAGCATCTTTGAGGACCCTAGAGTTAGCAGTTGAGCCCTCTCACCTAGCCAAAACATATATGAATTGCATATCTGGAGAGTAAACACCTAATACATTGGTAGCAATTTCACCCTTCCTTGTTCTGTATTTAGGTTTATTAGCCTCATGTACATTGACCTTGATATACGTACCATCAAGGGCTCCTAAACAATTCTATAAATTGCAATAAAATACTGCAATTATTACTATATTGAAAGTAAAATTTAAGCTCATATTGATAAAGAAAAAAATAAAATCATTGGCTTCACTTATATACCTTGAAATAGTTTCCATTTCTCATCGGTGTTGTTCTCTAAAATGGGCTTAGGCTGTTTTAATAATTCCTTGTAACACCTTAAAATTGCACACAAACACATTTTCCAAAATGCCTACTTATTGTTTCACCTGACCTAACAAATTATCTTCTTATCATTTTGTTCTTAACATGATGTGCTAGCGTGTGCAAAAATATTGCCTCTTCTACACACATGTCTAGTTGGAACTAACCTACCTACAGTTCTCAACAATTCATATAGCTTATGAAATGCAGTATCCATCCTTGTGTTCCCAATACAAGCTATATCACTCATGAAAATAATCCTATGAAAATGTACTTCTCTAACTAAACTTCTATCATAAGAATTCCAAGTCCTTTTCCGTTTTTTCAAGCTCTTATTTGGAGTAAAGTAGCAAATAACCATAGTCATCAAAATAAAGTAGTTCAACATCTCTAAATATATGATTAGTATTGCTAAGATCCTCATCTTCCTTGTGCAAAGTTCCATCAAATGTGCCATGTTCAATATCAAGTTTTTTTTTTCTAATACTACACATATTAATAGCATCACCTCAGATAACTAAAAAATACACCAAAGAATAAATAAAAAAACTTGCATATTATACCACAATAATTATCAAATGAACAAACACCTCCTATATAGGTATAGTGTAAATACTAATAAGTAATTAGTCATCACTCAAATAAAGAATAAAAAAATTTTTATTTCTTTTTTTTTGTGTACCTCAATGTTATTGACGCATTCTATCAAATACTAGCTTTGCACTTTTCTAGAAAAAAAAAAAAACTGCTCTACACTCACACACGGACACATTCACTAACGCACTGTGCATCAAACAACCCATGTTACAATATATTATACTTTCATATTAATACCACTTTTTATGAATATAATATAATATATATCAAGTCACTGTCGTGCAAAAATATCATATTCATTCTAATAAGAAACTATATAAATTCTCAACACAATTCTAGCGTGAAGAAATAATGGGTGACATTGCCATGTGCATGCTAGAACATAGTAGGTAATTAGTAGACGTAATTTAATTATCTGATTGACAAAGCCACTGTATTAATTTACCCATTATGTAAATGTGGTGCTTATCAATCCGCTAGATACGTAACTTTAAACACATAAGAGAGTCCTTATAAATTACAATAAAAATGTATGTTAGCACCTACCAGTAAAAGCACATGACAAGGTCTCTGTCGAAAAAAAAAATCATATTCATTTTCTTTCATGGTTAGCAGAGGTAATGTTTTTGACAGAATGTCATTGTTGATAAAAAAAAAAATCACACTCCAACATCAAATTAATAAAACAAGATATTATGAAGAAAAAATTTTAACCTGCACAATAATGTTGAAAAGGAAGAAAAGTTGATGGAAAAAGAATGGAGAGGAAGGACCTCCTACATGGAATAAAGCTATGCTGCAAATTGAGATAGAGATGAAACAATTATTGAGAGAAAAAAAAGGAACTGAACCTAATCAGTTGCAAGGGTGGGCATTTGAGACTTTTTTTACTTGTTTTTTATTCTCAAGTCATGGGAAAACAACTTATCCAACCTCTCTTGTAGGAATGAAATGTGAGCAGATCATAGGAATGTGTCTCTCCTAAGAATTTAAAATACCCAGGAATATTATCTTAAAACTTATAACAAACATAACCTATTTTAAGATGTATGGGAATCTTTAAAATATTCTTAAGAATCTTAAAATTTATCCTAAAACAAACACACCCTAATATAGGTTGCTCCCCGGGGGAATGGACTGTGATATCGTCTTTCTTTTTTGGGTATTATACAATATATCATCCTTATTTTTAATATTTTTTATATTTAATATGTGTTTGAATTAACTTATTTTGTGATCAAAATAACTTATAATTAAAATCTTTATAAGAGAACTTTTGAAAAAAAAGTGATTTTTCTTTGAAAAAAAGTATTTCCAAACATGTTATTAGTATTAAACCCGAATTAAGAAGGATCAATGGAGGATATATATCCTTCACACTCAAGTTATGTTTGATATGAAAGAATATAATGCATTCCAATTTTTAAATTTTATTATGAAATCAAAGCATTCTTTCATTTCTTAATGAAAAAAAAAGTGAAATGAGATTTTTATTTCGACTTTTATTTCACAAATGTGTAAAATCTCATTTTTTCAAAAGAAGGTGTGATTGAAATTTCTCAAATTTGTAGAATAAGATTTTACATTTTTTATTTATTATATCTTTATTCAATTTAAAAAAGAGTGCCGCTATTTGATGGGAACAATTTTTTACGAAACTTGTTATGAAAATGTGGTTCCCTCAATTCCGTTTTCTTTTAACAAATAGAGCTTAGAACAAAATGGGAAACATTTGAAATAAACGGTTATGATGATTTGTAATAGATTTCGTATCAAATGCACTCCTAATTTTCAGAATTTCCGTTTAGAAAATGACAAATTTTATTTTTATATAATTTAACTAATTCTAATATAATAACTCATTCTAACTCTAAATTTAAAATATGAGGAAGAATATAATGTACTTTTAAAATTAATAAAAAATATTATCAAAATTTTTGTATCAAGTTAAAAAGTTAATCTTTTTTTATTTTCTTCAAAAATGATAATTATGTCATTTAAATCAATTTAAATTTCATTCCATATTATATCTTGCATATTAAATTATAAAATCATTTTTCATTTCATATTATATTCAATCGTATAAATTGTGAAATTGAAAATAGAATTTCCATTCTAATTTACTAGTTCATATTTATATAAAGAATTTAGATCCTCTCCTAGATCAATACTCTCTTATTAGATAGAAATAAATATAAATTATATTATGTTAAAATTTATTATAAAAGATTATAAAATTTACTTTTTATTTTAAAAATATTTTGTACCTTTCTCTTTCTAATAAAATGTTCTCCTCTTATTTTACTAACTGAAATTTCTTTCCCAAATGTAACGTGACAGTTTTGAGTTAAACCGCACACGGCATACTGCAACTAGCTTAGAGTCGATTGGAATTCAGTTGTGTCATGAGAAAGCAAACGTTCTACCTACCCTCAAAAGATATATCTTCAATAGATTAATAATGCAATAAACATGGTCCCTGAAATATTATTGGGGCAATAGCATTTATTTTTTTAAAATAAAAAATAAAAAAATATTTTAAAAAATATTCTTAGTGAAAAAATATTTAAAAAAATTTCATTATCGTGTTCAAATAATACAAAACTCAAGACATCATTTTCATGTATTCAGATTTTTTTTATCATATTTCCTTTCAAATGAAAACACGAAAAAACATATTAGTAGAATTGAAGAAGTTCTTATATTCTTTAAGAATATTATATTTCGTTTATTGAAATTGTAATAAGTGAATAACATAGTTATTCAAGTGATTAAATTGAATATAAAATATTATATAATAAAAATTAAATTAAATCTCAATTGTTAAGTGTAATACTATAAAGAAATTATAGAACTTTATATAGAATTGAGAGTTATAAATATACAATATTTTTTAAAAAGTTAATAATATATATTAATTATTAAATAAAGTGTTAAGATAAACATTGTCTATGCAATAATTTATGATATCCTATATCCTCCTATTCTGAAAAAATTTTAAAGTATTCTGAAAGTATTACATTTAATGATTAAAATTTAACTTAAATTTAATTATATAATATTTTATATTTTAATCTAATCACTTCCCTAATTATATTATCTATTTACTACAATTTTAATGAATTAAATGTTATATTTTTAGATTACACAAGGACTCCTCCTCATCTCGTCTCTATTAATGTTGCTGAGAATACGGAACACAGGAAAAGTCAAAGCGGTAAGAGACAAGGATATGTTTTCGTTTTTTCGTTTTTTGGGGATCTAGACAAAGATTTGTCCTAAAGACAACTTTATGTATTCGAAGTCTTTTTTTTTTTTTTCTATTGATCTTAAAAACTATATCTTAGTACATGTTTTTAATATGAAAATGCAACCATTATATTTTTTCTTAACTTTTTTAGTTTAATTTTAATTTATTATTAAAATAAAAATTATTATACTATAATTTAATTATGAGTTGTCAAATTATTAAAAAAAATTTAATTAAAATAATAATTATTTAAAAAATCAATCACTTGATAATGTGTGATTGGCAGATAATATAAAAAAATTTTACATTGATAATAGATTAAATGAAATTCTGTTTTTTTTTAAAATTTTTTATTATTCTTTATCCTTTTTTATTCAACAAAATAAAGAAAAAGATATTATGATAGTGAAGGTTACAGTCTGGCATAAAATTAAAATAGGCTAATCAATATGATGATATATTGAAATACAATAATAAATGTGCCAGTTAGAATTAGTCGCCCAATTAAGACGAAATCAAGGTAAAGCTGGAGCCTATAATTACTTTCTAGTTTCTAATCCTTGGGAATGGAGAATATGGATATAATATAGGCACATTTTGTGAACCCCAATGGGTGATTATTGTTCTTAACTTGATATTGAAGATCTCCTGATTTTAATTTGGAAGCTTGTTGAAGTCAAGGCATTTGAATGTGGATGAGAATCTCTTGTTAATTATGAATTGGATTTGTGACTGTCACTGGCATCATATGAATATGATTGAAGCAAATTAATTACTTGTATTCTTTTGGCCATTTTCAGTTTAAGAATAATTAAAAAATGTTGTCACTATATTATCATAGTTCTTAATTGAATATGATAAATCCAAATTAAGCAGATATAAATTAGTGTACGTCTTCGTCACAGCTCACTATAGGAGATTAGGAGCTATAATAAAAGGCCTGCGTTGCAAATCCCAGCTGTTATAGCTATTTTATGCGTCACTTGCTTGTGTTAATTTCCTGGACAATCTTGGGCAAAATCTTCAGAGATTATTATACAACATACTAATTATAATTATATAAATTTTATAAGTTTTACTCTTTTCTTTGAATTTAAATCTATAAAACTTACGTAATATTTGGTACACATAATGATAATCTCATAAAATCGGAATGCAATAAAAATAGAATAGAATGAAATAGAATTGAATGATCATTTTTAATCCACATTTTAATAACTTTTGGGATGAAATGCCTTTTCAAGCCACTCTATTATTTAGTACATAAAATCATTATAAACTGGAATTAAAGTTGATACAAATAATATAAATATAATGTTTAATTTATTTTTTATTTTATAATTTGATTAGAATAAATATTATCATCTTTTAAAAGAATAATATTATTACGTCAAATAAATACTTTACATTTATTTTTATATATAAATAAATTTTGAAATCAAAGACAAACTATTCACGTCGAGGTTAAAAATTATATTAATAAATTAAAATACTATTAAAGTTAATAAGTAATCAAATACATAAAATTTGATCACAAAAAAATTATACCATAAACTAAAATGTAATAAGGATAATATTTTATTATAAAAAATATAAGAAGGACAATAAGTATAAATTTATTAAATTTTGAAGGGTATATTAGGAATAAATAATTTTAATCACATTTCACATACTATGGAATCTCAATCCCATCTCTCTAGGAGAGAATGAATTCCATGCTCTATTTCTAGTTTTATGGAATGAGACATAAAATAGAATCACTGTTCCATAATTTTTTTTTTATAAACAAATATAAGAATGTCCTATTTCATGTAATAGGTATGAAATGAAATCACCATTCCTGTTTACCAAATATCACATATAAATCTAGATAATAATATTTAATGCAGTGTTAGAAAAATAGATGTGAGTGAGTGTCATGGAAATGGATTTGGATTATTTTCTATCATAAGATTATCTTGTTGAAGGGAGATAGGCATAAGTTTTATTAATTTTAATTTTAATAAAAAAATAAAAAAATTCTGAAATATTTAAAATATTTTATTAATTTCAAATATCCTCTTCTTTTAATCATTTTATCTCTTTCTTTTTCTTTTTTCAACTCATAATTTCTTTTTTTTTTCAACTCAGTCTCTCTTCTCTTTATTTTTTTTTCTTCAATTTTAATTTTTTCATCTCTCTCATAAATCATGAAAAAGATGACATTTTTGGTTATTGTTAATCATCAAAAGAGCATTTGCTTTTACTATCGGTTGAGAAAGGGGAGAGAAGGATCAAAATAGTGATGAGAAGATATTGACAATCCTAATAATGGTATGCTTTGAATGTAAGCTTTCAGAACTCTCTTTCTTATTACCAGCTACATAATTGTATGCTTTTCTGTTGCTGTTACTCAAAATCAAATTTACTTTTCACCAAGGAATGGGTTTGCTAAGAAGATAGTAATCATAAAATTTTCTGGAAAGTCGACATATTAATAATGTTGGACAGTGCGCTACTTGCACTCAACATAGGGGCACTTCTATTATTAATCTCTGCTCCCTAGTCAAAACTTAATGTAGATTAATGTTCCAACTGTTGCTCAACTTACGGGTGTTTGATTAATTACAACATTAATTACTCATTGGACCGCAATGCCACTTGGACGTGATTAACGAGCATATTCCCCTTGATTAAACTGTTGGGATTGACACCGTTCATAATGCTTCTTGCAAGCATAGAATTCCTCATCAGTCCAATTTGACACACAGTAAGGCCTAAGGAATCTTTAATCTTCTGTAAATTGAAGCTAATAAAATTAAATTTATCAGTTAGTATTATTTTATACTTGAAATGGAAAAAGCATCTTATATGAAGACATGAGATACAATTATTCTTCCAAACCCTTATATTATATATTATATTGTTGGTCATTTGATACACCCCAACCTCGATTGAACTGAGGCTTCAAAATATATAAATTGAAATTATAAGCATTTGACAGTTATTTTGAAACAGTAAAATAAATTATCACCAAAAAAGTAGTAAAATAAGAATTTCACTTTTATTGTTTAAATAAGATAAATAAAAATATGATAGAAAATGAGTCGTTATTTTAGAATTACAGACAAAAGTCTTTTACTATCTGAACAAAAATAAAAGAGTTTTAATTTAAATCAACTATTAATTATAAAATTATTTTTCACTAGCATTCAATCATCTATTATCACATTATTTAAAGTATTTAAATGTTTAAATAATTATTATCAAACATTTTAATCTTACAACGACAAATTATATAGTAATATACCATTTTTACATTGATAATAACTTAAAATTAAACTCAAAATAAAATAATAGAATTAAAAAATTATAAAAATTTATAATTTGTTTTTAATATGTAAAAAAATGGACAAGACACTAGTATATATAATTATTTAGGAGAAATAAGACTCGTGATGATTTAAATATAAATTTTGTTTTAAATTCTACAAATGCAAAGTATAAATTTTGTGGTTAGAGCCAAACCAAAATTCGAATAGGAATTAATCCCACATTTAAATGATGTGAGGACATCTTATGATTTCACATAAAAAAACTCAATTACATTGAGCTGCTTCGTCCCAAATATCATAGGTTTGATCAGTTGGTAATCTTTCATTAATATACAATATGTAAGGATCACCGTCACTTGGACTTGTGACAACTTTTTCTCCCATGAACTTCTTTTTTTTAAAAAAAAAATTTACTTTATCTATCATCTAACATACCCCCTCTGTTTTTTTAAGAAATAGTAGAGGGTGTATTCTATTTCAAACAGTCAATGTAATTGTACTTGGCCATTATTTACATCCATATCACAATCTCCGCAGTTTCTTCTCAGCCTTTATTAAAATTTTAAAAAATTAAACTAAATTAGAGAAAGCCCAAAGTATAGATAATTTTGAAAATCTAACACAAAATAACGCTTGCATATAGAGTAGTACAGCTATGTTATTTTACATGAAATTTATTTAACGAAAGATTTCACAAAAGTTTAGTTACTGAACATAAATCATGAAAAGTAGAAAGATAAATAAAAAAACCAAGTTATAAACCATAACTGTCCACAGAAGTGGAATTCGTATGTGATTTCGTAAAAAAATTCGTACTATCTAGCATTTCTCATAGTTATAACTATACTACTATACTCAAACAAAACAAAATGGAGAAGAAGAAAAAAACTAATATTAAACATCTTGATAAACAAATGAGTAGGTAAGATAACCTGGGTTATTAATTAATTCCTTCGCGTTTATTTATATATTCGCTTAAGGTTTTTTATAATAATTAAAAAAATAATTAAATTATTTTTTTAAACTTTATTAATATTGTATGTTTTATTTTTATTTATTTTATTAATTTTTTTCATTAAAATATAAAATTAAAATTAAAAAATTAATTAATACAACATTAATATTTTTGAACGATAAATATTAAAAAATTTCTTGAGGGAGTACTAAAAAGTAAAATTAATTTAACTAATCTAAACCCATTTTCTCTGACGTAGAACCCTTCCAACTGCTGGATACACTCCACTGGTCGGAATTCGCCACCGACGGCACCCCATTGCCGCACTTCGCCACCGTCCTTACGCTCTCTATCAATGCCTCTGTCCGCGCTTCCTGCGACAAAATCTCCGACAGCTTCTCCGGGCTTATTACCAGCTTGACCTTCCATACTCCACTACTGTTGTACCTCGGAAACACCTCCGGTTCCGACCACATCTTATTGTTGTTGTTCTTGTCGTACGTAGACATCCGGTACGGCGTTAAGCTGGCGGCGGCCGCGGCCGTGTCAGCCAGTTGCCTGGTCATGCTCTTGCTGGATGACAACCCAGAAGAAGGGTTGAGAGGGAGGAGGTAGTAGACTTCGCCGCCGTGGAGCTCTTCGTTGTTGAGGAGAGGTTCGGAGAATAAGTCGCGGCGGCTTCGGAAGATGCCATGGCCGGGGAACTCGTTGGTTATGCACTCCACGGTTATGGGAGTATAGAGCTCCATGATGCCTCCGTTCGAGGTCACCACCTTCACCATCATGTCGTCCAAGACGCCATGATGGAACCCTTTGAACACACAGTTCCCCATTCTTAAATTGTTAATGGATTGAGTTGAGCACTTTGAGCTTGTGGCGTGCTTAATTAAAAGGTTTGGTTTGGGTTTGAAGCACGAATGGTGAGGAGGTTTCTTGAGGGTTTCTTCTTCATGGGAGGATGGCTAACCGACACAAAAGGCATCAAATCCTTTTCTTCTTTGCGATCCTGAACCAAATTTCCTTTGGGGGCATCTGGTATGGCATTGGTTGGTGGCTTTTATAGTGGGGTGGGCCCACTCAGCTTGTATTATTAGGAAGGAACTTAGTATTGTGATCGTTCATTCTACGCCGTCAGATGTAAGAAACATAAGGTTAACGATTGGTGATCATGGTCAATGATGGATTCATTCATCCATGGGGGTCTTATCCTTTTGACCTTTTGCTTTAGAAAGGGGACCCACTTTTTGCCGACTGACATAAAAAGATGAAGTGGGTAGCTGTAAAGTTTTCAATATTAAATTGGATTTTAAGAAATTAAATATTCTGAGGGTGATTTGCAAGGAGAGAGGAAGCTTGGCGGAGGATGGTGGGTAGGGCCATGGAGGTTCTAGGTGATCTTCGTGATAATGAGAGGTGAACCACACTGATTCCGGCGATTTAGGTCAGAATCCTTTGGCGATCGACCAGATTCAGGTTGGCTCTCAATGTGTCAGGAAATAGGCAGCATGTGTCTGTTGGGATAGCACCTGGAAGCACGCATGAATGCTCCTGTGTGTGCGTGGTTTGACAACTGCTTGTGACCCACTCTCATACAATATGTTTTGGGGTTTTCCATCCCTGATACATATAATGCTCGCCAATTTCTTAACAGAAAATTCAGTAAGCGCCATAGAAAGGAGGTCATACTACGGTATTAGATCAATTATTCTGTCTGCAGGATTACAATAACATCCTTTAAGATTTGATCAAATTATAAAGACTTTTTATTACCCTTAATTTTTAATAGGGTTAAATTCATTTTGACCGCTGTGATTTGGGATATTATCATTTTGCCGCCAAGTAGTTTCAACTTCATCACTTTGTCCACTTGTTGTTAGTTATATTTTATTACTTAACGTATTTGATAGTTTTTTGTATCTTTTTTAGATATTATTAATTTAAAAGTACTTATTTATATTGTAACATATTAAATCAGCAAATTTATACGTAAAGATATATTTAATTTACGTAGTTAACATTTTATTTTGTTCAACAAAATTTTTTTCCTATTAAAATATCAAATTTTTATATTATTTTTACATTTATTCACTTACCTTAAATAATATATAGTTAATATATGAATTTTCAAAAGTTAATGGAATACAGAAATCGTAATTATATTAGTTAAAATTGATAAATTTATAATTTAAGTTAATAAAACGAAATCACAAAAAAGTAAGGTGCTAAAATAGCTAAACACGACAGGGCAAAATGACAAAAATGAAATTACATGATGGCAAAGTAATTTGCCCCCAAACCACATGAGTAAATTGAATTTAACACTTTTTAATATTATTGTTTACTAGTTGATAAAGGCCTAAGTCTATTAGCTGAGCTTAAGTGGATAATTTGAAACAGGAGCTATAGCCATAATCTGCAGGGAAGTGTTCCTGTTTTCTTTCTTCTTTCCCCAGCTAGCATTGTGGCAACCTTACAACTTTCGGTGATACTTGATTACAATTTGAAACTCCACTTATAATGATGAAGTCTGCTTGATCAAAACAATTCTTAGTACCACAGGAAATGTCTTTTTACTCTTTCGCCTAGGACAACAGCAATTAAAAGGTCCTTTGGTTTATGTTCACCACGTTTGGACTAACTTTCCAGTAAATGTCTATAAGGATTGAAAGGTTATATAAATACCATAATTATGACACTCTTTAAATTAAAAAGGTGTAATGCCTTTTGCTTTTGATGATTATAACTATATGCTTATGTCTATTAATGTCTGACGACTAATTAATTAACCATGGTTTTGTGTGATGGTCCAATCTTCAAAGCGTGGGATTTTATACAACACATTAATGCATATCAAACCGAAGGTTTAATAGAATTAATAGCCAATAAAAGCATAGTAATGGTGGAGAATTTAAATAAAATAATTTTAAATCTTTTTAAAGAATTAGTCTAGTAATTTTGCTAATTATTTAAAGAAAAAATATTAAATATTTTTTAAAATTGTAAGATATTTAAATATATATTACTTTTTATTTAATAATTTTTTTAAAATAATTAAGAAGATGTTAAGAGTATGTATTAAGATGATATAATTTCACTCATTGAAATAACTTAAATTTCAAAGCTACTATAGAAAGCACAACCTCCAGGGCTATCTTTAATCATCATATGCTACGCTATTGGAAGCGGGGTCTAATCGGTAACTATCCAAAATTCCAGATGCTATGCACAAACCATCAAACCAGAATATAATTACAAGCATTCAAGTATAGATTTTATTTTAATTTATTATTAGTGTAAATTTTTTTTATATTATTATTTAATAATATGTTATTAATTATTTAATTTTTTAAATAATATTATTATCTTAGTTAAATTTTTTTAATGATTTAACAATTTATAATTAAATAATAATATAAAATATTTTTATATTAATAATAAATTAAAATTAAATTCTTTAAACATATTGTGTTCTTAACCCTTTTTTCGACCTACTTATTGTTATTTACAGCCTTTTCCTTTGATTGTGCACATTTCAATATTGTTTCAGTTTTGTTAATTGTCCCGTCTCTTTGTCGAGCTCATTTTGGGTTCGGTTCTTATTTTGGTTTTTGTTTTTGTTGTTTTCCTAGTGTTAGTTTCTATAAACTTCAGTTTTTCACTTCCATTAATGAAATCCAGCAATTTTCAACAAGTTCACAGTGCGAAGTCTTTGTTTTCGTAATAATTTGGTATCTAAAGTAACACTAACTTAATTTATAGTATTAGTCTGAAAAATAGCTAGGTTCTCCTTCTAATATGAGGCAACAATTGTTTTTTTTATTAATTAACACCGGTTCCTTTTTTTTTTCACACAATTATATATAACACAAACATATATTGGATTACATAATTAATTTCTAGTTGGAAAAGAACTTTATGTCAATTTCATCTATGAAATTGCCGGTTTACTCTTACATTATCAAAATACTGAATGATTAATTCATCAGGAAATGAAAGAAAACCAAAGTAAAAACAAAAAATGTTCAAATATAGCATGTCTCTTCCAAGCAACATTTTAAAACTTCTTTTAGTGGTACTATCAATCTTGACAATATCTATCATCAAGAAAAATTGTGTTAAATAACATATCAATTGGTGGTAATAACTAATTTTTATTTGGGCTTTCTGTACGCCGATTATTTTAGCTCTTCATGGGTCCTTTTGATATCTCACGAGCTTCGCATTGAAGTCTCCGGGATGGTTGGTGAAAGAAAAATTACGAGATATAAGATACAGATGGTCTTGAGATTAAGTGACAATTCAGTTGCTTAGATATATTTCACACTCTAATTTGATCTCCCCTTTCTTAACCAAAAAAAAAAAAAGTATATGTGAGATTTTTAAATACAAATACGTAAGAATTTCTCTTTCTTGCTAAATATGTCATTAGAGTGTGACAATACGCCGATACAAATACACTAATTTTTCTTTCTGTACATCGATTGTTTTAGCTCTTCATGGATCCTTTTGATATCTCACGAGCTTCGCATTGAAGTCTCCGTATAACGGTATGGTTGGTGAAAGAAAAGTTACGAGATATAAGATACAGATGGGCTTGAGATTAAGTGACAATTCAGTTGCTTAGATACATTTCACACTCTAATTCGATCTCTCCTTTCTTGACCAAAAACAAAAAAGTATACGTGAGATTCTTAAATACAAATACGTAAGAATTTTTCCTGCTAAATATGTCATTAGTACCAATGCCACCCTCCAAGTTCCCTTCCATCCACTCCATTTGACCATTTTTAATGCCGCTTACCTCGCTTATCACTTGTTTTCTTCTCTTTCTCTCTATCGTTGTTTCCCTCCCAACTGCCAAAAGACAGAGCGCTACTGATACTCTTAAAGAGATTCGTATTGCTTACTTTGACATATTTGTGGCCGCTAGAAGGATCTGAAGTTCAAGTAGAACTTCCAGTTTTATTAAAATGGCAAAAACATAAACCTTTTCGGACTTTTTAAGAATCTTCACATGAATGGAAACTCATCATGTGCAGAAAAATTCACAAGCTAGATTCAATCTACCCACATTTCAAACACAAACAGATTAGAAATTTTCCAACTTATATTAAATGGGTGACTTATATTTAATGACCAGCTAAAAACAACACAAACCTAGAGACTCAAGAGGTTAATTGTGAGAAGTTGTTGAAATATAGAAATAGACGACGAATTATGAGAAGTAGAATATTGACGTAGGGGAGGGTGGTTTTGGGATATTTGAAGACGTTAATTAAGCGTTAAGGCATTTATCAACAGGTGCAGTTGCTTCACAAGCTGCAAGAACCACTTTTGAGCAAAATTCTTCAACTTATATAATATCTCTACAGGGATAAAGAAATGTCGTCTTGTAAGGCTAATTATATGAAAAGCTGATGAATGGGGTCAAGAACAAAAGAAGGGATGCATGCTGAGTAATTAAAGGAAGAATATATTAAGTTACTGATTCAGAAAGCAGATATGATTGGGAACATATTAGGGGAAGGGATCCAATATAACTCACCATGAAACCGTTCATTCGAGGAATTATATGATGCTCATTATATAAAGCTTGTGCTACTAATCGACCTTAACCAATCCTCATTCCTCAATTCATGTTCAAAATCTTGCAGCTTTGGATTCTACCTTATTGATTAATTTTACTGAACATTATGTCTTGCATGTAAGGAGCATCCAATGACATCATTCTCTAGTTTATATTGGCGGTAAGTGTTCAAAAGATTGATTTTATACCTTTTGAACCTTTGATTGATTGGTCAATTACGAAGAAAAGGTTGAGCTTGGACAGCCTCAATTTGTCAACTTGTAAGTTTTTTCGGTTCGTTATTCATTGATTCGGATATACTCTTTTTTTTTTTTTTCCAAGAGATAGACTAGATGGGAAAAGAAAATTATATGTCTCTTTGTTCCTTTCTTTTTCGCAAATAATCATTCTTTTACTATTCATCTTTCATTATCCCTCGTCATTCTTTTTCCATACATATGATTTTTCTTTGGCATAAATGTTGGAATCCAATGGATCTCAAATAGAATCTAAAAGATTGCTGGTACATATATAATAATTTTTAACGTATTTTTATATATAATTTAACTTTAATAATTTATTATTAGTATAAAATTTTTATTAAATTCTTTTATATATGGGGTGCATGCTCACAAGAGAAAATAAATATCTAAACTAATTAGTTTTGTGTGAATTAAGTATTATAGAAATTAGTTTGTTTGAGTTAAATTTAAGTTAATATGAAAAAAAAATGTTGGTTGAAGTATTGACTTAAGTTAGATCTTAAAACCTCTAACCCGACATAATCAAATTGGATAATGGGTTTTGAGATTTTAACTGAATTAAAATCTATACAATTAGTATGCCAAAAAGAAAAAACAACACAATGATAAACTTATTTCTTTAAAAATACTAAATGACGTAAGAAAAATTAATATTTTTTGTTAAGGCGAACAGAATTTTTTTTATTTTTATTTTTATTATCTTGGAACTGAGTTTTAATCAATGGTGAAAGCAAAATGACGAGGCCCATCCTTTTGGCAAAAGGGCGCTTGCTTAAAATGGGCCTTTGAGGCCCATTATAGCCTCTTTCATCGACCGTTATAAACCTTTTTGGCAGAACCTGTAACCCTAGAATCTCATTGCATTTGCAGCACTGCAGGGAAGAGGGAACTTGCAGGAACCCACCCCTCCTCTCCGACCTCATTTCCTTCAGGTATCCCGATTCGCCTTCTTTTGTTTCAATGGAAAATGTGCATACACACTATGATATTTATCAGGTAAACTGAGGTTTTTTTTTTCTTTTTCGTTATTTTCATATCCTCTTGATTTGCCTTTTCTTCTATTGATTGTTAGAATTATATTGTGAAAATGTCGCTTGGAGAGGTTGCTTGCAATTACTCGCTCTTGATCCTTCACGATGATAACATCGCTGTCACTGTATCCTTGTTTGAACCCCAAGGTTTTGTGTTCTGTAATGGATGAATATTTGAATTATTTAATGGGTCAGCTCCGCTTCCGTTTTCTCTAGTTGGTATAGATTTTAAATCAATTCAAATACTGGGGATTGGGGAATTGGGATTGGGAAAAAGGCAATTTCTTTTGGAGGAAGAAAGTGGGATGTAATCTATTTGCATAAATTTGTTTAAAGGAAGTGGGTCTAATCCATTTTCTCTTGTCGGCATTGATTTGGTATCAATTTAAACACTGGGGAAGTGGTATTGGAAAAAATAAATTTTTGGAAAAATAAAGTGGGTCTAACTGTCCAAGGGTATAAGTGTTTAACATATATTGTTGAAGATGATATGCTTCTGGAAGATGGTTTTCTCCTGAAGTTATTGCTAATAGGCTGAGAAGATCTTAACTTTGTTGAAAACGGCAAAGGTTGAAGTTGAATCTTATTGGCCAAGCTTATTTGCTAAACTTGCTGAGAAGCGAAACATAGATGAATTGCTATTGAATGCCGGAGGAGGTGGGGCTCCTGTTGCTGTTGCAGCCCCAGCTGCTGCTGTCGGTGGTGGCAGTGCATCTACTCCGGCGGCTTCTCCTACTGAGGAGAAGAAGAAGGTAGATCTCTAGCGAATAAGTTGTCCATATTGTTGTTGTTGAACTCTGTCTTCTGGCCGTTGGTTATCTAATTGGCATGTGTTTTTTCAATTTTACAGGAAGTACCCCAGGAAGAGAGTGATGATGATATGGGATTCAGCTTGTTTGATTGGGGGCACTTTTTAGTACGATCTGGTCTATTTTTTATATTTCTCTATGAGTATGATTTGGAAACCACAAATTTTGAGAATTAGTTTGATTTATAGTTGAAATCCTTTGTTTGCAAAGTTATAAGATAGGAATTAATTTGATTTTATTCCAAACATGAGAATTAATTTTCGAATAACATTAAATTAATTCAATTCAAGTCAGATTAATTTCATTTTTTAACGTAGAAATCTGTTATTGTCTGAGACAGTTTATTTATGGCTTAACATGGTTGCAGAACTGACTTTGATAACTTGTACTTTCCCCTAATTTAAGATTTAATATCTTCTTGATTGGTCCGTATGCAATATGGTCAAAGTAGCATGACATTCACGTGGAGGGTGGATGTAAAAACTTCTTCTGATTTCATATAGACAACCTAGTATTATCAAATTCACCAGATGGCGTTAGTTGTATATATAATGACTCGGTTCTTTTGCTGCTGAAATTTAATGTGTGAAATCTCAGTTTCTGTCCACCAAAAATGGTCCGTTATAGTAACTTGATAGCATGAATATGCCTGAAATTGGAATGAGCCAAGCCACATGGTTTGTGGTAAGGTGTTTGTATTTCGACGGATCAAAATCACCCGTCTCCTTCCCCGTCCTCTTTTCCGTCTTTTTAATCAAATATTGCCAATTGGAAAAAATTGACACATCATTAATTTAAAGTTTCGTTAAGTGATGAACGCCATTATTATTTATTCCCATGCCCTCTCTATTTTTTTTCTTCAATTCTCATAACTCTTGTCCTTCAAATCAGAAAATGTCTATATGCCAAACTAGAAGCTATCGCCCAATAGGATAAAAACAAGCGAGGATTTCGCACTCCTTCCTCCAAAGATGTCGTTAATGGTGACAGTGGCATGTGGCTCTGTTTAAACATACCACCAACCGCAACACTCACATCCTATAAATCCCACGGCTTCTCCATACACTTCCTTTCATTTCAACCAAACTCTCTCATTTTTTGTTTTTTTAGTTGTGAAAGAAAAGAAAAAGGAAAGGGAATCTCATTTCAAAAGCAGAGAACGAAAGGTGTATGATTGAAGTCCAAACTGTGAACAGGGAGGCTTTTCAGATATTGCCTTCTCCTAGTTTCAGCAGCTACTCTTCGGAGATGCTGCCAGAGTCAACAAATTTCGTTGGGACCCTAATTCTGTCTCCGGCGACGAAAGGCTTTTCTACTCATGGGAAACTGACGACTTCGCTGCTCAGTCTCATGATCATCAATGCCAACACCCAATTGGAAACGATAACGTTGACCGTCAATGCCAATGCTGACGATAACTTTAGTTCACCTTCGTCTCCGAAATGATTCTGCAACTGTTTCTATTAAAGGGGAGGAAGCTGTGAAGTGTCAGTGTGCCATGAAAGGGATTTAAAATTTTAGGATACAGCCGCGGAAGTGTTGGAGAATAGTTAGATAACGGAGAATAAGATGAGTTAACGGAAGGACATGTTTTTCTTTTCTTTTCTTTTCTTTTCTATATGGAACGGAAGGACGTGTTAATTTTATGAGGTGGCAATTTTTTTTTCATTTGGGAAAATTTGATTTGGGACACAGAAAAAGAGACACACAGAAGGAACAGATGATTTTCATCCCTGACGTGGAAGAATGCATATGCTAATCATTATTTAAGTGAATGGTTTATAGAATAGAGTCTGTATTTTGTTTAATTCTCCAATTTTTATGTTTAGCGTCCATTGTAGCCTAGGCTGTGCTAGTATGTTTGTAAAATGAGGTTCAGTTCTACCATGCTACTAATCAAATTTTCTGCCCAACTCATTGGAATTAATTAAAGTTCTGCATTTATGGAATTAAAAAGCAGTACAAACTTTAGAATTCAGTGGTTTATCTTCGCGTAGGCATTGTACGGAATATTCAGCGAGGCAAAGTTGGCATCATTATCCTGTCTTAGAACAGGGCTAATTGCTAGATGGTAACCACTCTCCTGTCTTGTTGGATTTTCTTGTGCGAGTCTGGTAATTTTGGATGATTGACATTGAATCGTATATTCGCAATCTTGATTTTTCAGTGTGGGAACTACTTGCAGAAGAGTCAGTTTCTTGACGCGACTACAGAATTGAGGAGAAATTGTTGCAAATGCCTTGTTTAGGGTTCATTCTTTGTACATCGTAAAAAATTTGCTTTGAAAAGAATTGACTTTAAAATATTGAAATTGTATGGGTAATTATAAGATATAATTGCATTTGAAGTAAAAGAGAATCACTTTTGATTTTTGAAGTGTAATTATAAAAGATCTTCTTAAATTATGTGCAATATTTATAAGGAAAATGATCTGGGTTATCTTTCAAAAGCGATTAAACTCACTTTTTTTTTAGTATTTTTATCACGTTCGCTAGGATGCAGACGTGAGGATTATCCAGAGTATTCATGGTTAAGGGAACAAATAATAAGCTTAAAGGCAGAAAACAATTTACGCTTGCCAAGTTACGTTTACAAAGCATTATTTGACAGCATAGCGAAACTCCGCATATAAAATCTTGAAAACATGCACTTATAAATACGACAATGCAGACCATCACCCCTTGCAGGAGTGGATTATGGAATTGTATTAAATTCCTAACATTTTATATATATGTGTGTGTGTGTGTGTGTGTGTAGATATATATATATATATATATATATATATATATATATATATAATATTCCATTATGAAAGCACGGGGCTGGGAACTTCATCAGACAAGCAGAAGCTCCTCTCACAACTCTGTTCTTATTAGGGAGTTGCCTCGTTTTCCTTTGCCTGTGGAGCTGTTTCTTCTCCATCAGTTCCATTTCCAGGTCCACTGCCGGCAACTCCCAAGCTTAGCAGCACTTCCTCCCACTTCTTAGCAGGTCCCTAATCCCAAAGCAAGATTCAGTATGAATTAGTAGATTCTCAATAGTAAAACAATTTCCCCTCACTGCTTTTGGTATACTGTATACTACTTAGCATCTGCTCTCACTCACCTTCCATGAAAGATCTTGAGCCATGCAATTCTGGATCATTTCTGTTAAAGCTGGAGTTCCATAGACTGAAAGGGTCCTTTCGACAGTCTGCGTTAGAGCAGCCACATCCGCAGGATCCACAGCATCACTCTGAAGGAGAAAATCAAAATGATAATAATAATATTGGTTAGTGCTTACTACTTGTGCAGTTGTGCTACTACGGACACACATGCAGATTATGATCTGACGGCAGGTATTACTTTAACGTTGAAGGATCCCATCTGAAATCCTGTGAAACCTTCTTTAACTGTGCCGACTAATCCACCAGTTGAGGCAACTAGAGGTACCTAGCGAAGTGAAGAATAGAAGTTGAAGAAAAATGTAAGCTTAGTGATCAGAGAAAGGGCTCCTTTGATAAGCTTATAAAAAAATTATATATCTTATTTTAATAATTTTTTTTAAAAAATAATTTTGTATTTATATATAATGTTTAAAAAGTACTTTTAAATAAAAAAAAAACTTTTAAGTTTGTTTGAATAAAAAAAAATAAAAGTACTTAATTTATATAAAATTACTGAAAAAATATCCAAATGTAAAATATGATGAGTTATGATATGTAAGATATGATTAAATAAGCTAGTATAACAAGGATAGTGATATTTTTAAGTATGTTATAGTAACAGCGTCATGAAAAATGAGACATAAAGTAATAACAATATGTCTAATTGTGTACCTAAAAACTTAATAACATGTTGTTAATATTGTTCTATTTTACTTTCTCTAAGTAGTATAATCATTAAAATCAGAATTCAATTTAATATATTAGAGTACAATGACTTAAAGTTGCGTTGTTTAAAATATAATTCATAGAATTATATAGAAATGTTTATGTAAATAAGATTTATAAGAAGAAAAAAGAAAAGATATAAAATGTAATTTTTAATAAAAGTAGAATATATTTTTGTCATAAAATTATATTAAAAATTATTTTTTCTTCTACTTTTTTCATAAGTTAAAGATTATTAACTTTTAAAAAAAATATATAAATTAACTTATTTTTAACTTTTATTTTTTTTTAAAGTTACGTTCAAACACACTTAAAAATAATATTTTTATTTAAAAAAAAGTTTTTTTTCTAAAAAAAAAAATCAAAACGGACTCGAAATCTTATGGCAGGAAAAATCCCAAGGAATGAAGGGTTGTGTAAAGCAGGAGGAATTGTACAGTTCCATAGCGCATAGCTTGTAGCTGAATGACACCACAAGGCTCAACTCTGCTAGGAACCAACATAAAGTCAGCTCCAGCAGTTATCATATGGGCCAGTGGAACACTGTTTTGCCACTCCTCTGGCCTTGTCAGGGTATGTTATTTCGAGCTGCTGAAGCTGCTTTTCCATTTGTTCTTTTGCCTGTTCCCTAAGACAACAGCATAACAGCTTTAAATGAGATTTCTTGTTTCTTTCTTTTACGATGTAAACAGGGCTCGAGAAATCAAGTTTCCTATTTTTTTACTTACAAGGACTCCTACCTGAACCTTCTCCCCCATAAATTGGGGAATGGCTTCTAGAAGAATATCAGAACCTTTTTGCTCTTCAAGCCTACCAATGTAACCAATGAGAGGAATATTTCTGTCTACCGGCAATCCAAATTGTTCTTGGAGGGCTTCTTTCAGAAGAGCCTTTCCTTCCAATACCTAAGTAGGGGAAATTGTTAAAAAATTGTCATGTAGGTACTTTTCTTATGACCCATGACACAATTTAGAGATACTTGAACTCTTATTAGAGATTCTTACAGTTGAAGCATCGTATGTGTGAGTTATATATTTGTCAGTGGATGGGTTCCGCTCCTGAACATCCATGCCATTCACAATTCCAACAGGACACGATCTGCGAAGGATGCCGCGCAACCCAAATCCTTTGTCAACTTCAGACACAAGTTCTTGAGCGTGGTGTGGACTAACAGTCAACACCAAGTCTGATTCTGAAATTTCAGCGTTCATCCAATTGATTTTCCCTCGTGCTACTGGTGTATCATGCCTGCAAGATTGGGACACTATAAAGTTAGAAATTTGCAATTGTGTATGATGGTGACAAGTCAACTGATAAAAAACATACCCATCAATGAACTCAAAGGAACTTCTAAATTGATCAGGGAGATTGAGAAGTGAAAAGTCTTCTAATGCAAATCTGCCTTGGTTTGCAATGTTGTGGATACAAAAAGCTACCTGGTAATGACAGCAGCCAGAAAGAAATTTGAAGAGCTTCCGAGTTGATTTTTAATGCCAAATTAGGGAAATAATTAAATATACTATAAACAGTAGAATAATTCAGTGTGATTTAGACCTACTCGGGCATTATTAAAGATGCCAAATGACTGGTACAAAGCTTTCAAGTAGCAGGGGAGAAGGGAAGTCTGCCAATCATTGGCAACGAAAATGACATCTGCGCCTGCATAACAAAAACTAGAACATCATGCTTGTAAGATCTTCTGCTGTTAGCTATGAAGAACTTCATTTGTGACCTTAATCCTTACCATATGGTCCAGAGGAATAATTACTGCCTTTAAGATTCAGAACCCTTGGTGCTTCCAAAGCTGCCTAAAAGATTAATTCTACGAGAAAAGACGAGAAAAGTAGGACTACTGAATTAAGAAATATGAATTCACATGTATTGACAGCCATATTAGATGGAGATGAGTTATCATAAAGAGCATATATTACTTGTCAGGTCCATGTGCAAATTTAATCCATCATATAACTCAAATGCAGATAGCCTTGTTGCACTCAGAACTGCCTATTACTGACAAACATGTTGCTAAGAGAAGATTTCCGGTGGCAAAATGTGTATTTCTTATAATCTAGTTAAAATGTTCCATGGGAATTATATAATTTCTAGTAATCAAAGTAGCTAGTGCAATCCCCCCTGGATATCTCAGGTAAAGTGAAAGTTTTCTATTGAATACTGGCCAGTGCAATATCTGTGAACATAACTCTTGCAACCCCAAGGACAAGGATATAGAAAGTGGCAGAACAGGCTGAACCGTAGTTGGTTGTCTTGGTAATCCTCTCCTGCAGCAGGTCCATAAAGTTTGGTTCCACTTTCCCCCTAGACCTTGAAATTCAGTCATTAATAAGTTTCTGATAGCAAAACAATGGGTGCATAGTGTATAGCTAAAATGTTAATAAATATTTCAACCTTTTCAAGAAACATAGGGTGATCCACAAAGACACGATCAACTCCTTCTTTGTAGGAATGGAAGAAGCGAACTTTTTCTGTTCTATCTTCAACTTTTACCTGTAATAAAAAATTATAATGCATTTAAATATAGAAGAAACACAATTGGGTGAAAGCGTCCTCTATGAAGATGAAAACCAGATTTCTCATAGTCAAGGATATACGCCCTCGATTCCAACACCTGTATCCCATGCATCTTTGTACTGGTCATAACGTGGAGAGATGCTCATAACTCGATGCCCATTATCCTAGAGAATGATTAATTAGAGGGAGTCGTGCTCTCACTGAGCCCCAAATATGCCAATCATTATATAATTCATTAAGAAAAAAGATAAAGAAATAACAGTACGCTTACTGCCAATGCTGGTGGCAGAATCCCAAGAAAATCTCCTAACCCACCAGTTCTGCTCCATGGAGCAACCTACGATCCCGCAAAGACCAAAGTCATGCCACAGATGATGATGACTGTAGATCTAACATTCCTTCTTTGAAGTCCCTTCCTCCTAGCTTCCCTTGCATTAACTTCTCTTGGGGTTCTGTTTTGTAGCTCATCCGCTGGGTTCAAAATTGTAAGTCCATTATCAGTATTTGTCTGCTTTAGAAATCGAAGTCCCATCGGTGCCGCTTTAGACTCATACGAAACAGTTGGTCCATGGTGGACATGAGAACTTCTGGAGACTAAGTTGATTGAAGCAGTCACTGTTGCCATCTTTGATAGTTATTCTGAAGAACAAAGATCCCATGAGACAAAATGACTAGCTAGTGGTACATGAATGATCATCAAACACAAGCAGGCAATGCAAGCTGTGCTGCGGTCTATAAAATCTCTATTGAAAACCAACAACTAAGAAGAAAGCTTAGAATGCTTTAAATTTTTCCCTGATTGGCATCTTTCCAAAAACTGAACCCTTGCAATATTATAGTTTCTTTGTTTCTGAACTGAAATTATTGTGTACTACTGCATTTATACTACGGTGTTATGAGTTCAACGTTCTTAGCTAGCACCAATATTCAAGAATGGAAGCATAAGTTCCTCATCAGATTGGGTTATATGGGATGAATATTACTCATTAACAGCAGTTGGCAGCCAAATGGCACATTAAATGAGCACGACTAAACTGAAAGAAAAACAGTTAAAGAATTCAAATTTGGAATTGGAACTAACCAGCATATGAAGCAGACAAAGAGAGAGTTGGTTACTGTGTCTCGAGGTTGAACTCGGCTCCGAGGATTAACATTGCTTATAAACGATTCCCATGAGGCTGCAGCATTTGTAGTGTACTGCTCCGGAAGTGACTGGCTTTCACCTTCCACATGGCAACCATAGCATGGTTCTTGTAACAGAATGCTCTTACATCATATTATTTACAATGTGTCATATCAGTTGTGTGATTATTCTTAACTTCCACAACGAAAGATAATTGTAACTCACGTAACTAACGTCGCACATACTTACAATGTAAAAAAGCTGTCTACTTTAAGATTTTTTCTATAGGATTTCAAGATTTTTGTGAGGCCAGCACTGACGGACTGCTGGGGTGCTGCCTATGAGTATCAAATATGAACAATTGAAATATGCTCTCCAGCCTTGAAAATATACATATACATATATATATATATATATATATATATATATATATATATATATGTATATATGGTTTTGATAACAATAACATATTTTATAGGGAAAATTTATTTTTTCCGGCATGATTTCATGGGAAAAAACAATAACCCTGTCATTTTACTTCATTTTCACTTTATCATGAAGTGGTTAGAAATTTTGTGTGGCGTGAGATTAATTATTTTAGTACATAATTTATGAACTTTTTTCTGTTAATTTCCTAACAAAATAAGTATGCGGATCGTGAGTATACTTCCTCCTTTTTAAATTTCAAACAATTTAAACAAAAAATAAATAAATTTTGTGACTTGATTCATTATTTTATTTTATTTTTGTGGCAGTAGGATGAAAGTTCAGGATGAAACTAAGGTTAACTACAAAGATAAAAGACAAGTTCTGAGTTATGACAAGAAGAAAATAAGATAGGCAAGTTAAAGTCAGATAGAATTGGAGAATACAAAATTTAGAAAACCTGCACTAATTAGTGTTGGTGATCAAAGTTTACCTTTCGGTAGTTGATGAGCTCAGAGAGGAACTAGAAAGTCCTAATAAATCCTAATATAAATCAATCTTTGCTCATGAGACCTATTCCAAGATAAGTTTTCTACACTAATTTCACTACTTAATCTTCTTGCTTATTTTGGTGGCCTCCAAGTGGGATCTACCGTGATAGGCATGCATTCTGTCTACCATGAGGTGCATAGGTACCAACCATTATTGACCAGGTTATCTACCATTAGCCCTTTGGGGAGGGATGACCTTTAGGATTGGGCATGGTGCAATTCAATTCAGTTTTTTTGAAAAATTGAACCAAACCAAAAATATGGTTCACTTCATATATAGGTTCTAAGTCTAAACTATATTTATTTTATTATAAAACTGAACCAAACTGATAATACAGTCCAGTTAACTGGTTAACCGGTTCTATAATTCTTTCCAATCTTCTTAATAGTTCAGCTTGGTATTGTTCATGAGAAACGGAGCTACCTCAACGCCAATATGTTCTTGATCAGGAACTGCCAATACTCCTTCAAAAGGTAAAAGGAGGAGATCGTGGGAACATTGGAGAACATTAACCGACATGAATACATTGTTCACATTTGAGAGAGGGGTGCGCAGGTCAAGTTGAAGGCATGTGGAGGTGAGTGAAAGCTACGTCTGGTGAGGGAGCAATACCTAAAGGATGCGGATTCAGGGAGCGGAATAACTGTATAGATATTGTAAAGAGAAAGAATGTGGTTCGGTGAACCAAAGTTAACTAATTATTTTTCATTATAAAAAACTGCACCCATTTTTAAAATAAAAAACTGAACTGATATAAAACTAATTCTAGCAATTTGGTTTTTTCCAATTCAGTTTTACAGTTTGGTTCAGTTTTTTATATTTTTTGCCCACCCCTAATGACCATACCTCGTTCCCAAAATATCAAGTTCTCATTTATGACAAAAACGGTTTAGAGACTTCATGTAGGAATATATGCCCCTGGCCTATGAACATTGAATCATCTCAACTTTTAGTATGCACACTCAAATATGGCCATAAAAAGTAAATGTACTAAAAAAACTTTTTCAAAAATAGGGGTGGCAGTACATTATGAAAATAATCTCCAACTCTTAACAATTCGGGCTTCTATTGGCTTCCAAAACCTTTCTTAGGTTACTTATTTGCATTTTTATGCTTCATGAACATATGGAATTTGCGCATGGTATATTTTTATGTTATCTTGAGCTTTCTGCTTTGACAATTTTTCTACCACTATTTTTGGAGCTTTTCTCTGCTAAATGACAACTTGTCATTTATTTTGTCCGGCCTTTTTTAAAAAAAAAAAAATTATGCTTGTACGCTGTTTTGATATCTCATGCTATCCACTTTGGCACTTCATCGTGAGGTTCACCAATTTAATGGAATTTTGCATCGCTTTGACAAATTTAGCTATTTTCAGTATCACCACATCAGTGGCTTTGTGATAAAAACAACCCTAAATGCAAACGAAATTGATTTAACTGGTAAGATCAAACTATTATTTCAAAAGGTATTGGGTTTGAATTTTGTTAGATTTCTTTATTGGTAGATAATCTCTTAGTACTACTAAAAATAATAGTTTTATTTAGATTGTGTTAAAATTAAGTGTACTTTTTTCAAAATCATAAAAAAATTTTAAAAAATGTGATATGATAATAGTAATTTTATATAGATTAAATTAGTATTCAATGTAAAAGTTATTATGTATGATAATTTATACATATTTTAAATTATTCAGAGAATTATTACCTTTTATTAAAAAAAGAATTTGAATAAACGAAATATGAAAACATTAATTTTATTTAAATTGTGATAATATTTATTGTACTTATTTTAAAATTATAAAAAAATTTACAAAACTAAAATATGAGAATAATATTTTATTTTGATTAGATTAATATTCAATATATCAATATTTATTAAGAGATAATATTATTCAAATAACTTTTTATCTACATCTTTTTTCTGTACATTCTTTTAATAAAAAAAAAAGATAAAAGAAAACTTTATTTTTTATCTTTCTTGTTTCCATAACAAGGAGGTATAGAAAAAAAGTATTGGCAAAAGAATATAAAAATAATATTTTTTTATTAAATTCAAGTTAATTTTATTATATTATAAATTATTCTTACAAAAATTAATTGTACAAAATTTAAACGCACCTCTTGGCTCTCGCTTAGCAAGTGCAAGTTATCGTGGTCGCCCATAATATGGGCTCACAATTGGATGGGCTACTCATGTTTTCCATTACCTGAAATATTTCATCCATATATGGACCCAACCCAATTCACCAAAAAGTGGAGCAGAAAGGTTCAGGTCGGGTTCTTGGTTTGGTTCTTGATATCGGAGTGACATCGTCGATGTCGTTTCGATTGATAAGGTGGTCATGGAAGATTCCACTGCAAGTCTGAAACTACCGGCAGCACTCGCCAACGAGTTCATCACGCCTCAATCAACATCCATGGAGCTAGACCTCGACTCGTTCCTTGATTCATCCGCCTCCACCGACGACGACGGCGATCATGGCGACGGAAGCGGCGGCGACATCCGCTCTGTCCCTCACCGGACCATTGACGAGATTCTCAATGATTGTGACACTTCCTCCTCCTCATCATCATCACCGTCCCCTCCTTCCTCACCGTCCTATCTCCGCCATACCCACCGCCCCTCAGATCCTTCAGTTACCAGACAAGCCTCTCATTCTCTCAAAGACTCCGTTTTTACCCAAAATTCGGCCTCAGAGTTCCCGCTTGGAGAAACCCAGAAGAATTCTGAAACTCAGAAACCAACCCAGTTAGACGAAAAGGTAGTTCAGGCCAGACCCAGTTCGTTTTCTCGGGTTAAACCCGGAGAATCACCTGATGATCCGTTTCGCAGGGTTTCACGGCCATTCCCGTCTCTTTTGGGCGGGGTGAGATCGAATGCGAAACCGGGTGTGGCGCTGGCGGCTGCTGCTGCAGCTTCTAGATCCATACCGACACCTCATGCGGCGGCAATAAAGTCGAGGAGGGCAGGCAGTGGGACTTTGCAGAACGTTGTGAGCAGCGGTGAATTGAGTTCAATCACTGGTGATGATACTGATATTTCTTCTAAAGATGAATTGGGTGGGACTGGTCCTCTAATTGGTAAGTCTACTGAGAAGTTAGAGGAAGGCGAGGAGAAATTCGATAGTTTTCAGTCTTCCACTGTTGATCACATTGACCAAGTGTCAAGAGAAGTTGAGACTTTTGAGAATAAGCTGGAGAGCAGTGAGAGTATTCATGGCGAACGTTTTGAGAATAAAACAAAAATTGCAACTGAAGTAGATGATTCAAAGGCTGGTAATGCTAATATTGAGCCGCAGAATGATTCTTCTCTTATAATTGAGGAGAAGAGAAATTTGGATGAATATTCTGCAACTCCGTCCCTGGATGACAATGAAAATGGAAATGAAGGATCCGTTTATGCTGATGAACATGATTCTAAGACGAATATGAATTCTGCACCTTCTACTGATAACAATTTTAATGAAAAAACTAGTCTTACTTATCTTGATGTTGGCAATAACAGAATCACTGAGGACGGGTTGATGATTGCAGCTATGGAAACAGAAGAACTAGTGAATGGTAATACTTGTTTGAAAGACAGTAAGAACGAGGTGACTGTTGGTGGCAATGATGATGGTAGTTCGATAAGTGATGTTACTGAGCTAGTGGAAGAGAGACTGGGGCAGCTGGAAAGCAGATGGGCCAGCAGGAGAGGAGAGAAAAAATCAGAGTCTTCAAAGAAGCCACTTGAATTAGCTGAAGAACTGGAGAAGAAACATGCTTCAACTGGTTTGCACTGGGAAGAGGGTGCTGCTGCCCAGCCAATGAGGCTGGAGGGTGTTCGGAGGGGGACCACGACATTGGGATACTTTGATATTGATGCTGATAATGCTGTCACAAGGGCCATTTCATCCCAAACATTCAGGCGTGAACATGGTTCTGCTCAAGTCTTGGCTATTCATGCTAATTACATTGCAGTAGGAATGGCAAAAGGGCTCATTGTTGTAATGCCCAGTAAATATTCCATTTATCATGCTGACAGCATGGACGGAAAGGTTGTTTCCTAATTCAATCAAGCTGTTTAAACTATCTCTAGTTCAATGTTCAATGAATTATGGAAATTTACATCTTTGCCTGCAAATTTCTAGTGTGATTTGCAAAATAATCGATATTAATATTATGCTTACTACTATCTTTTAACTTCTTACATTGCTCTATTAGATTTTGCTTGAAAGCAGATTCTATCAGATTTTGTAGTGGAATATCTGAGTTGCTTGAAATAATTAATGAGAAACTCAATATAGCATTGCTAAAGGTTCTTCAGAGTTGTGGAAAATACAGTATGCAAATAATATATTGTAAATTGAGTTGTCAAAATGTGTTAATTTTTTATCATTCATTTATTTGATGATATAATTATGAATAAAGAAATTTATCAAAAGATGCTAAAAGAGATACTGCAGAAGGGATGCTCAGAATTTTTTTTTTTTGTTTAAGATAAAAAATAATAATTAAAATAAATGAATATAACCATCTCATAAAAAATAGAAAAATAAAAATACAAGTCAAAATCCCCAATATGCATCATTAAGGTGTAGCATAAAGATGAACTTTGAACAATCATTTGTCCATGTATATAAATTGGTAATGCTAAATTTCTAGCATTTATTTAACTTTTGATATCAGATGTAGCTTCCTTTATCAATATATGCTGTTTACTTCTCAGATGTTAATGCTTGCCATGCAAGGTGATCGGTTACATGCTCCAGTAACATCCATGTCTTTCAATCAGCAAGGGGACCTTCTTTTAGCTGGTTATCGTGATGGTCATGTTACTCTTTGGGATGTACAGAAAGGCGTAGTGGCAAAAGCTATTAGTGGAGAGCATACAGCACCAGTTGTACATACATTGTTTCTAGGACAGGATCCTCAGAATAGTCGTCAATTTAAAGCAGTTACCGGTGATTGTAAGGGTCTGGTTCTCTTACACAGTATCTCAGTGGTCCCTTTGCTTAATAGATTCTCCATCAAAACTCAGGTAAATCATTATTTGCATTAGTGTGCAATGGATTGAGTCTAACATTGTGTTATACAGGGCAGTTGTGAGTTAATTTAATATTCATTTGTCTCATGCTTCTCTTCTTTGTTGAACTTGTATTAATTTCTTAGTGTCTTCTTGATGGGCAAAGAACGGGCTTGGTGCTATCAGCTTCACCACTCCTTTCTGATGAATACAGTGGAAGTGCTTCATCGATTTATTCCCAGGGAAACACCATGGTCTCAGCAAGCAGTATAAGTAGCATGATGGGGGGTGTTGTTGGGGGAGATGCAGGTTGGAAACTCTTCAATGAAGGCTCTTCTATGGTTGAAGAAGGTGTGGTCGTATTTGTTACCCATCAAACTGCTCTGGTGGTATGAAGCTCTGAGATGTTTGTGCTGATTCCATGCACCTTTTGTCCTGTAATTTTTCCTTCAGCTTTGTCGAGACTTCTTTTGTATTGTTTATTGAAGATATCAAGTCTTTGTTATAGGTACGCTTGAGTCCTACATTAGAAGTCTATGCTCAACTCTCTAGGCCAGATGGAATTCGGGAGGGTTCCATGCCATATACTGCATGGAAATACATGGCACAAACAATTAGTTTTACTGGTATGGATTCATTTTGTTATATTTCATGTTGATTTCTTTCTAAATATTCCTCTCTTGTAGAAAATGTGTCTACGGAAGCTGTTGAAAGAGTTTCATTGCTTGCGATTGCTTGGGACCGGAAAGTTCAGGTTGCAAAGTTAGTCAAATCAGAATTAAAAGTATATGGAAAATGGTCTCTTGACAGTGCGGCCATAGGTCTGGCATGGTTGGATGATCAGGTATTAAATAACCTTCTGTCTACCTAGACTAGCTAGAAGTCTGGCTACTTGTTTTTGTTTACTGTCTCCCATCCTTTTACTCTTTCCCTGTATCTCTTTGCTTCTTAATAATAAGGGCAGTTAAAAGGTTTTGCACTTGTTCAGATGCTGGTAGTTCTCACTTCAATTGGACAACTCTATTTATTTGCAAAGGACGGAACTGTGATTCACCAAACAAGCTTTGCTGTAGATGGTATTGGAGGAGATGATCTAGTTTCTTATCATACTCACTTCATCAATATATTTGGAAACCCTGAGAAAGCCTATCATAACTGTGTTGCCATAAGAGGAGCTTCTATTTATATACTTGGTCCAACACATCTTGTTGTTTCCCGTCTTCTCCCTTGGAAAGAGCGTATTCTGGTTTTGCAGAAAGCAGGTGACTGGATGGGTGCCTTGAACATGGCAATGACTCTTTATGATGGCCATGCTCATGGGGTTGTTGACCTTCCTAGAACCTTGGATGCTGTACATGAGGCCATAATGCCCTTCTTGGTGGAGTTGCTTACATCATATGTTGATGAAGTGTTCTCCTATATCTCAGTGGCATTCTGCAACCAAATTGGAAAACTGGAGCAATCCAATGATTCAAATAGTACAAGCACTTCAGTGCAATCTGAGATAAAGGAGCAATACACCCGTGTTGGTGGAGTTGCTGTTGAATTCTGTTGTCATATCAAACGGACAGACATCCTTTTTGACAAAATTTTCTCCAAGTTCATGGATGCTCATGTCCAACAGAGAGGTAACCCAGTGTCTTAGTCTTGTGTCATAGGGTATTGTTAAGGGCACTTCTGTTTTCATTTCACTTCTTATTTTGATCTCTGTCAGCACAAGCCTTAATCATTTCTTTTGGTTGGTTTTTAAGTTCTGCATGACTGGCATTACTTATACAATCAAGAGGGAAAATCATGTTAGTGTTATTTTTTAATAACACAACGAATTTTGAAAATACTCACTGGCTAGCTAGCTTTAAAGAAGAAGATGAGGAAAAAAATTAAGCAATTTTGTAATTTAATATAGGTAGGGTACTTACCAAAACAAAGAGTAATCATAAAACATGTTAGATTATATAATTTTCTATTCTATCACAACTTAATCAATTGACTTATAGGAGTGACTAGAAAGACCAACCTTTGTTTTCATATTTCAAGAATAAGTTATCATCAAAATGAAAAAAAGGGAGACTTGTTATGTATTAATTATCTTTGAAAATAAATAGAGGGAATTTTCCTTTGGAATTATATTTTAAGTAATAAGATGTAACTATTTACTATTAATAGTTATTGATAGAAAGGCAATTGTTTTTTCTTCCTCTTAAATTTTTTCATTGATTTCCCACAATGTGTGTGTGTGTGTGTGTGTGTTAGAGAGAGAGAGTTTTATGATAAAAAAAAATAACTATATTGTATAATTGTTCGCATAATCTTATCCAAATATGAGAAAAATAACATCATTCAAAAAAGATTTGCATAATCTTATCAAAACATGAAAAACAGAACATTATTGATGACAAGGTTTGAATATAATTATAACTTAACAAACCATTCAGGATATAAAGGATAGGTATGATAGGGCGGCGACTAGTGTGCCAACTCATGAAGGTGTACCAGAAGTTATTCATATAACAATAGGCTTGCACCAATGTTTGACCTTGAGTATATAGCTTTTACCTTGGTATTGGATGTACTTAGTAAACACATTCAAGAGCCAGTGCCTCAATACATGCTTTTTTTTTGCAGATGATATAGTCCTTGTTGATAAGTGAAGAGAAGGAGTAAATTCTTAAGTCGTTGTTGATATAGTCCTTGTAATCTATTATGAACTATTTCATCATGTATCATTACTATTTTTTTTTTCATCAGTTGGCAAAAGATAGTTTTTAACAAAGAGTATTTCAGTGTTTGAATGACTATTAAGAATCATGGAAAGAAAATCAATTGAAGATCCATTTGAAATAGTTGCATACTCATCAATGGTTAAATGTTTTTACTTTTCATTGATTCATGGTTGCCTTGATTAAATGGATGCAATACCGAAGCTATCTTTCGCAATGAAGTTATTAAGTTGATATTAACTAGGAAAGATGAATAGTTTGTGGGAATGCTCTCACATTATTGATCCAGCTTGTTTCAGCTTCAAATGGATAACAGTGCAAATACTTTATAATTTTTTCCAGAAACATTTTTGGAGCTTCTGGAGCCATATATTTTGAAGGACATGCTTGGATCTCTACCTCCTGAGGTATTGGCTCATGTCAGGCTTTTTTGCCTCTTTGGATGATAAGTTATCTATATTAACTTTATAGTTTTTAAATTTATATTCTCCATTATTAACAATATCTTTCTTCTACTTTTTGTTTTTGTTCCTCTTTCTTCTCTCAAGATTATGCAAGCACTGGTAGAGTATTATAGCACCAAAGGGTGGTTACAGCGGGTTGAGCAATGTGTACTTCACATGGATATTTCATCCTTGGATTTTAATCAGGTTCTTGTTAGATCTTTTAAAATCTGTTTTCTTTTCATTAATTTTTTTGATTGGCCTAACTGTCTAATGGTTGTATTTGATAACTTCTTAGGTTGTCAGATTATGCCGGGAGCATGGACTGTATAGTGCCCTGGTGTATCTCTTTAATAAAGGATTAGATGATTTTAGGGCACCTCTGGAGGAGCTGTTTGCAGTCTTACAAAATAGCCAAAAGGAAAGTGCTACTGCACTTGGGTATGTTGCCTTTCTCCTTTCCATTGGCAGCTCGTTATCCATCTATTATTCTTATTTTGCTTTCTCTATACACATGTGTGACAAGTCACTGGAGAATACCAATTTGTGTGGTTTTCTGAAGTTTCTGGATTTTATTTGTATTCTTATGAATAAAACTAAAAAAATATCACAAATTCTCTTTTATCAAAATGTAACTAAGAGAAGTGTGGTAAGAAACCAAACTAAGGCAGTGGCAGTATCCTATTTAATTGATGGGAATCTCTCTAAAGAATTTCGTTCAAACCTCCCTCCCCCTCCCCTGATCTCCCATGGCAAAAAAACAAATATGTGACTATTTCTTATTCATTGGTTGCCAATAAACAAAAAAGATCATATTGAGAATATACTTGAATGAAACTCTCCAGCTACATACAACCTTTATGTTCATTGACTTTCTTGTTTTAATCCAGTCCTGATCTTCCATGGGCCATCGCACAAAAATTTTAGACATTTATTCTACTAAGAAAATTGAATAGTTGGCTACAATTACTCAGTGGCTGTCTCTCAAGTGTGTAAAAGTAACTGACACCAGTTTATTCACTACATTTCTTCTCAGTGAAAATTGTTAGTTTTAATTATGCTCATTAGAACTGATTGAATTTGTATTTTTTTTTTCTCTTGGCTCTCCTTTTAACAGGTATAGAATGCTGGTTTATCTCAAGTACTGCTTTACAGGTCTTGCCTTTCCACCAGGTAATTTTTTTCTGTTCTTTCTCTTTCTCTATTACTTTTTATTTATTTTCTGCTTTGAAGGTATTGGAATAGTACTACTTAAAGATGATCCATATGTTGCATATATCTACAGGCCGTGGAACTATTCCTCCTACACGCTTGCCATCTCTTAGAAAAGAACTTGTAGAGTTCTTGTTAGAGGACTCTAATACTCTGAAATCACAGACAGTTTCAAACTCTCTGTCCAAACGACCCTACCTGAATCTGTATCTGCTTCTAGAGTTAGACACTGAAGCTACATTAGATGTTCTCAGATGTGCTTTTGTGGAAGATGAAATTTCAAATGCCAGCTCATCGTCACTGAATTCAGATGATAGATCTATTGAGGAAGCAAAAAAAGAAAATGATAATGTTACTGAAACTCAAAATACTTTGGTTCAGAGCTTAGTTTATGCTCTCATTCAAATAATTGATATGAATGTTGTTCCAACAGAGACGGCCTCCAGCAGTGGTGATGATGGATTGATAAAAGAATGGCCTTCAAAGAAGGACGTAGGTCATCTGTTCGAGTTCATTGCATATTATGTTGCTCTCCAAAGAGCCAAAGTCTCAAAGGGTGTGCTGTGTCAAATATTAGAATATTTGTCATCAGAGAGTTACTTTTCAGTTAATGTTTCTGTTCATAGTTTAACTCCCAAAAAAAGAGAGAAGCAAGTGCTTGCACTTCTGGAAGCACTGCCTGAGTCAGACTGGGATGCATCATATGTTCTAGACCTATGTGAGAAAGCCCAATATCACCAGGTACATTGGTCGTTTTAATGATACTGTCTTCAGAAGCATAGCGCTACCAAATATTGACTTTTATCTGGATAAGTGATTTTACCAGCTTTTTGTCCGGTTTTAGGTTTGTGGATTGATTCATACCATCAGACATGAGTATGTGGCTGCATTGGATAGCTATAGGAAAGATGTAGATGAACCTGTTCATGCATTCTCCTTTATCAACAAAACATTATCACAGTTGACTGACAACGACCGTGCTGCTATTCGATCAGCAGTCATGTCACGGATTCCTGAGTTGTTTGAATTAAGCAGGTAATCCTCCTTATTTGCTCTACTCAAGTTGGATTCTTTGGCAGGTTATACAGCATTTGTGGTTTCTTTATTTTCAATTTATGTAACCTAAATAGTCTTTATTTTCATTTACTCTTTTTTAATTGCTTGTAGGGAGGGTGCATTCCATATGGTTATCAGTCATTTTAGTGATGAAAGTTCCCATATCATCACTGAACTTCACTCTCATCCAAGAAGTCTTTTCCTTTATTTAAAGACACTCATCGAGGTTCACTTGTCTGGATCCCTAGACTTATCTAATTTGAGAAAGGATGATATTATGTATCCCCCTAATGGAAAGCAGGTTAAGGATCACCCACAAGGACTCAATGATTACTTAGAGAATATATCCAATTTCCCCAAGTACATTCGTGAAAGTCCTATTCATGTGACTGATGATCTTATTGAGCTTTATCTAGAGGTGAGTTCTTGTACCAATGTTTTTCCACAGACAAGATTGATTTAATTCTTAGTTTTATTCTTTTTTCCATCTGGAAGACTAGAACTAACTTAAATAAGCCTTAGTGGTGTCATTTGTTCTTTGTTGTTCTTGGGATGTGTCATGCACCAATTTATGTGGTTAGTGCTCTATCTCTTCCAAACTTCCATGTCTCCTGAGGATTGGGTTTGGAAATACAGACCTTATTTTTACTTGACTTTAATGTAATTAGGCTACTTTATCCTGTCACGTTTGGTAAAAATTTTTTTTTTTTGGGGTCTGGAAATTTGTTGCTGTAGACCTGTGGTTGTCACAAGAACTTAGTTTGATAACTTTGATTTTTTTCACATTTTGCTTTTGCAGTTATTATGTCAGTATGAAGGTGGTTCAGTTCTCAAGTTTCTAGAAATGTTTGATAGCTATCGTGTGGAACATTGTTTACGCCTGTGCCAGGAATATGGCATTATAGATGCTGCAGCATTCTTATTAGAAAGGGTTGGAGATGTTGGTAGTGCTCTTTTACTTACACTCTCCAATCTGAACGATAAATTTGTTGAGCTAGATGCTGCTGTGGAAGCTGTAGTTTCAAACCATCCCTTGGGTGGTTCTGCCCATATGGAATTATTTAACACTGTTTTAAAAATGAGGGAGGTTTGTATATCTGTCCCTGGAATTGGAACATTTTACTGAAGCTCTAAAGATGCAAGTATGCTTTGATGGGTGTGCTTGTGTGTTTGTATGTATTAGGTAACCTAATATTTTCAATGGTTACAAATCCAATAGGTGAATGACATACACAATTTATTGCATGCCTGTATTGGTCTGTGTCAGCGGAACACCCCTCGTCTAAATCCCGAGGAGTCAGAGGCACATTGGTTTAAATTACTCGACTCGTAAGTTTAATATCAACATCCATTTCCTTTCTTGCATGTTGCATGTGTTTTTATTTATTAATTAATTTGTCGCTTTGTTACATAAAATTTTTATTTCCCAATAATAATGATGTTACAAATGTATGGATTATAGTGCAGAATATCCATGCTAAGATGTATAAAGAAGATACAGGTTCAAGTTGCTGTTTTTTGTCCTGTAAAAATTAAAAAGGAGGAAATACAAGTAAAAATGTTAACTTTAAGCACTGCTTCTGTAGCAAGGCAGTGCTCGAAACATCTCAAATTGAAATGTCTTGTCCCCTGTCTTAAACTTAATTATATGGTCATTTTATGGTATGTTTATCCTATACAAATGAAATGGTAGCAAGTAACATTCAGGTATACGAGATAACAGGAATTAAATATTTAGATAATTGACAGGCATGAATTTTCACTTGCTCTGAATAATCACTAATCACTTTAAGTGACTTATAATCTCAATTGTAGAGGATAAGGTGAAATTTGAACTCTACCTTTTTTATAAGAATGTCGTGTAGGTAGTTATTAGCTTTTTAGGTAATTCAAATAAGTGGCAATGAAATGACATGTGTATTTTGGTTAACCACCTTTCATGCATTTTAGAGTATAGCCATAATTTTTCACGTAAAAAGGGCAAAACAAAAAAACTTTTTGACTCTGGAGTTCCACTATTGTTAATCATGAATGTGGAAGTATAATTTAATCAAGATGAATATGATTGACAGAATTTTCCTTTGCTATTTAATATGGTTGTTGGAAGATACGGGATGAATCTGGAAATGAGGTGCTCATAGAATGACAAGGTGATAATATTAAATGAAGTGTGTACATACTAGCCACTAACCAGTGAACAAAGATGTCCGAAGAACAAGCTTTCCTAAATTTTCATCCCTGACATTTGACGCTGTTTCGGTATTAACTACCCTTTGATTTTCATTCAGGTTTTGTGACCCATTGATGGATTCATACACCGATGAGAGAGCATCTGAAAGAAAAAAATATTTTGGAATGCTAGCTGGATCAGCAGATTCACAGCTGGACAAAGACACCAATAAAAGCAGTTGGACAATCTCAAAGTCCCGTAATGGTGCTCATATCTTGAGGAAATTGCTCTCCCAGTTCATTAAAGAGATTGTCGAGGGAATGATTGGTTTTGTTCACCTTCCAACTATTATGTCGAAACTCCTGTCTGATAATGGTAGCCAAGAATTTGGCGATTTTAAACTTACCGTATTGGGTATGCTAGGAACATATGGCTTTGAAAGAAGAATTCTGGTAAGCCTAACTTGTTATTTTTTGTTAGGTTATATTTTTAGTTTGATTCTCTAATCAAGCTTTATAAAATATATTATTCTTCATACATTTCCAATTACAATCTCTTCTTTCAAGATCTTAAAACAGTAACAAATAATTTGAATTATCTTCTTTTTATCTTCTTTTGTCCTGATTCTTTTCTCTTGCACCTCCTGCACCTAGGATGCTGCCAAATCCTTGATAGAGGATGATACATTTTACATTATGCATTTACTCAAGAAAGGGGCCTCTCATGGATACGCTCCCAGGAATCTAGTGTGCTGTATTTGTAGTTCCCTTCTTACTAAGGTGTCTGTTAGCTCTGGAGTTCGAATTTTCAACTGTGGCCATGCAAGTCATCTCCAATGTGAAGTTTTGGAAATTGAGTCATCAAGCAAAGGCTCTTCATCTGGATGCCCTGTATGTATACCCAACCAGAAGCCCCATCAGTCTAGAAACAAATCAGTCATTGCAGAGAATGGCTTGGTCAATAAATTCTCATCAAGACGCCAGCACCCTCATGGAAGTACCATTCATCCGCATGAAAGTGATTTATCAGAGAACACGTACGGGCATCAACAGATATCGCGGGTAAATATATAAACAAACCTCTATACATCATGTCTTCAATATAAAGGCCATGTCCAGACTTTCAACACATTAAATATTGATTAGATAGTGAAATTGGTTCTGCAGTTTGAGATCTTGACCAGCTTGCAGAAAGATCAGAGATTTATGCAAATAGAAAACTTGTCCCAGTTGAGGCTTGCCCCACCTGCTGTGTACCATGAAAAGTTAAGTAAAGTGACAGACCTTCTGGCCGGGGAAAGTAGTAATAGTTCTGCAGTTGTAGAGAAACAAAGTAGAAACAAGAACAACCGGGAGCTTAGAGTTAAGGGTTCATCAGTTCGATTTCCTTTAAAATCAAGCATATTTGGTGAGTAAAGTTATTTAAGAAAGTTATGATTGTCTCTAGGAGTGTTTCATTCTGACACAAGGGAAACCCTGTCTGCAGGCAAGGAGAAGACAAGTAAGCGGTGACCAACTGTTTCAATTATAACACGAGAACACTTTCGACGAGAGAGATCAAGCACTAACCAACTGTATAGGCTAACAGCATTTTTCTTCCGTTAGGTTGTCTGTATAGCTTCAAAATTTTAAACCATCTCACCCCATTATATTCTTTTGTATCTTATTCTACTCTATCTACATGTTAGCAGCTGTTGTAACGATGCAAGTATATATTATGCACAGGTTTTTGTATGTATACAATAGAAACTTTCTATTTTCTCATTTCATTTTTTGTATTTTCTTTTCTCTCATTTCTTCTTCCTCATTTTGTTCCAAAAGAAAAAAGCTGTGTTCCTTTTCTTTCCCCTCTTGTCGTTTTAAGGTTGGGATAAATCTTCCATTTCAATGTACAAAGATTACGATTCAGCCCGAGTTTTACTTACAAAATTTCCTCAAACACTTTTCGTAGTCATAGATAATATCTGCATTTTTTGTGGTAAACATTGTGCTATCATTTTTTTTTTATTTTTTTTAAATAAACTATATAGTTTACTTTTTAAAATTTGACCTGATTTCCCTTTATCTGTATAATTTTAAAAGTGACACTCTGTCTTTTGAAGCTTTGTTACGTCAACACAGCCTTTATGATTTCTTTTGTCCGCGGTATAACTCGTGATCATGAGCCCATCTTCGTTGTATAATTTCTTTCACTAAATATCAATTTTAAGCAAACTATATTATTATGCAAACAATATATTACATGTAACAATTATATATAAATATTGTTATATAAAAACTCACATATAATTGATATCCCTTGCGACTTATATATTTGATGCACATTGTATATGCTTGTAAACTTCATCTTACAAACAACAGATTTTTTTGGGTACAATACAAACAACAGATTGATGTAAATAATCTAGGCAAAAATTCAAAAACATGGCTTCAAATATTTCAGATTTATTTTTCAGAATTTAATGAAAAAAAAATTCGTTAAGCCAACTTTTACGCCAAATATCTTTTTTACTATGAAATTTTTGTGTAAAAAATTTATATAATATATTTATTGTCCATGACATAAGGTTTATATGCATATATAATATAATAATATATAGAAAATAGATAAAATTAAATAAAAGAGATTAGACTGTAAAGTCAAATTGCTTACTATAATTGTCTAAAATCGATAAACTCAGTTTCTATCCGAAATTTGAAACACTATACAAAAGCTTTTGAGTAAAATGTTTTACTCAGCTTCTGAGTAAAATATTATATTACAAAGATAATATAGTCATTTTACTCAGCTTTTGGGTAAAATGTTTATATTATCTTTGTAAGACAGAAAAAAAAAACAGTGACTTATATACTAACAGAGGCAAATTTCAGAAATCATCGGCACCACAAAAAAAATTGATGCAATTAGAGGTGTTGGAAAAAAAAAAGTGAGAAACAACCGTTTTTAGCGTTGTTATTAGAGGGCCCAACCGGGTTCGAACCGGGGACCTCTTGATCTGCAGTCAAATGCTTCTACCACTGAGCTATGGACCCACTTGCTGTTCCAAATGATAAACTAAATATGAAACTTATACTAAAAGATAAGTTGAGGACCGAAAGAAAAGAGAGACGGATTTGCAGGGACGAAAAGGACTTGGAATTGATCCAGATGCAGTGCCAAGTCAGCATGTATCCGTGTTCACATGAACATGAGCATTCCAATTTCCACTACACTCTGATGCTCTTCTGTTCTGTTCAGGTCACCCTTCAAAATTCTAACACAACGAAAGTCTCCATCGTCCATTTCATCATTCACAGCAATCCTTGAATTACTGCAATGAAAATGGTTGTAATAAAACCAAGCGGAGGAAGATCCATCATCAGATGAATCAGGAATGAATAACGTCATGCATGCAGAGGGAGAGAAGATCCATAGCCATTAGCCAAGAGCAAGTGTTGGCTCAAATATGAAGCAATCACACACACACACACATATATATATAACAAAAAAAAATTACAGTATTGCAGAAGAAACTATACTTATATAACATTATTTTATAAAAATAATCAAATTCAGTTACAATCACATCACTAATTTAGACATTATTGAAAGTGTTCAAGTAAATTAACTCTTAGGTCTCTAACAAAATAAAAAACAATGCTTTATATTAATGATTAGAATTTTTATGTAAATATTATCTAATTTTTGTAATATTCACATATATATACATTAACGAGTTGTTATTACAACAAACTTTAAAAAAAAAAACGTTATTACAACAAACTTAAACTTAGAATCTCTATTCAAATTCCCATTCATCTCAAACTATATCTTTATTTAAACTTATTTTGAAACAATCAAGTATATTTAAGTGAAAGAAATAAATTTTCATTATTAAATTTTTCATTACTTATCATACTTAAATTTTTTTAAAAAAAATTACATAACTTTATTTTTCAATCGTAAAACCTTTAAATATCATTTTAAAAATTCACTTTTTTTATATAAAAAAAATCATATAACTTTATATTTTAATTTTCATCACATATATAATTTAATTATTAAAATTTATTTATTTTATATCATAATAAAACAGTATTCTCACACATAATTCATTAGTCATTATTCTGTATAAGAGCAAAATTTATTATTTATTTATTTATTGTTATTGGAGAAGTATTTTAATATAATTATATTATTTTTATACTTTAATTTTATAATTTTTATATGCTTACTTTTTATAATAAAAATAAATAAATAAATAAATATTAATTTTTTATTATTATTTAAAATAAAATATATAAAAAATATAAAATTAATGTATAAGAATAACGTGGACTTGTGCGAATAATGTGAACGAGAGTAAAGCAAAAGTTGCTTGGGTTTCGTGGCATCCCTTTCCCCTCTTTAGTATTTCTTGGTATGTCAAATGATTTGCATAGTTGACCAAAAAAAAATGATTTGCATAAGGCATCAAGGCATAGGGCGAAGACGGTTATTTCCACGTCCGAATCCCTCGGTTCCTCCGCCTCTTCTCTTACTTAACACCATTTTCTCTCCCTATTGCATTTCTCAGAGCTCATCATTCACCAGCGCCAACCACAACCACAACCACAACCACAATGTCTTTCTCTGCAGCCAAGCTTGCTCATCCCCTCCCGCTCAATTCCACCACTCCCAGATCCAATGACAATCATCTCCCTCTCTCGTTCCATCTCTTCACACCCACCTCCTCCTTCCTTGGATCCACCCTCAAGCTTCGCTTCCATGCTCTCACCAAGCCTGCTCCTCACCGCCGTCCGTCCCCTGTTGTTGCTGTCTCCGATGTCGTCAAGGAAAAGAAGCTCAAATCAAGCGCCAATCTGGTAACCCCTTTAGGCTTTAGGCCTGTCTTTTGGTATCAATAATCTCTGCTTTCCGCGAATAATTATTGCGGAAGAGTCTATTTGCTCTGCTTCTTCTCGCAGCACTGATTCTGTGAAATGGGTTTCTAAAAAAACTAAACTTTCCACTCAATTGAGCTCAGTTGAATTTACCCCGATTTCTTTATAAGCGGCATGGGCATGATTCAAATGTCAATTTTTTTTTTCTTTCAAATGTATAGATGCTTCACACTGATGATATAGAATTTATGGGTTTTGTGTGAAAAGAAAGAAGAGAAGATAGTTTTTGCTATCTAAGTTTTGTTTGTGTATGCAGCTTATTACGAAAGAGGAAGGCTTGGTGCTCTATGAAGACATGATATTAGGGAGGGCCTTTGAAGACATGTGTGCCCAGATGTATTATAGAGGCAAAATGTTTGGTTTCGTTCACTTGTACAATGGCCAGGAAGCTGTGTCAACTGGATTCATCAAGCTTCTGAAGAAAGAAGATTATGTAGTGAGCACCTACCGGGACCATGTTCATGCACTGAGTAAGGGGGTCCCAGCTCGTGCTGTGATGAGTGAACTCTTTGGAAAGGCAACAGGATGCTGCCGAGGTCAAGGCGGTTCAATGCATATGTTCTCCAAAGAGCACAATTTGCTTGGTGGGTTTGCTTTCATTGGTGAAGGAATTCCAGTGGCCACTGGAGCAGCATTTTCCAGTAAGTATAGGAGAGAAGTATTGAAAGAGCCAGATGCTGATCAGGTGACATTGGCATTTTTTGGAGATGGGACTTGTAATAACGGGCAGTTCTTTGAATGCCTAAACATGGCAGCTTTGTGGAAATTGCCAATTGTGTTTGTGGTGGAAAACAATTTGTGGGCTATTGGGATGTCACATCTCAGGGCAACTTCAGATCCTCAGATATGGAAGAAAGGGCCAGCATTTGGAATGCCAGGGGTCCATGTAGATGGGATGGACGTTTTGAAGGTCACAAAGGTGGCAAAGGAGGCAATTGAAAGAGCTAGAAGAGGAGAGGGACCAACTTTAGTGGAATGTGAGACCTATAGATTTAGAGGACACTCCTTGGCTGATCCTGATGAGCTTCGTGACCCTGGTGAGCATTTAGATATTATCTACTTCCACGGTATTGTTAATGTTGAAGTAAATTATGTTGCTGTTCCTTTACATTTCTATCTTCAGTTGCGCTATGCAGAATCCTTATACATTTTGTCACACAGTTTACTGAACATCGTTATGTATTCTCAAAGGGCCGAACCGTGCTCGAACTGGTGACGTTTTGTATAGCTTGCTTAACTCCCTAGCTTCCTAGGAATTTAACGAATTTTTAGGGCACTTTCTTTTGCACGTTGGATATTAACAAGATTTTAAAGTTGAGACAATGGATGCCTACTCAGTTAATAAGGTGGTTGTTAGTCATCCCCCCCCCCCCCCTTCCTCCCCAAAAATAAATAAATAAATAAATAAAGGGTGGTTCTTAATCTTTTATTAGCAAATATAAATCATGCATCTTCTTGGATTTGAAAAAAGCAAGCCAATAGGATCAGGGTTCTTGGATTTAATCGATAAGTGAAGAATTCTCTAGCCTAAACTACCAATTTCTTAAACTTGAGTTTGATAGGGACTAAAAATCACTGTATATTATTTATCCAACAAAAGGAGCAAAACTCCTTACAAAAGAGAAAACTCTATCTGGAAAACACAAGAAAACAGTAGAAAACAGAAATATCCAGAGGCTGCAATGAGCAGTCCTCAGCCCAGGCCAAAAGGCCACCCCAAACCTTGCCTAAAGAAGTTCTCTGATCCTTCCCCATCTGCTCTCCTGCCTATATATTCCCCCCTTCCAGCCTCCTTCTCTCTCTGCCACATCAGCATGAGCATTATTAATATTTCCCATCTTGTCCCCATTGCACATGTATGAGGTCTAACAGAGTTATTATTCACAAATTTAAAATGATTTTGGGAAAAATTTGTTCAGGGTTGAATATGATAGATTTTAATCCCTTACCTCTATATCTTTATTAAAAGAAAATTAATAGGTTAAATTTTTTCAGCATGTTGACTGCAAGTACAAATATCAGGATGCCTGATTAACATTCCTGTTGAACTGTGTAAATGAGGATAAAAGCCGACAGTAGGTAGAGTTAAGAGGAAGATTACGGCCTTTACTAGCCTGGCTGAGAGTATATATAAAGATGGTCTTGATTTAAAGGAGGGGACTTATGTGAATGCTGAATCAATTTTATGTAAGGATTTATCAATCCTATTCCTACCCCAAGCAATGAAGATTAAGGTTTGGTTAGTTCGTCAGGTTCCTGAAAAATGGATTAGGCAGACTGCAGAGTAATGAATGCTTATTTTGATTATTCCAATAGTTTGATTTCAGATGGTTTTGCTGGGCATTCTTCTGCCTTTTCATATGATAATAATGTGAAATTAGTTACTTTAACTATGTAATTCAAATTATGCTGTGAAGGGTTTAGTTGTCTAGTTAGTGCGTTAACTAATACATCTAGCGTGGCTTACCCTTTTAAGATGTCCTCCTAAATTTATAACTCGCATATTTTCTACTTATGTTTGACTACATTATTCTTGCCATAACTATTGTTACTACTCACTAATTTCTAGGAGCCAGCAAATTTTCATCTTATGATGAAATAAGTCACATCTTGTTATAGTTTTCTTGAAGTCTTCTGTTGTGTCTGCCATGTTCATAATAATTATTCATCATTATCTGTTTCTGCTTTGGCAGCTGAGAAGACACACTATGCTGGTAGGGATCCCATCTCTGCATTGAAGAAATACATTATTGAGAACAAATTAGCCAGTGAACAGGAATTGAAGACCATAGAGAAGAAAATTGATGAGATCATTGATGATGCTGTTGAGTTTGCAGATGAGAGCCCTCATCCACCCCGCAGCCAGCTTCTGGAGAATGTCTTTGCTGATCCAAAAGGTTTTGGAATTGGACCAGATGGCAGGTATAGATGTGAGGATCCAAAATTCACCGAAGGCACTGCTCATGTCTAATCTTTTTTAAGTTTGACATCTATCTGCTTGGGGCTTTCAGTTTAGGATGCATGTTCTTATTCATATACTTACTGGAAATCAAATGTTACTCAGAATGTATTACAATTTCTAATATAAGCAAGATTTGTCCTTATAGGTTCGAATTTTGTTTTTTTTTCTTGTCTTATATTTATCATTGTTTGTGAAACCAGTGTCAAGAATGACAATCCCCAAAGTTTGATTGCCTTGCTTTGCAGATTTCATAGCCTTTATGCACGTTATGAAATTTTAGTTTACCTCTCTACCTGCTATTGTTACCAATCCATGTACTTGTGAGTTGTTGCAAATATGATAGCCATAGGAATAAGGGGTAATTACGACCCATATATTACATACCTTCCTGCTTTTGTGGTCCAGTACCACCTTCAGCAAGAGAAATTGGTCATTAGTAACCCTTCACTCCGTTTTGTATTTTTGGTACATGTGGCGATTGAACCCTTGAATTCACAAATAACCCCTCGTTACTTGGTCAAATCTAGTGGCTTAGAATTAGTAGACAAGACAACATTTTTGTTATACATATAAAGATTTTATGGATCCTTGAGCTCTTATTATAACTTGTTTCCAAATAATTGAAATTACTTTTTGGGCTCAAACACAATAATTTTAGCTACGAACAATTTTTCAATACGAGTTCTCACCAACTGTTTGTGTTAAAACATTTTTTGACAAGTTTTTTGTTGTCTCCCAAAAGCCATGCACGTTATCCAGGACAAGTCTTGGCAATAATCCTGCATTATTCATTGAAGGTTTTGTTGCCCATAAGCTCTTTACTTTTTTTTTTTTGGGTGAAACCCATAAGCTTTTTCCAATGATTATTTATTGGAGGTTTATATGTAGCCTAATCTTGTAAATGCTTTTTACATATTGGATTTGATTCCTATAAAATGAAGAGTTTATTTTAAAAAAAAAAAAAAAAAGAGTATTAATTATTGATAAAAAAATTAAAAAATAAATTTTAAAAATTTTATAATTTATAATACATGTATATATATTTTATTATAATTTTTATAATTAATTTTTTCTTCAATAGTTATAAATTTTCATTTTATCATTCAGAATGATACCTTCACTTTAAAAAAGTTAAATCTTACATTATTTATCTTTAAATTATGCATTAAAATTCCTCTAATATGTAATAATCATTCAACAATCAACAATACTGCCAACTCGACACGAGTACCACGACAAAAGATACCACCAAATTTAACGAGTTACAAATTCAGATAAAAACTCTCATAATTTCTGTGAGTATACTAAAATTCAGTGAGAACTATACAAGTATTAGTAATTTTGCAAAATACTAGTAACTACCGCGATAGTTACCTTTCACCCAGGGTGCCAGTTTGCCAGTTTTATATCTATACAAGTGTCTGTTTTGCAACATTACTGATGTGCTTGCTGAAGATATTAAAAGTATTTATAGAAGTGATATTTGTGCAGGTAGTATTGTTAAAATAAGTATTAATTATTCAAATAACTGCAAAAAAAAAAAAAATCAAATAACTGCAAACTTGATAATTCTTCAATGAAAAACTAGCATGCTAGTGAAGTGTCAAGACAGTAATGCATTGTTTTGAAACTTGAACTGAAAGCCTCAAAAATGACTTGCAAGAAAATATTTATTGCAAAATTGGACAGGAAGCAACAGAGAGCAATTGACCCAGTAAACAATGGCCATCTTGGAGGGTAAATCTGATTACTTCTTTTACTTTTAAAATAGCAAGTTCAGCCAACATAATGCAAATAGCATAGAAGAACTATAAGTATGTTAGCTTCCCATACACCGTGAAAATAATGACAATAAGAATGACGATGTAATACCTATCAGCTGAAAAAGAACAAAAGAATGAAAAGAAACCATAACGACGGTATTACAACTTTAGAGCAGCTATCGCTTCCGGTTTAAAGTCAACTCGCATACCCAATACACGCCTAACCTCTGCTGGAGTTAGCCTCCAGGTCATAGGTCCTGAGTTCTCACCCCAGAAATCTAGAATCTCGGACACCTTTTCTAAATTTAGAATTGTTGCCATTTGAGTAAGACGTGCAAACTTGTCTCTAACAGTTCTGTGTGTCATGCTGGAGAAATGGCTTACCAAAGCTCTTGCATCCCTGTCAAGCTGAAGGCCACCAAGCTGACTAAATCTTTTCTGCATCATAATGACTTCAAGTCTTTTCACAATAAAGTCAATAACCAAATGAACAAAAGTATCGTAATTGTTAGCAGTCATCAGTGGTTGCAGCCATGCCACATTTGTCTCCACAGCATGGAGAAGTCTCTGAACCCATGGGTCATTCACCTCATTATCTGCATACTCAGCCTCTGACAACTCATAGCTGATTGTTCCTACACTGTCTAATACTGGACGTATTCGTGGTGCAACAGTTGCCACAAGTTGTTCCATGCCAGCTTTCAAAGCTTGCTTGAAAGCGTTGCTCGTATCTCCCAACTCAGACAAACAAGATTTTACCTTTTCTCGATCACCTGGCGCAGGAAAGACCTATATAAAGTAATACAGTCAGTCAATACTGCAATTCAAAATGATATATAGGCAATCAAATAGCCATAAATAAATACATGATTCATGACAGAAATATCGTTGAAAGGAAATCAGACATTCTGATTGGTGTATAAGTCATATATTCTAACCAAACAGGAAAATCCTGGTAAAGGAAGACATTTTAAGACTATGACTCCATAACAGATCAGAAAAGGCTAAGTAAATTGAGCAACAACACAGAGAGATCTGGAACACTTCCACCTATGAACTTCCTTCATTTAAAGGGGGAGTGGCGGCTGTTGTAGAAGCTAAAGACAAATCAGTGGCATTTAATTAGCAAAATTGTGACACTGAAGAAAAATCCAAGATACAACAAAAAGAATCCTTCTCATCGAGAATTCAAGATTGCATCAGTCTCCTCTGTATGTCAGAACCACAAAAACACAATTCTCCACCATATGGACATGAGAAGGAACCTGAGAGAGTTTTATAATTAGATAAATCGAAGTTCTCTCTGGGGTCATTACCATAATTGAGAAAAAAAAAATGTCTCTTAAGATCATACATATGTTTCAACCAAAAAAAAAAAATCCAGACTAAGCAATTCTAGCGAGCTGCATAAAGTTTCAACAACTTGACCTCAGGTTCCCTTTAGAAGCACCAAGATATAATATTCCAGTAAATTTCTTTCAGGCCACCTGTCAACATTCTTTCATCTCATTGCTCAAGAAACCTGTCTCAAGTCTCTGAAAACCTAAATGTGAGTTTACCTTCGCTTAATCTTCTTTCAGCCCACCTAGAATCCAGATGTAAATAATATCCGAGCATTTTTGGGGTGGGGGCAGGGTACTAAGAGGCCCTTTAACCCAAAAAACCTCATTCTAATGATAAACAATAGTGTTAGCAAGTAATTTCAAATCCAGCTGTTATTCCTTGTAAATGGTAGACTTAAGTAGTGAGCAGAAATTCTCCATTCATTCAATTGATTATAATTGCCATGCACCTCACACGAAGTTCCCATCAAGACTCCTAGTGTCTTGGTCTCAAGATGTTATTTTTGTATACAACTGCTTCCAAAACAAATCATATTACATAGAACAGTAAAAAAAGAGGGAACGGAGGGAATCAGAAATGGACTTTTCATCTACACCATGACGACATACATTTGGTTTTGTCTTTCTCCTTCTTACAATTCTCACCTTTTGCAGTTCTCCTCAAGTGCAAGCAAGAAAATTTCAACAAATAGCATACTTGTTCTAGCCCAGGTCATGCCAACAACCATGGGCATCTGCTCCAGTCTAGATACTAAGCACTTCTAATAAGCATTACTTTGGAATCAGGCATCGATATGATGCAATCAGTATTTCGACTATGAAACCAAAGCAATGTCAATATCACTAGAAGATATTTGGCTAGATCTTTACTATAGGCCTTTGAAATTGTTCATAACATAATCTTAAAATATGTTCTTCTGTAGTCTGGGAAAAACAAGGTTCAAATTATTTTTCACTAAAAGGTCTACTATCATAAACGCCTAAGAGGGGTATTACAGTGAAGACAAATAAGCATTGATTTTGATCTAAAAGGAATGTTAGACTAACAGTGCTCTCCATAGGAAATATAAGGCACTAAACAGGGAAGTATATAGATCTTAAAGTGAAATTATCAATAATATCCATTCTAACATGCTTTGAGAGCATTTCTCTAATCAATCATCTAAAGATTATATATGATAATATTAGCCAAGAATGGATACAAATTACAGCATCTATTTATCACCATTCAGAGGAAAATAACATTCTTCCTCTGAAATTTTGAAGTTGCCAAAATGTGAATCTTCAAGTTGTTACATGTTCTATATTACTGTCTTTCTATATCTATCTAATACTAATGTTGCACATGTCACACCAGACGTCTACTTTTGGCCATAAGGGCACAGCATTATTATCATACTCCAAACCATGTCACTACAGTTTCAGAACTATGTCCTGTGCAAATTAAATGACACTGAAACTCCATATACATGCTTATATGAACATCTACAATTCATAACATATGATCTATGGACTTCTTTTATGATTAATCCCCAGCAATCTCACAATACCTTTAATGGAGCATGGCATGCATAGGGCAGATGATGTGCCAACCACATTGACTACTTTAATGAATTTTGTTGCCAGATGCCAACAATAACAGTAAGGTACTACAAATATACCACATACCTCAGCACATTGTTCTTCAATTTCATGTTTTAGCTTCAGAACATATTCACTACTAACATCCATATTATTTAAAGCAGTTGCAATTTCTGTCCCAGTCTTCTGCACACCAACGCCACCCAAGAACAACTTTGCACCAAGGTTTGGCTCTCTTATTTTCTGTTGCAAAGCTTCATGATATTCATTGCTCAATAAACTACTTGCACCACTCAAAACAGCTATAACAGAACTGATATTTGTAGTTGATATCGCCCTTCGTAAGCAACTCTGCAAGACATAGAACACATCATCCACCATAGACGTCGTAAGGCTGTCAGGCACATGTTCATCGATCCTTATAGCTTTCCTGACATTTTCCACCATGAAAAATCCTTCCAGAATGACATAAAATCCAGTTACATCTTGAACAACTTTGCTGAAACTACCACTCCTGAAAGCTTTGGTTGCCCGAGGGACCAACTCGGGATCAACAGAAGTAAGTGCTTTGATCTTTGATATCATGAACTCAGTATAGTCCTCACCCAGCTGCATAAGTGAAAGAATTTCTTCCAAGTACAACTCAACCTCTCGCGGATCTGGACCCTCAGGACCTCCTCCAACAGCTAGCAAATTATTGTTCTGTGCATTTATTTCCGATGACAACTTAGCCAACTTCCTGTACTCCATATACTTCTTCAAGATCACAGAACCCCGGGAGTCACACTCCTCTTGGAGCTCACAGATCGCATACACAATGCCATCCTCACCACACAGACTCCTCAAGATCTCATTATTCTCTTCAATTGCCAACACAATGTCCTTAAACAAATTCGTCAAACACCCAACAAAGTTAACTTGGTTTTGATTAATACTTGCATTGGCACCACCCACATTTCTTTGTTCCGACAATTCCACCAACTGCTCAAATTCCAGCCTTGATCTCATCCCAATTACCTTCTTCAAATACCCAACGTAAACCTGTAGCCCCTCCTCCTCCAGACCCAGCGGCGTGTACAGCCGAATAAATCTCAAAATCGTGGGGTGGTCTCGCTGATCCACAGCGGCGGAAAGCTTCTTCCTCACGATCCCTTCAAGCTGCTTCTTGGAAGCCATCAATCGCTCCCTCTGATCCGACCCAGAATCCTTGTACTCCGCGTCAATCTGGAGGAAAGTCTGCACATAACTCGCCGCTGATTCATAGTCCTCAGTCTCAAGCGCTTTATTGACACCCTCCAAGCAATTCCCTCTCTCAACGATGGCATCGATGCGGAGGAGCGTGGAACGCACCCGCGACTGCGCCAAGTCGAGCTCCCGGACCTTGCGGCTGACATCGTCGGCGAGGTCGCAGGTGAAGCTAACGTTGTAGAGCATGTATTCGGAATCGGACTTGACAATGTCGAGAACCTCGGAGGATCGCTGGAGCTGGAGGAGGTGCTTGTCGAGGTCGGTGCGCTGGGACAAGAGGTGGTCGAGTTCCACATCGAGGGCTCGCTGGTGGGCTATGCACTCGTGGAGCAGCCGGGTCATGGCTCCAACGTCGGTGAGGGAACGCACGTAGTCCAGTGCCTCCGGTGTGCCGAAGTCTATGGAGGACGATAGAGTCGTCGGAGATGATACAGTGGCGTTGTCTTCATCGACGGCGGTGACTGATCCGTTGGGAGTAGAGCCCATTTCTCTGAGCTCGCACGAGATTGCTCTGCGATCAGATCAGATTCAGAACGGGAACATTAACCCACGGATTTTTCTTTCTCTTTAGGTTTTTTTTTTTTTTTTTTTTATAAACACTTTCTCAAAATAAAATTATTGCTTGGAACGTCGTATTTTTATTATTCAACCCTTTTTTTTCTTTCCAATCGGCTATGCATATATTTCCAACAAAACGAAGCTAAATTATTATTTTTTAGTTCTTTCATGCAATCACATTTTACAATTGTTCCGTCTTAGATTAAATAATTAAACAAATAGTTAAAAGGCAATTTATCATCCACATTCATATATTGAGAATCGATACATTATTAAAAAAAATTTCATTATATTAATAACAATTTAAAAATTAAACTTATTTATGAATGTATTAATATCTAATTGAATATTAATATAAAATAATTTTATATATTAACTCAAAATTAAATTCATAACTAAATTTAGATAAAATATAAAAAAAATATTTACTTAAAATTTTTTATGGGAAGAAATTAATCTAAAACAGGCTGTAAATAAAAAAGAAAGGCCATGTTAAGCATAGTTTCCAAACTTAAATAAAAAGATAAAGAGCATGTCAAGCAGTTAATAGTGAATGTAAAATGTAGGATTACGTCCTATATCAAAATAAAATAAAATAAAATTAGATCGAATTTGTAAGATCAATCACGCTTTTTATTACAGTGAATGTTTGGCATGAAAGAACCAGTAAAATTAAAAAATGAATTTGGAGAGGGTTTCACTTAAAAAAAAAAAAAAGAGAAACTATAACCTTCGAATATATGTGTATCGAATTTAAAAATGTTGAAGTTGCAATGACACCAATTGTGAAGAATATGACAAAAACTCATATAAGGTTGTTTGGTGATGTGAAAAGATTGTGCAAAAAGTGAACTAGATGAAATATTAATGGCTGATCTTGGGCTAAAATTTTGGGACATATAATATAGTCATTTATTAATTAAAATACATGTTAATTTAGAGATTTTTAATTATTCTAAATGATGAATTTATTTTAGATAATAAAATAAAAAATATTAATTATTAATAATAAAATTAACGATTAAAATTATAATAAAATACATATACATGTATAATAAATTATAAAAATTATTAAAATTTATTTTTTTAATTTTTATTAATAATTAATACTTTTTATTTTATTTTTTAAAATAATCCTTCACTTTAAAAAAAATTAAATATTTGATTTAATCTTTCCTTGCAAGGTAAATTTAAGACAAATACTAATTACAAAAAGATTAAATTAAAAATAATTTTAATAAATAAATGACTAGATTATAAAAATGAATTTGTGGTAAACTAAATTAAAATCAAGTGAAAAATTAAAATAATAATTTTGTCAAAAAATAATTACACAATGTAAAAATTTTTGTTTTTGACACTTTAAATATTTTAAGTATATATTTAAATAATTTATTTTACATTAAAACTTGTTTAATTAAAACTTTCTTGTAATAAACTTATTCAATTAAACATTATTAAAAAAATGTTGGAATCTAGATCCGGTTCAGTTAGATCGGGTTTCGCCCGATTTATACAGATAGGGTGACACACTGGGTTTGGGGAAGAGGCTTTTGGGAAAAATGGCTAGTGCTCTATTTTTCTGCTTCATTCCACCTGTTTCTTCTCTCTCTTCTTCTTCGTCCTCGGTGCAGAAACACAAACCCCAATTCGCAGCTTCAGCGAAGAGATTCGTTTCATGTTCGGCACCTTCGTCTTCTTCGGTTTATTTCGCGCATCCAAGATTGTCATGCTCGTTTGCTATATTCTTTTCGCAGTCCAACACTCTACTAGACCCTTCTTCTTCTTCTCTCGTGGGGCACTACAAGAAAGATAGGGTTTGGACGGCCTTGGCGGCGGTGGTGGATGAGCAACCCGTGGTTGGTCAAGTGATTAACGCAGAAGAATCTGTGGACTCAGAAGAAAACGATGACGTTTCCGCCGAGGAAGAGAAGCCGGGAAGACCGTGTGAAGTGTATGTGTGCAACCTCCCCAGAAGCTTTGACGAAGCACAGCTACTTGAAATGTTCAAGCCTCACGGAACCATTCTATCTGCACAGGTTCATAGCTTCTGCCCCCGTTTTTCTTTCTTTCAATTTCTCTTATTTGTTTAATTTGCTTATGCAGCATTATATAATTTATATTACTTTTGTTGATTATCACACTAGCTAGTCCAAGGTTGAAAATTTGTGATAAAGCTTAGAAATTTTGTCTTAAAGCTTAAATTTTTTTTGTCATGTTTGATTTGGATAAATTTTTTTTAAAAATATTTTATATATATTTTATTTTAATAAATTTTTTTTAAAAAATAATTTTATATTTAATATAATATTTAAAAAATACTTTTAAATAATAAAAAGATTTTTAAATTTATTTAGATAAAAAAGAATAGAAGTACTTTGTTTATATCAAAATTATTGAAAAATACATCCAAATGTAAGATATAATGAGTTATAATATGTAAGATATAATTAAATAGACTAGCATAATAGAAATGGTGAGCTTTTTAATTATGTCATAGTAACAACATTATAAAAAATAAGATGTAAGGTAATAAAAATATGTCTAATTATGTACTCAAAGGCTTAATAATATGTTGTTGATATTGTTCTATTTTACTTTCTTTAAGTGGTATAATCATTAAGATCAAAATTCAATTTAAGGTATTAGGGTACAATGACTTAAAGTTTCGTTGTTTAAAACGTAATTCACAAAACTATCTAGGGAGATTTATGTAAATAGAATTTATAAGGTGGAAAAAGAGAAGATATAAAATATAATTTTTAATAAAGTTAAAGGATATTTTTGTCATAAAATAATATTAAAAATCACTTCTCCTTTTATTTTTTCAGAAGCTAAAAATTATTAGCTTCTAAAAAAAGAGATAAATTAATTTTTTTTAACTTTTATTTTTTTTAAAAGTTACATCCAAACACATTTTAAAATATGTTGAAACTTGAAAGCACTTTTTTTTTTAAAAAATACTTTTTCTTAAAAAAAAAAAAGGTATCCAAATGCGCTCATAATCTGTCAAGGTTCATAGCATCTTACATATCTATATTTAATTTTAATTTCTCTTATTTTTTTAATTTTCTTATTTATCATTATATTGGGTTTTCTTGAAATTTTTCTTTTTTTTAATAAAGTACAAGCTTTTCATTATCAAACTAGCTAGTCCAATCTGGAAAAAATGTCATAAAGTTGAATTATTTATTTATAATCCGAACCTGCAATTGAGAAAAGTTAGCTGCATATGATGTTTGAGACGTAGAGTGAGAGAATGGGATCATCATAGGGCGTTGTGTTTATCATGCTTGAATTGCTATGCTGCAGTTGAGCCGGAATGCTGAGACTGGTGAAAGTAGAGGGTGTGGTTATGTCACAATGGGATCCATAAACTCAGCAAGAAATGCAGTTGCCGCATTGGATCGATCAGTCAGTGTGAAACTGGCTTCCTCTTGTATTTGATTCATAGTTCCCTTGATATTTGATCTGAAATTTTGCTTTTCATTTTCTTTTTTTAACTGAAGGATGTTGGTGGGCGCGAAATGCGGGTTAAATTTTCGGTTTGGATGAATCCTGGAAGGAGGAATCCTGAGACAATGAACTCGTCGCCCATGAGAGTTATATACTATGAAGGTCCTCATAAGTTGTACGTTGGCAATCTTGATTGGGCCGTTAGACCTGAAGAGTTGAGAAATCTTTTTAGCAGATTTGGGACTGTGGTCAGTGCAAGAGTGTTGCGCGATCATAAACAAGGGAAAAGCCGGATCTTTGCATTTCTCTCCTTTCTTTCAGAGGCAGAACGTGATGCAGCAATGTCTCTCAATGGAACAGTAAAATATGCTTCCACCACTTCTTAATGTTATTTAACTTGTTTGTGGCTGTTACTTAGTCTGGTCTTTCTTGCAGAAACTTCATGGTCGTACACTAGTTGTTAGAGAGGGTGTAGCGAGGACTGACCCTTGACTTGAGCTTCAGTGCCCGCATAAAGATGGCTGCAATTTTGGTTTTTTCACTAGGAGGCAGATTTCTACTCTGTATAGATGAGAGAGATTTGTGGACCTTCCTGAACTAGAAAATGTTGGCTGAAAGAAGTGGTGACCTGCTGCTGTGGCAGTTCCATCAAAATATGGATTCATACTCTTTTAACTTTGTTGTTTTTTAAATTGCAATGAGTAATATCATAGTTGTCTTCAGGTAGTAGCTGAATCAAATCGAGTTTGGAATTTTACGCTGGCATGTATTGTATGCTACTATCCTTCTTGTAACTTCTGCAGAGCATTGAGAATGGACTTAAGAACATGATTAGCCTTTTGCATGTAACAAGAATCTCAAAGCTAGTAAATTATGTGAACAGCCTTGAAGACCTAATTACTATAGTTTGAGTTGGTTATAATGGTAACTTTACTTTTCGAAAGTGTCGTGTCTGAATATTAGACTTGGTAAACACTAGACAAGCATGAATCCTTGAGACCAAGAACTTATCCTAGTGATGCTTGAACATGTAGTTTGAGATTTCCACGTTGAATGGCTTCTTAGCTTGCAGAAAACAGCCAGCCAAGTAAAACATGGGTACCGTAGCAATTTATTACGAGAACTAGTATTTAATAAATGTTTTAGAACTCATCAAATGTTATCGATACTCAGAATTTAAATTATTATTAATCACTTCCTTTCATTTCTTTTCAATCTTCTAAACATAGCCTTACTAACAATTCTCATAAAAAGCAGTTTTGAATCTATTTTTTTATATCATTATTATTATTATTATTATTATTTTACATGGTTTCTGCCCTGTTTCAAATCTTTGGTTTTGTCATTATAAATTTTCCAACTCCAATATCAAGTTATACAGGTGCAGCTATTTCTCACATTACGCTACTGGTTGAAAAATGGTACGAGTTCTCACTAATGCATCGGGTTTCGCATGTCAGCACAAGAGTACATTGGCGCTTGGATGATGGAGGGCTGGGACCAACTGGCCATTAGAGCTGACTTGAGGGGCTCGGTGGATGACTGTGGAATAAGCGACTGCATGGAATTGAACCGAGTTGAATTGGAATACTTTGAACAAAATTTTAATTTATAATAATAAAACAAATACATTATAATCAAGATTGTTGTGAGTAATATGTGAGCTAATAATTTATCAACAAACTACAACATTTTTATATCATCAAACTTGGAACTCAAAGTCAAGTTAAATTAAATCATATTTTTTAATTTGAAAATACTAAGTTTTTTTTATTAATTTAAATTTATCATAATTATAATTATATAAAAGTTTAATACATATTACGTAATGATAATTAAGCAGCTCACAAGCCTATTAATTCGATTACTTTTTTTTATATATAATAGAATAAACATTCATTTTAATTTTTCAAAGATAAATGTGACATTAATTTGATTTTTTAAAAAAATTAATATTAATTTAGTTTATTAACCATAAAACATAACATTAAAATAGTTCTTATGTTACAAATCATGAGAACATACTTTTGTAGAATATTTGATTAGGGGACTAAAGTGATGTAATTTTTTTATTATCAAAAAATTAAATTAATATTACTTTATATAATTGAATGATTAAATTAATATTAATTTTTTTAAAAGATTAAATCGATGTTACTTTCTATCATTTAAAAAATAAATTAATATTAACTTTATTTGATAGATTAAATTAATGTTATTTATATTTTTAAAGACTAAAGTAGATGTTTACTTATGTGTTATGTTGATTGAATGTAAAGAAGCAAATTAGGTTACTCAAATAAACCTAATCATCATCCTTTATTTGTTTCCTTCTTCCTCTCTTATTTATTAACATCAATGATGATAATTTTCTTACCTGTGCACAAAATTTATGTGCAAGAATCATTTCTCAAAGATACAGATAGAAAATGATAGTTACACATAGAAAATAAGTCTCACATTTTCTATTTAGTTGAATTAATGATGTTGAGGAAAAAAATAATAAAAAATAATAATAATGATTAATTATATGTAAGGAACGTAAAAAAAAATAGATATATATTACATTACCCAAGATAGATAATTCCCGGCATTTCTGTCTTTTCTACTTTGTTTGGCTCCTCTTGTGTACCTTCATGAGTGGTCACCTTGCAGCTCTGCATCCTAATAATATCTTCCAACTCCTGCACCATTGAATGAAAATGATAAATAAATTAATTTCAGAAAAAATGGTAGATAAATTAAAACGTAAAAGTAAAGCATAATTTTTTGTGTGACATGATGCGTGGGGCCCAAGCTATTTAAGGCCACTCAAATTTGGCATTTTTGTTCTAGCATTAATGTCTAAAGAGAATATTAGGGATGGCCACGTAAGACAATTTTGACACGAAATTTCCACTTTTTCACAATTATATTATGCCTGCGTACAGAATATTCGAATGATTTCTACAACATTTTTAAAAAATAATATGTTAAATAAAAAATTTACACATTGTCGCTCCAGGGCTCCTGAAGTTTTTTTTTTTTTACAATGTTATTAATATTTTTGCTTATTATTTTTAATTTAATTTATAAATTATTAATTAAAAATGTATATAGACAAATAAAAATATAATTAATTAGCTTGATTTGAATAAAAAACATTTAATAAAAATAATTTTAAAGAGTATTAAGATTGTAAATAATAACTCTGTATCTAAAGTTTGCATCCACACAGTTAAAGCTTTGCACTTATGTTGTTTGGGTAGAGACTTCAATCACAATTTTAAAAGTATTCATAATTGAATTAAATTAATTTAAATAAAAAAATGAATTGAAAAATAAAAAACAAATCAAACTAAAATTAATTAATTTTGTTTGATTATCTTTTATGTAAATTAATTTATTTGATTTAGTTTTTAATTTTTATTTATGAAACTAAATCAAACCGAATTCATATAATTATATATATATATAATTAAATATGTATAAATAATTAAATTTTAATTTATTATTATTTTTATATAAATATTTAGGCTAATTTATTTTTTATATTTATTAAATTATATTTTTATTCAACATTTTTAAAATAATTTATTATTAATTGAGTTGTGAAAAAAAAGTCAAGTTGAATATAAATTTTTTTTAAAAAATATTTAATTAAAAATTAATTAAACTGAATTGAACTAAATTAATTAAAAAATATTTTTTTAATTTAATTATTTAATTATAATAAAACTGATTAATTTTTAATATAAAAAATTAATTAATTTAATTTAAATAACTTTTTTTAAATCCAATTAAACTAAAACACAAAAATCCTTGCACAGTTTTAACAATGGGACCATTTCAGACAATGAAAACCCACCTTCTCCGCAAATCAACCAGACACTTGGTTTCAATATAATATTAATATCCACAGCCACCCGCCAAAATTGTTGCGAGAGCTGGAACCTCGAGAAGATAAAGAATTGAAATCTTTTTTTTGTAATTTACAAGATATAATTTCGTTAATGATAATTAAAACTATTTTTCCTCATAAATTATTCTCAGTAAAATTTAAACCTTAATGTTAGAGATAAAGTTTTAGATAAAGTTTGTCTAAACAATCACAGTAGTGCTATGAGAGAATCATTGACCAACAAATGCATCCAAGAATCATGACAAGTGGCACGTGCATATCCAACTATTATTGAACAAGAGAAGCTCCATGTGCGGTTGATCCTGTTTTGATGGCGCTGTGACAAGGATCTCAAAGCTAGTCCAAATGGCAAGTTGCTTGGCATCAAGCCTGACCCAAGGTTCCCTTTCCTACGTTTCATGGCAAAAGAGAATTCCCATGTTCCATATCTCGTGGAACAAAATTGTTGTGGGACTAGTCATTGAAGTGGACAGAAGGCTCACTTATTTATCTTCAAGGTTTTGAAAGGAATCTACTCTATTAATTTTCATCTTTTTGGGAACTATAAATCGAATGGAAGATTTAAACTCTTGGACATGAATAGTGCAAAGTCTTTTCCGCATCTATTCAATAGATTGTATTGATCATTCCGTATCTTATCTCTAAGACTCTGAGTAATAATGAAATACAATTTAAAGGTTTATTTTTAATATATAGATTTTGTTAACTTATGCCTTTAAGGCACTATAACACAGGTTAAAGAATTAAAAATATAATTTATTATTTTTTATTAAATTATCTTAATTATTTTAAGAAAAAAATTAAAAATGCTTTGAATGTTTAAGACATTAATATTCTGTTTTGATAAGTTTATTAAAATAACTTTTAAAATCTTAATAAATTATTTTTGACTTATTTTCATAAGTTAAAATATAAAAATAAACATTTATAAAAGTTAAAAATAACTTAAGCTTTTTATAATAATTTATAATAAAATTAATTTTAATAAACTTTTAAAAATTAATCTTAACCGTTTAAGAGTATCGTTCTTAATAACTTTTATACTTATAAGTAGTTTATATTTTTATATCAAAATACTATTTAACTTATTTTAGACCATATTTTTTATAATAAAATTTATTAAATAAATTATATTTAAATAATTACTTATTTAAGCTATTAATTAAAACAATATATAAATATTTTTATTATTCATTTAATAGTTTTATTTTTAATTTATTAACAAAACCCTTAATATATTATTGGAGTAAAAGTTTTTATACAATCTTTTAATTATGTGTTAAAATATTATTAATTTTTTAAATAATTATTATTATAATTAAATTTATTAATTAATATAAAAATATATAATTATATAATAATATAAAATTTTTATACAAACGAAAAATTAAAATTAAATTTCTCATTATTAAAAAAAAATTTATTATAAATCAAAAATATTTTTATAAAATTTAATTTATTTATATTATTTTATAAACTTAATTTTTTTATATTAAAAAGAGATAAAATTATAAAAAAAATTTAATTTTTTTGATATGAAAGTTTAACACTGTTTATGATATCTTTACTAAACATACTTTAAATAAAAAATTATGTGGAGAGCACAAAATCTGAAAGGTACTCTTGAATGCTCCACGTGTCAGTCTCCCCACCACAAGAGAAGGACGCAACTGTTGCACGTGTCCATTGGATGGACCCCACGCACCGCGGGAGATCCCCTGAAAATTAAAAAAAAATACCAATGGCCCAAAATTTGCCACCTCAGAGTCCCCCAATCGCGGGGCACCTTTTGATTGAGTGAGTCAGAGGGAGAGAAAGAAGAGAGATTTTCATGGGAAGATATTTTTAGCGATTTTCGCGGTTGTGAGCAAAAGCCGCTTACAGAGTTCTGAATTTTTGGAAGACGCTTTCAAAATTCTCTCTTAGCTTCCACTCAAATTTAGCTGACTATTCAGATATTTTGAGGTGATTAAGGATGAGGTAGATTTTGCTTCTTTCTCTGCTTCGCGTTCTCTCTGAATGAATGATTGTGGCTGATTAGGGTTTTATAATTTGTGTCGCGCGAGTATTAGCATGCTGTTTGAGAATGGGTGAAGTGGTGACGTTGAGCGGTGGTGAGAAGGGGATGATGAAGGAGGCAGAGGAGGAGCATAGCAAGAAGCACGAGAATGATGATGGCTCTGCGGAGGTGGTTAGCTGGGAGAGGTTTCTACCCAGGATGGTGCTCAGAGTGCTACTGGTCGAAGCTGATCATTCTACTCGCCAGATTATAACTGCCCTTCTCCGTAAATGCAGTTACACAGGTATTTTCTTTTTCTTTTTTTCTTTTTTTAGAGCGTGGGTTACACCGAGATAACCCTTTCATTCCTAAAACTCTCCCTTTCGAAGAAGGGATCCGTAAGTCAAATGCATAGCAGTTGAACGGCTCAACTGTCACCTTCAAAAAACTCACTTCTGAGTCTTTCAGTCAATTTTGCTATTTATGGATTTCTTTTCTGGATAATATTTAATTATTTATGGCATTGCATTTTCTTTAGAGGAAAAAAAAGACTAAATTATTTTTCAAAGAGATTTTTTTTTTCACTTTGCCTCCAGAACATATTTATTATGAAGTTAATATTGATATACCAAACGGGGTTGATGATTCGTTACAGTTTCCTTTCTGGCCTAATTAGATGGTTCACAACTTCCCATTTATCCTTCCTTAGTGACCTCAATGCAGTAAGGACTTAATTTTGAACCACTTACACTCTCATCCAATCATGGAATGACGTATTATTAAAAGAGTTTGACTATGACAAATTAGATGATAGGGTAAAAAATTGAGTGGGTCAAAATTAAACTCATGCAGTAATACCTGAAAAGTTGTAGAGTTTGAATTTTATTTACTGTCAAAGTAAAACTTCTTATGCTATCAGTAAAAGTGCCACATCATTATAGTAAATAAGGTTTTTAACTTAGAGTAAGATCATTTTTTAGTCTTTGAAACATACTTCATTTATAAATATTGTCTCTTGGACATTAATTTTATCGATTTAATTTTTATTTCTTTGAGGGACTAAATTGATAAAATTAAAAAGAATAACAAGAACAAAAGGATGACATTTGTGAGTGACTTGAAACTTAAGGGATTGAATGAATAAAATTAATCTCTAAAGAACGGATTGATAGATGGTATCTTTTAGAAACTAAAAAGGGGTTTTACTCTGTAATTTAACTGTTTTTCAAATAAGGGGCACTGCATGGTTCACTAATTGGATTAAAATTAAATCCAAAATTTTAAATATGATCTCTTTTGGCCTAAAAAAAAATTGAGTCTTTTAAGTTTTATTTGAATGAACATAATTGTATACATATTCCCCACCAAAGTGGGAGAAGCTTTACTGCATGGAAGTGTATGGTGTCGCTCTAACAATTAGAGCCCTCCAAGTTAGTTCTGTTGGCTTCTCCCGTTTCTGAATTGTTAAGTGTGCATGGCCAAAAACAAAAGAATTGTTAAGTACGAAAATTGTTGGATTTTCAAATCAAGTAGTGTGTTTGCTTGTATTGGCAAAGAATGTTTATGAATTCTTTGTATGGTTATTTTTTCATTGACGTCATGCTAAATGAGCCTTCTGCTGTTTGGTTCTAGTCTTCTAGAATCACATTATATGGATGACCAGAGCATTCAAAGCCATGCTGATTCTTAAATTTAATTTTTCAAGTATTGGATTTTGTCATAAGTTGAGTTGGTCAATGTATCATACAATATTGTACAATACTTCTAGCAGGTGTTTGGAAGTTGTACATTTACCTTTTAAGTATATGATGCTTTTGTATTTCTTCTTAACGGTAATTTTTTCCATGCAGTTACTGCGGTTCCTGATGGATTAAAGGCATGGGAGATGTTGAAGAGGAAAGCACCTGACATAGATCTCATATTAACAGAAGTGGAGTTGCCATCGATATCTGGATTTGCACTTCTTACTTTAATTATGGAGCATGACATTTGCAAAAGCATTCCTGTCATAAGTATGCTGACTTGTTACCATTGGTATTAATTATTAATCTTGATATTAGATAGATACAGCTAATGGCTCAGGTTTACTTTTGTGGTCGTGCAGTGATGTCTTCTCACAATTCAGTTAGCATGGTGTTGAAATGCATGTTTAAAGGTGCAGCTGATTTTCTTCTAAAACCTGTTCGGAGGAATGAGCTAACAAACTTGTGGCAGCATGTATGGAGAAGGCATGCTGTAAGTCATATCCTTCAATATTTTTCTAGCTATATTTTGGTATTTCTTTCTTCTTTAAGTGTGGCTTACTACTCTGACATATATTTATGTCTGCTATTTTTTTTCTCATTTGTATATTATTTATACAGATTAGCAGGCCTCTTCAGAATTTGACATTTCCCCAGAAAAAACTTGAAGCTGCCTCAGAAAACAATGCTGCAAGCAATCAATCTAGCGGTTCTGTGGCTTCCACACGGAAAAATAATGAATGCAGCAAGAAAGAAAGTGAGGTTCAAGTAAGTTCCACCCCCAATTTTGCTAAAATAGCCTTTGTAATATGATTTTTAGGGTGTGAAATGATAAACTTTTGATTGAGCTAATTTTATTTCTGAACTTCTATCTACACTAATGCTTGGCTTGATTGACATGTAAAGACATACAACCTTGGATCTCTTGTACAGTGCATATGTGAAGCCATTTATAACTTGGAGGAAAATTTTCTTTCTAGTTTAGGTTGGCTTCATGAAATTACACGTCGAAACTGCATCTTTTGCCAACTCTTATGCAGAGTACTTGTACATCACCATTTTTGGAAGCTGAGAGTGCATACTTGGAAAATATGCAGGGTACATCCCAGCTGAAGAGTTGTTCAAAATTGAGCAACATTGACACTGTGAAGCATAAAGAGTCTACCAAATTTGAAAGGGAATCTGCTAAGCATACTGATGAAACTGGAGGTATGTAACTTTTTTATACTTACTTTGATTAAAATTTGTTGTCCTTATTTTGTTACTTATTGACAATTGTGGCATCTCGCAAAAATATTATTGCAGAGAAATCAATTACATTTGTATCAGAGGCTGCAAGGTGCAACAAAACTTTCAAATCGATAGATTTAACACTAGAACAAGGCCATGATTGTGCTGAAACAGAAAACCAAGATGACGTTTTAAGAGCAGAATTAAGCAGAGCCAATCCTAATATTAATACAGAGATCCATGGATGCACGGATGAACTGGGAGAATCTTCTAGAGGAGCTATTGACTTGAATGCCACATTTGAGAATCTTCCAAAGAACACTGATGAAAACTGTAGTCTTAATGGTAGTAACCCAACCAAGTTTGATTTTGATACACAGTTGGAACTTACTTTAAGAAGAGACTTTTCTGGCAGCTCATGTATACAAGCAACTGAGGAAAGGCAAACATTGAACCATTCAAATGCTTCTGCCTTTACTTGGTGAGTTCACTATTTGCTTGTGACATTTTGAGTTCTTAACTGATATCAAAATACCAAAGACAGATGTCATACAATGTTTTCTTTGTCCTATCAAAGAATCAAATTTTAATCAGCAAAAGTGAAGTTTATCTTGTATTTTTGTGATTTTGTTTTTTGTATGTACTTTCTTCTTGTTCCTTTCCCAGTCTAGTTTATACTGTTCTACAATTAGGACTAACGGTGGTTAAAGCTGACTAAATGGTGATCTGAACTAAAACATAATTTTGAGATCCTGGATTGATAGTGTATGGAAGCACCCAAATAATTTGTAAATATAGCTATACTTCTAAAGAGACAACAGATATATGGATGTGTTGTATGCTCTGTCGTCAGCAAATGGAAGAATACTGATTTTGTTAATAAACACTGGGGATTGTTTCCTTTAAGTTCTGCAATTTATAGATGAAATCATTATGTAAAACTGTACTGATTTGGCATTTTTGTTTTTACATCTCTTCACTCTCATTGTCCTCCCTTCCCTCCACCCCACCCCAAAAGGCTATGTTATAGCTTTCATCCCTGGGAGATGAGAAACTAGTATTAATTTTTTTTTTTCATTCTAAAGAATTTTTCCTATTGAGTTATTCAAAAAATCAACATGCAATAATTCTGCAACTACACAGAATTTCTGATGACATGTGTGACAAAACTCCTATCTGCAGGTATATTCGTAGTAAGTTGTTGGAGCCCCTTTTTCCAACACCATTGATTACTTCTGCTAAAGTAAACAAAACGGATAAGGATCCTCACGATTCCCATAAATTATCGGGAAATACTGCTGATACTTCTTGTCAGTATGGTGGTACAAATCAAAATCAGGAGAATATGACCACTCTGGTCATTGGTCAGTCTGGACAAGTTGAACCAAAATTACCAAACAGCCAAGGTGGACTCTTTTCTGCTACTTGGGTTACTTCTGATATTAAGTCAAGGGGACATGGTAATGTTTTCCCTTCTATGTTCTACACACAATCTGGTGTTCATCCCATATGGACTCCAAAACCAATCTGCCAGGAAGAGAGTTCTCCCTTTCCCACAAGTACCTCCTCTCAGTCCAATCTTGAAAGTCACAACTCAGAACAATATCATCACTGGTCCGATGATGCCACCTTTACTTCTCTTGATCGAAATATACATGATGAAAACAACTTGGATGTTGCAAGGCATGATTCTCCTGCTGTTGGTCAGAGTGCTGGTAATAGTTTATGCCAAGATGCCGCAAATAACATTAATAGTAGTGCATATGGAAGCATAGGCAGCGGAAGTGATGGAAATGCTACTTCAGCTGTGCTAGCCAAGAACAACCCTGAAAGTTTTAGTGATAATGGTCACCATAATTATGATGGATTTAGAGGGACAGATTCTCATCGCTCCAGTCAAAGAGAAGCAGCTCTAACAAAGTTTCGACTTAAGCGGAAAGACAGATGCTTTGAGAAAAAGGTACTACAACAAGTGCTAATACTGCTACTAAAAAGAGCTACTCTAAAAATATTTATGGGTAAATGTATCCTAAATACAGGGCCTTAAGGCAAATACTTGCAGTGATGTATTCCTGAAATTACCATAATTTGTTATTTGAACTTAGCTTAATTTATCGTTGAAGCTATCAGCTATTCTAGTTAGTTTACTAAAGATCTTTTTCGCACTCAGGTTAGATATCAAAGCCGGAAAAGACTGGCAGAGCAGCGCCCTCGGGTGAAAGGACAGTTTGTACGCCAAGTACATAATGATCCTCCAGTGGCTGATGCTGTTGGTGGTACCTGAAATTTGTTTTTTCAAATTACCTGCAATATTGCATTAGATGATTAGAGTCTGACTTCAACACTGATTTGCGTCAACAAGGATTAGCTGTTGGGTTCTGGTGGAATCTGTTTTTCTTGAAGCATTAGGCGAGTGGGTAGGGTGATAGCTAAATGGAAGTGTTTTTAGCATTCTTAGTGCTTTCGTCTAGCTCGTTATCTTGACTATCACTTGTAAATTTAGGATTATAATTATTTAGCGGGATTGCTCTAAAATTTTGATTTTACTCGTGTTCGTGTTTTCACGGTTGAATACTAATATAGGGCTGTAATTATATAGGTTGAAAATATCTCGTCAAACACCTCTGGTTTTGCCGCTGAACGATCTTTCTTTGCATTCAATCTTTGAGCATCCGTTTCAACTCAGTTCATATATTTGTTCCATCTGGTCAAATGTGATTGAAACTGATATTTTGTTTGCTCGATTAGTAGATCGTTGCAGGCACCAGTAAAGATTGTAAGAAGCCAATAGCCCCTGAAGTCTCCTTGTGATTTGCAAGGCAGTTCAATCTGAATAAAAAGAGTGCCCTTAATGCTGCGATGGCCCCCCTTGAATGTTCATGTACAACACTGTTTTTCCATTCGCTCCTCTTTCAAGATTTTTCCTCGTTTGCTACTAAAGAGATTGCGACGCAATTTAACTAAAAAGGGTGAATGTCAATAGACATAATGATAAAGCATTTTGTTTGCTGGTTGGCGTTCGGTGAACGGTTGTCTGCGGCTGCAAATGCATGCATGTTTGCAGAGTGATCCCAGATGAAACCAGGCCAGGGACTTTCCTGGAAAACATCAGTTGTGCATTCATGACGTGTAAATATTGCATGCCATGCGTGCTTGCCAGTTGTGGGACACGCCATGTTGGGTAAGCTGTGGGATCTGACGATGCATGGTCCAAACACTTGTAAAATTGAGGTCAGGACACGTGACCACAAATCAGCACAGCTCTCTTACATTGCATGCCGAAACTGTTCATTTTCTAGGTTTAGGCTTATCCACACGCTCAATGGAAACATTTTTATGTAGTGTGATAGTATTGTATTTATCCAATCAAAATGAAATATTAGACATAAAAATTAAATTTGTGTTGTTAGATTAATTTTATAATTAAATTTATCATTTATGTCAATTTAATGTTAGAATTTAATTTTTATTTACCATCTCTATTATATTATCATCTATGTTAAGTTAAAAAAATTTTGATTTTTTAATTAATTATTGTTACAGTTAATTTTTTTAATAATTTATCAATACTTCCAATCGTTAATGTATTACTTCCAGAATTTGATAAGATTTTATCCCCGGAAAGGGTTCAAGACTTCCAGGTTCAAACCGAGACACATCACCGTCTTTACCTCTTTTTTTTTAGTTTTTTGTCCTCCACCCGTGCCTTCCTGTCGGTTCGGGCTCTTTCCGTCCTTCTTATCCACTTTTGCTCTCTTTTCGTGCTTTATTTATTTTAGTGGAAAAGCAAATTGAAATTGCCAGTGCCACTACCTGCTTCACATCTTAGACTCAAGGTTCTAAAAAAGAAAAGCATTTCTATTTAATAAACCAAACCAATAATTGAAGGACCTGCATAAGCAGACAGTGAACTGTTGGCTCCACAAGTGAGTTCTATGAGGTTTGAGTTTGACTGTTGGAATCAAGTGAAATAAGCAACTTGAGAGCTAATAGTAATGCTTACCTGTGAAGAAATTAAATGAGGAACTTGACTTAATAAACAGAACTTTTCGTACTTCATGTTAATGAATTGGATATGGTTTTCATCCACATTTAAGTTTCTCTTGAAATGCATCCCCATTTCTGCTCTATTTTTGTTGTTATCTTCATTATTGATGTTTTGTATTCTTTTTCCCACGGTAGTAAAAGCAAAGAAAGAAAAGAAGCTCGAATAAAGAAAAACAGAAAGCAAAGTCACAAAGTAGGAAAAGCATAGCCTAATAAAGACTACAGGAATAGGTGATCAATGATCAGCCATTGATCTAATTTAAAATGAGAAACGGGAGATTTGTACTTTAATTCCAATTGATCCAATTCCAACTCTCCCTTTTAATTATGGTCCATCGGATGAGAGTCCTATAGATTTTCCTTCACTTTTTCTCTTGATCACTGGCCACAACCACAGCCCCACCAATCCTCTCTCTTTCTGCCTCTGTCAATAGCTCTATTGATACACAGACACACAGCCCCTTTAACTAGAGATCAACGTCTCCTCCCATGGCAGAAGAGTAGCCTCGAGAAGACCCAACCCACAACACCAACACCAACATCACCACCAACATCACCAACCCCCTCCCAAAGCAACCAAACAAAAGCACATGGCCAAACCTAACAGACCCAGTTCGCCCAAACGTGCACTCTGCACATGCATCACCATCTTCCTCCTTTTAGCTGGCATCACTGTCCTCGTCCTCTGGCTCGTCTACCGTCCCTACAAGCCCCGGTTCACGGTGGTCGGTGCCGCCATCTACGGCCTCAACGCGACCTCCCCGCCACTCATGTCGACCACCATGCAGTTCACCATCCTCATCAGGAACCCAAACAGGCGCGTCTCAATTTACTATGACAGGCTCTCTGCTTTCGTGTCCTACAGAAACCAAGCCATCACACCACAGGCTGTGCTGCCGCCACTCTACCTGGAGAAGCACAGCACCGTGTCGTTGTCGCCGGTGATCGGAGGCACGCCGGTACCGGTGTCGATGGAGGTGTCAAATGGGTTGGCGGTGGACGAGACATATGGGGTGGTGGGTCTGAAACTGGTCCTGCTGGGCAAGTTGAGGTGGAAGGCTGGGGCCATAAGAACTGCGCACTATGGGCTCTATGTGAAGTGCGACCTATTGATGGGTTTGAAGAAAGGTTTTGTGGGTCAGGTTCCTCTGCTGGGAGCTCCAGCTTGCGATGTGGATACATGAAGCTACTATCTAGTCAATTGCAATAAAGTACAATGTTTTAATCTTCCTCCTAAGATTTTTTTTTTTGTTTAAAACCAGCAATTATATATTAAAGTTGTAAGATTTTTAGAGACTTGCTTTTGAATTTCTGTGCTTGTGTTGTGTCAGCGAAGGGAGAGATATATCAAAGGATTAAGGAATTTCAGAGTCACAGTGTACAAGGTCATTTTATGGATATAGTAAAACCAGAATGATTTAGTGTCTCTGTTGTTCTTCCCTAACCCCTTATTCTCTGTATGTCTGTGTGGATTTGCAACTTGGATTCGCTTAGAATTTTCAACCATATTTGCGTCAGCTGAGTTTGGTACTGTTGTTGGCTAGCACGATGCGTTCAGCAATGGTGCACAGGGGAATCAAGGTTTGGACGCATGGCGCTTCATGCAGCGAAGAAGGCGCCGGTTGTCTTTGTTATTATCATCTCTAAAGTGCTTTGCTTTTATAAAGCCAAAGGGAAGCACAAGTTATATGTCATTCTGGCTCTTGTCTTGATTTCTTGAAAAGAAAGTGTGAATTGAACTTTGTTTGGTAAGAAAGGAAGCGTCAAGAGTGAGTTCGGCAAATGGTTTGATTTCTTTTGCTAGTTATGTGTTAACACCATATACTTTCTCCGTCATCTTTATCATATTTTAATATCATTAATGTTGGGTGTGCATTCTACTTTATTTTCATATTTAAAAGGTGTATATATTAATCAACAACAGTCGAGCCCGATGATAAGCAAATTAAGTTTTCAGAAGAGAACCAAAATTCTAACCTTCAAGAGGGTTTCCCAAAAAAGTCAAAGCTAATGCAATAAAGTGCTCCGTTGCTTTAGATGTGGTTAGTCTTAATTAAGAACTGATAAGTGCCTAATGATTTAAAACCTGATTTCATAAAAGCTCAGCAAGTGGTGTATTTGGCATGGGTCCACAATATATATCTATATGACAATTGAATAAATGATGAATTATGGATTATAAATTAGGAGACAATGGATGGTGTTTATCGCATCTATGAAGTTTCCCACTATAAGAGTTTGATTCTCAGAGTGAAGTTTGTGCCTAAGGTATCGGATTCGTGCCTCTGTTATGTTCAGTGGATGATGATCGATTTGATTGATTAACGAAACGAGGAAGCTCCGCAAAAGCTTGTGAGTCCTAAAGAACCAAGACCATTAGGTGAAGTTAACTGATTTGGATAGAAAAAACTTGAATCAAAGTCCAGCTATGCTCTCACTTAAAACTGCGTTAAATAGAAGCTACGCAAAGGAAAGGGATGGAAATGTGCACTGGAAAGAATCAAACTAAGGAATATGGTAAAAGTGGTTTTTGTGTTTGATTGTTCACTAGAATACAATGGGAGAGGGAATATATCCTTCCAAGATTTTTGACAGCACTGTGCCTTTAGCTCAGGTTGGATGAAGAGTTGGATAATGAAGGCCTTTAATAAACATAGATATAGTGCATCTAGCATGCCATAATCTAATGGAAAATGTTCTAATCCTGATACTATTAATTTTTTTTTTAAATGGTCTGAATTAACAAGAGAAAGTGAGAAACGTATTGAGATTTGAGAATGGGTTTCCTCATATAAATGTGGTGTTTTTGGTCCACAAACACTTCTATGTTTGATGAGAACATTGAAATAATTACATCAGGCACTACCATAGAGATGTTTAAATGGACTGGCTTTGGCCTTTGGGGCACCTCAACCATATTCTATGTGAGTTAGGATTAAAATAGCCCAAATCTTAAATAGAATGTAGAATGTCAAAGTTGAGTCTTTTTTTTTTTTTGGTTCTTCAGCGATGAGAGTTTCCTCCAACAAGTTTTTGGAAAAAGCAATGCAACCTAGGTGGGCCAGTTGGGCCGGCGTAAGTCAAAATTATAGTCCAACCCCCTCTTGTTTATAGTGCTAAACGAGTTCGCCCATTGGGTGAAACCCAGTTTGCCAACTCTTGTAACTGCTAATGTAAATTGGTGAGGCTTTGGTCAAACTTTGAATCCATCCCAATAAACTGTCCAAAAGCCTAAGGTCCTTTTCTACAAATTTTCTATTATAAAATGACAATTATGCATATTTTGGGTGTAGATACGTTGGAAAAAGCGGTTGAAGTTGTACCAATAATCGATAACACTATGACAATATGTAGACAGGGGAAGGGAGAAGGGAGAGTGTTGTGCTTTTAAAATAAGCTAATTGATAATTGTTATAATCTATCAATGATCCTTAATCAACATTGATGTGAAGTAGTCAAGGTTTAATAGTTGACAAATCAGCGCAAGCTCATTAAATAAATAAATAATAGATATAAAATTAGAAGACAATTGAATTAAAATCCATTAAATTATATAATATATATATGTGTGTGTGAGCGCGCGAGCCCATAACTCAATTCAGTGTGTGTGTGTGTAAGTCCATAACTCAAGTTATGTTATTTCCTTGTCTTATGTCAGTTATGGGCTTATACATATATATATATATATAATCCACTATGAGTAAACTCCATTTGCTTCAGATTGCCTCTATTAATGGGGTTGTGCGGTGCCCATCTCGATAGATTCCACCGCTATTGTAGGCGTCTTTGCAGGACTTTTTTTGCCCCGGAATATGAAGTACAATATCAGCCGCGCTGTCCCAAAGCACAACCCACACCATTAGGTACCTGCAACACCACCGATGAGTGATTAGTCCCATACACTGTTCCAAAACTCAAGAAAACTGCAACCAGATATTTCATTTCTGGGACCAAGTTGAAATTTTTAAGCTGCATTTACTGTAACGAATAGGTCATTGCCTAGCAGGCCATAGACAAACCAGGAAGTGCCAGTGAAAAACGCAAAAAGCGACAGGAAGAAAGGCATGAACTTCACGCTCTTGGTTCGAATCACCAGTCTCTGCAATATACAATGTCCAGTAATTCACTTCATCCACAATAAATATGCGAAGCAAGTAAAAGCCACAATGACATCAACGTCCATGAGGATGAGAGGCATATGTAAAGTGGAAACTTAACATAATTGATAGGGGTGCACCATACATAGCGATGGAAAATATAGCTGCCATGAAGCCGCAGAACAGCTTCCAGGTTTTGTCATGCAGGGCAAAGTAGGAGATCAAGCTACGGCAGCAAAGCAAACGAGTACGAATGTGAAGACCCCAATGATTTTAGCCTTCACCTTCTTGGGTGCGAAAGCTATGAAGATCAAACAGTATATGATTTCGATTCCTGCTCCGGTGCCATTGATAGTTACTACTAGTAAGTTGTTGGGAGACATAAACGGCAGACCATACCTGTGGATCATGCAAAATCAGAGATGATCATAAGGTACTTATAGCATATTAAAAATCCAAGACTTATTTGAGATATAGAGATTTTTTTTGGGGTACAAAATTTAGAGATATTTTAATACCAATTAATCCTTGTTAGTTTTAATTAATGGATCTAATTTTGTAACATTTTAAATAAGAATGAAAACATTATTTTAAATGTTTAATTTTAGAAATGTAAAATAACTTTATAGAATATACAGTTTTTGCTATATATATATATAATTTTTTAAGCTAATCCAACGGAAAAAGATTTTTTTTTCATTGTACTTTTTCATTGTACATAGGGTTTATTTCTCCTTTTGATTTTTTGGTTTTATTCATTTATTCATGAAAACTATCTATCAAAAATTAGATAGAATAACTTCAACCTTGTCAACTGATAATGATAAAATGAAATCCAGATAAATACCAATACCTATTACAGGTATAGGATAGAAATCGAAATAAATAACTCTCGCAGCCCAGAATCAAAATAATAAGAGTTTGGTATATTAAAAAAGTTGTATCCATAGAACATCTGCCGTAACATAGATAATGAATAAATAAGAGTTAATATCATTCCGCTGTTACAAAAGTAATTAGTATTTTTGTCATTAAAAGATATTTGGGGCTGGTAATTATTCCAAAAAGAAAACTATCAATTCTGCAACAAAACCGCTCATGCCCGGCAATGCAAGAGAAGCCATCGATAAGATACTGAAAACCGTGAATATTTTTGGCATTGGGATAGCCATTCCGCCCATTTCGTCAAGATAAAGAAGACGTAGTCTATCATAACTAGTTCCCGCCAAGAAAAAAAGCGCAGCGCCAAGAAATCCATGAGAGATTATTTGTAAAATGGCCCCATTGAGCCCCGTATCGCTTATAGAACCAATTCCTATAATTATGAAACCCATATGAGATACCGAGGAATAAGCTATTCTTTTTTTTAAATTACGTTGACCAAGAGATGTTGAAGCTGCATAGATTATTTGAATTGAACCTAATATCATTAACCAGGGGGAAAATATAGAATGAGCGTGAGGTAATAATTCCATATTAATTCGAACCAATCCATACGCTCCCATTTTTAATAAAATTCCGGCTAAAAGCATACAAGTGCGGTAATGTGCCTCTCCGTGGGTGTCTGGTAACCATGTATGTAAGGGTATAATCGCAATTTGACAGCAAAAGTAATAAGAAATCCCATATAGAATATTATTTCCAGCGCCACAGGATATGATTGATTAGTTAATGTTTCAAAATTGATTGTTGGTTCATTAGAACCATATAAACCGATACCTAGAATTCCCATTAATAAAAAAACAGAACTTCCCGCAGTGTACAAAATAAACTTTGTAGCTGAATACAAACGTTTCTTTCCCCCCCCCCCCCCATGGATAAAAGTAGATAAACGGGAATTAATTCTAATTCCCACATGATGAAAAAAAGTAAAATGTCTCGAGAAGAAAATGGTCCTATTTGACTGCCATACATATTAGATGGTTGTATATTGCTCATGCAAATGAGTATAAGTTAAATGTTTAGCACGATTGAATGATATCATAGTGGATAAAAAGTTAAAATCTCTCATATTTGTAAATGTAATATCTCACAAGATTTGGTTAAGGCGGATTATGACACAGAATTAACGTGAAATAAGGTTAGCACTCGAAAGACAAAGAAAAAAAGTATATAATTTTATTGATAAATTTCTAAAAATTTAATTCTTAACTTCATAACAAAGACATCTAGAGATATTTATAACCTAAGAATTGTAATATAAGATTTTAATAAAAAAAGATAAAATCTTAAAGATAACGAATGATTTTAATATTCTTAATTATCATAAAAATTTTAAATTATTTAAATAATATCTAAATATAAATTCCTAACTTATTACAATAAAAATTAATATCAATTATCTTACACCAGAATGATACTTTAAAAATTCTTTAGTTAAACGTAGCATATGATGCAATAGAAAACAAAGAATGGAAGCACTTGGAAGAAGCGAAAACCTTACCAGGTATAAAGGAGGCAATTCAATAGTACCATGGTGTAAGGAAAGCCTGAAAAATCCTCTGTGGATCTCTTCATTATGATCCTCCAGAATGTTATCCTACAAACCCAAATTTCTAGCAAAAGTTATGATCTTGTGTTTTTAAGAATTAGGTTGGTTGAATTGCTTGGTTGCGTTGCTAAATACCATGGGACGAACCCATATAAAGACAAAGACCACACGTAGAATAATGTAAAATAAACAGAAGAATTTCAGACGGGAAAACACAATTCAGAAGAAAAAGATGAGTACGTGATGCATACACTGGAGACAAGAATAGGAACAGAGCAGAAGCATTTCCTGCACCAAAAAAGAACAATGAAAAACATAGAAACCACAAATTCAAATGGCAAGAGTCAAGAGTCATAAACAAGAAGGGAGGGCATACAAGAGAATTAGAAATTCCGTGTAAAAAGAATCGAAAGCCACCAAATATTCCGAACACGAACTTCACAGCTTTGATATTCATGATGTTGAACCGTCTTCAACCTAACTCAAACCGCTCAAAGAATGCTTGTTTCTTAACACAAATGCTAACAAAATACAACGGAGTATCAGTTATTGGGTTTATATAAGAAAACCCAAAGGTAAACTATTGGCTGTAGATATTGATTATTATATATTTGATAAAGAGTTCAATTTTAATTCAATTAGTGTCTTTGATTCGCGCTCAAACTCATTGTCTTCTTAACATTATCAAAAATAAAATAAAATCGATCTTCATATTAAAAAAAAACATTATCTTCTAATTATATTTATCATAATGACATAATGAAGTTTTTTTTTCTTTATATTGACAATAAATAAAAATTAAACTCTACTTTTGGATTCTTGAGACTAATTCAGGTAGAGAGTATTAAAATTCTTTCCATGATCAATTGCCTTTTGATTAATTTACTTATAAGGGGACCAAAATTTGTTTGATTGAAGCACTCGTCATATCTAAACTTCCAAAACGACCAAAGCAAGGTTCATATATGCCATTGATGCCAATTCCAAAAGGCCATCTGAGGCACATTTTTTATGTAGCATTTGAAAAGAATAACGTGTATACAAGAAACCTTCAATACAAATTTACATGAGTTGTTAGATTGTAATTTTTCAATATTTTAATAAATTTGTATGTAATATTTTTTTTTACAAAATCAATTAATTTGATAATTTTTCTTTGGTGATAATATTCCTATATATCCCAATGATAAAGCTTATGACTTTATAACTCAGAAAGTGATATATTAATTAAAAATCATCAAATAATTAAAACCCATTTTAAAAAATTATTATTTAAACAAAAATCATAAGATACTTTGCTTATATTTTGTTTATTTATTTACATATTTACTATATATATCATGTTTTTCTTTAAAAAAAATTGGGATAAATACAGAATTAAAGATAAAGTAAGGAAACGAAAACAACAGAACTTAAAATTTTGAAAATCACCACCGTTCCAAATCTACAAATAAAACTAAAGTAAAGATTATACGAAAAAAAATAGAGTAAAAGATTGATCTATGATTGTATCGATGGTGTGAAGAAGAACAATATCCAAACTTAAAAAAATACGGTGTTTACGGAAGAGAGAGACTGTCCACTTCTTATCAAAAGAGATAAGTAAATTATTCACCAAAAAAAAAAAAGAAGAGATCAGTTAATTATATATAAGTTAATGGGTTAGCTTGTGACTATATAAGAATGTTGGTAGGGACTTATCTGGATTGATATAAAGCATAATCCAAGTTAATCCATTTTAAACTAATGATACTAATATCATAACAAGTTAATTATTAATGATAGAGAAATAAATACTATGGTGCACAATAAATAAATAAATAAATAGATGCAATGCCAAAACACAAAGTTAGGCCAAACCAATAAGATAAGTAACGCATCTCCACATGCATATCGGCCTAATTAAATTAAAACCCAAACATGAAAACAGAAAAAGATAAATGATTATAAAACTCTTGCCCCCTATATGATGTTTAGTAACTGTGAGGAATTAATAATAACATGCTTGATTCTGAAACAAATAAATGGAAGGAGGGACCCTATTTGAATGTGTTTCAACTTGAACCAAAATTGAATACGGATCAACTTCTTTCTTTCTCCATTATTTGTACTTCTTTTTATGTGCATCTTATCCATTTTAAAAGACATCAAATTCTTTACTCACATGCTTCATCATATAGCTACCACTTATCAATATGGTAAAACGTCATCTGTATAAAGTTTATGGATACATATCAAATAGCAAGTGCAAGTCTCACATGCAAAACAAAATAAAGTACTCTGGCAACGAAGATGAACGCATGAATCAAAACCATGTGTCGAAGATGAATAAGGCAGAAAAGAAAATACAACCATTAAGCTTTATGTAAGTGATCTGCTAATGCAAGTAACCTAATTACAAAAACGAGAGATTCATAGAATAGTGAAAACTTACTTGCTCGTAGTCTGAGGCAAGCTCTGTGTATTCCTCACTATTTCTCTCTTCTATTGCTTTGTATGTGTCCTCTCTCTTTTTTTATCTCTTTCCAATTTATTAAAATTTAGATTCCTAATTATTAAATTGAGTCAAATCTTATCTAACAATTCAACTTTTCCTCTTTAAAATTATCTCTTCTTATTCAACTCTTATATTGATAAGATCTTTAATCTAAATTGGACTCTATCTATTTTTCATTATTTTATTACTATTATCTTTAAAATTATCTTTTATTAAATTAATTAGTAAGATAAAAATTAGAGTACGTATTCATTTTTTGAACACTTATGAAATAAAAAGAGATTAAACAAAATATAATGTTTACACCAACATGTCAAAAACTGGCCTGAAAAGAAAAATTATTTTAAAACTGTCCTAAATTATTATTTATTTGAAAAATTAGCCTCTTTGGATCAAATTCCCTGTTATGAGTGGTATGAAGCTGCTTGGAAAGAGAGTTACGGGAAGTTGATAGAGGAAAGTGACCCTAAAATCTGTCTTTATGTTGCTGCTGAATGATAATAAATACATTAGTTTCTGCATATGCAAGCTTTTCTGTCGTATCTCTGCTTTGATTTGTGCACCATGTGTTGACTTTTATATTTTAGTAACAATAACCTGAGGGAAGAAAACACCTATGAGGTCTGGTTAATAAATTGGAGCATTTATCATAATTATGGCATTTACTTTTTTTTTTTTTGGTGATTATGGCTTTTACTTAATCTTTGTCTTCCTTTGAAATTGACTGTTGTTGTCAATGATGTTGTTGGGTCCATACCTAGTGTAATTTGAATTTTCCTTCTAATTTTGTTTTTTCTTCTTGAGCCTTGCCCTTTTGTTTTACATACAAATATTGTCACATTAGACATACTAAATTTGAACTTGAAAAAAGAAAAATACGTGAAACAATTATATTCATGCAAATACCCCAAAAAAAAAAAAGCCTCAAAATTCATGTCAAATTTGTAAGTATTTACTATTTAGATTTAATTAGTTCCACTTAAACTTTTTATTAACATTAAATTCAGCTCATTTGATATAATATTATTTTAGACTACATAAATCTTATTGACTAATTTATAGTTTTATACAAACATTTCTTTTGATTTTAAATGAAAAATCTAAAGATCACTGAAAATAAGCACAACTAATTAGAGGTACCATATAAATTTTCAGAAAATTTACACATGCAAAATTGACTCAAACTATAAAAACATATAAAAAGAAAATGTTGCGTGAATCAATTGAAAAAAAAATGACACAAATTGGATCTTAAATGTCAATTGTTATAGTTTATATGCTATCAAGGCCTTGTTGGTGCAACTAATCGGGACGCAAAACAACATTAAATGTATGAACCAAAAAGATAACAAAGTTAAATATAGATAAGTTGATATATCCCGATTTGCTTCCACGGACGAGTCCTATCAGGAACAAGACAAATCAAGCACCGTGTCAAATCCAGGAAATTATCATCATCCCTACCTAAACCCAAAGATTAAATATTTGTTCCTTTCATAGACCTTGTTCAAAGGGTTGATTTATTGATTAAGTACGTGTATTTTTGTTTTGATTAGCCGCCTTTAAAATTTAAATTGTTACTTAAAAAAACTCTTCAATGCACTTGATGGATGTGAAAATATGTCCTTAAGATTTTTTTAAAAACTACTTAATATACTTAATCTCAATTGACTTAAAAATTTATGTAAGAAATTATGATATCAGTATTATTTATGAGTTGCCTAACATTTATTATTTATTATTTTTCATGATAAATATTTGAAGCTTATAAAATTTAAGCAACAACTTATAAATGCTTAATAATTAATAGAGATATTAATATCTTAAAAAAATGATACCAGAATAATATGTATTAATTTCACAAGGATCATGAATATTGATATATGTGAAAATAAAACTTCAAAAGAAAAATCATTCCATGTCAATTTTTATATATTTTTAGAGCAATGCATTCATTTAATTAAAATGTAACAAGTGTTACCCAAATTAAACAGTTATATTATGGAATTAATTTTATAATTTTTATCTATTTTTTCATTTTTCAAAATATCATTATTATTGAAAAATACAAATTTTAAATAAGAAGAAAAAAAATATAAATTTATACTTCTATACTTACTCACTTAACAATTTCAATTATTAATAGTTTTAAACTTATAGAGTAACTTTTTCTTTGTCCTTTACCTGATTGAATCTTTGCCAATCAAATATATAAATTTGAACATCTCAAAAAAATAAAATAATATATATATATATATATATATATACACACACTCACCCAAACACCAACATCTTCGCCCCCCAACCTTTTAATTCCCCTTTCCAAACCAAAACCAAATAAAAGGGCATGTCGTATGGCGAATTCGTTAGGTATAAGTATAACGATAATAATCCATATTTTATTAAGAGGAGCTTTTTCCTTAGCCTTTTGAACGTACCTCTGCATTTTATATTTTATAAATATATTATAATTATAAATAATTTTAACTAAATTTTATATGAATATATATACGCTTTTGATATTATTAATCTAATAATATCAAAAGCGTATATATATTCATATAAATTTAGTTAAAATTATTTATAATTATAATATATTATTAATAATATCAAAAGCGTATATATATTCATATAAATTTAGTTAAAATTATTTATAATTATAATATATTTATAAAATATAAAATACAGAGATACATTCAAAAGGCTAAGGAAAAAGCTCTTCTTAATAAAATATAAATTATTATCGTAATATCAAAAGCGTATATGTATTCATATAAATTTAGTTAAAATTATTTATAATTATAATATATTTATAAAATATAAAATGCAGAGGTACGTTCAAAAGGCTAAGGAAAAAGCTCCTCTTAATAAAATATGGATTATTATCGTTATACTTATACCTAACGAATTCGCCATACGACATGCCCTTTTATTTGGTTTTGGTTTGGAAAGGGGAATTAAAAGGTTGGGGGGCGAAGATGTTGGTGTTTGGGTGAGTGAGTGAACGCGTTCTGGTTGTGGGATAAATTAGGTAACTTTAAAGGGACCAAGCTGCAGATTGCGCAATCTGTGCATCCAACCACACCAGAAGCCAAGCCAGAGCTCACAAGGCGCAGAACGATTCAGTCAGAAACAACGAGTACGGCGGCGGAGACGAGTCCTCCCCAGTTCGTGCATTATTCTATCCCTTTCTCTTTTTCAACTCACAAGCTTCTCGCTTTCTGCTTTTTCTCTATCTGGTTTCTATTAAAAATAGAAAAAAAAGCTCTTTTTGTTTTGCCGAATATGGTGGGTATCGTATATACTTCAATTTGGGAAGATTGACCAATGTTCCTCTGTTTTTCTTTTTTTTTTTTTGGGTTTTTTTTGTTCACAGAGTTCTCTGTCCATAAGGGATTTTTTTTTCTTTCATCCTTGGCTTGAAGGAGCGGTGGATTGCCAATTCTTGAACCCAAGATTGTGCTTTGAAGATGGAAGCCCAAGCTCAAAACCAGGTGAGTTAGTAGCAGTTGCAGTGGAATGAATACCCATTTCTTATTTCGTCGAGTTTGTCGTGTGAATTAACCCTTTTGGTTTGTCTGGATGCTTTTGAGGCTCTATTATATGTATGCTGTATCGGTTTGTGGTCCTTTGTCTGATAAATTATTGTTTCTTTACTTATTGGTTTTAATATTGTTTAAGTGAAGCCTTGTTGTTATGCTGTTACAACTTTTTGATTATACTCTGTCAGGATCCTTGAAGCTTCTATTCATCATTCAACGTTAGACTTGATGTGACTACAGGACATTAAGTCACCTAATCAATTGAATACTTAAGATCTTTGCATTTATCTCTATTTATATAAGCGATTGCGTGCTTCAGTGTAGGAGCATCTTGTAGCTATATTCAACTCCAGGAGAGTAAGTTCACCGCTCGTGTTGATTAATGACACCCACCACCTGTTGGTACTGCTCTCCGTTGACTTGATTATGGCGTTTTCCTTTGTACTTCAAGAACTCTAAGAAGTCATGTTGTTAGCTTTTTGTTTTTATTTTCCTATAAATATTCTTTCTCCTGTACAACGGGGCCAAATTTTCATGATCTATCTGTTTTCGATTGGCCATGTCCATGCTTTGATTATGCCGTTTTCTTTTGTACTTCAAGAACTGTAAGAAGTCAAGTTGTCGGTTTTTTGTTTTTACTTTCCTATGAATATTCTTTCTCTTGTACAACGGGGCCAAAATTTTCTTGATCTATCTGTTTTCGATTGACCATGCCCATGCTTTATTTGCTGGTGTGCAAACTTGGCATAGGTTTATGTTATATGTTAGTTTGAAGTATATTCGTGATTGATTGACCTTGTTACCTATTGTATGTGGCTACTTTGTTCCAAACTTTTGTGAATAATGCATCAGAAAGGAACTGATCTTTAGAACTCATCTGTATGCGTTTTCCTACACTTGGGAAACTTTTGTTTCAATCCCTACTTTGCAGTGTGAATGCGAGGCTCTGTTGAAGCTTGTCAAATATTAAAATATTAATGAATATTTGCCTGAACTAATGCTCATCTTGCTTTAAGTTTTTCTCCCTTTTGAGTTTCTTCATGTTGGCAAATAATTTTATAGTTTTGTACTTTAGTTGTGAGTTATAATCAAACAAACATAAGGTATATGCGTTTTCATATTATATTTATCTTATAAATGAACTCTTCAGACCTGGTTTTTTAGTCTTTCTTAACATATTAGCTTGTGTAAATTAGTCAATCATAGTGAGATTATCATGCTTCAATCATGGTTTTTTAGAGGATCTCTTTTTCATAAGGTATATGTTGCCTGTGTAAATTAGTCAATCACAGTGATTATCATGCTTCAACAACCAACTGACTAGCTTAGACATTATATGGTTGACTAGATTGGGTTAATACTTTCATTTACTAATGCACATCCTTGCCCTTATATTCATAATCAATGGGTTGATACATCATAAAGCTGTCACTTTTGTAAGTATTTGAACAGGGATTGCAATTGCAACCAGAGGCTTTCCCTGGCCTTTTGATTTGGTGGATTATTAGTCACAATATGTACTCACTGATTCTTAATGTATCTTTCTCAAGTAGAAATTTCATTTCATGGCAAATGATTTTATAAACATATTCATTTGCTCATCTCAGGTTATGAAGGGTGTTTTTTTCTTTGAACTTTGATTTTGTTGTTAACTTCTTACAGTAGAGCATGGAGACCCGAGCATCTATTCAAATAGATCCTTGTTTGTTGTTTTCTTCATCCAAAAAAAATGCATGTCTGTGAGTAATGAGATCATCCAGTGTCTCTTATTGTTCAACATCTGTAATTTATGTTGCTTTTGTCTGTCTTTTCAACAAAGTTTTCCCTGCTTAGTACTAGTTGGACATATATATTTTTTGAGTATCAGTGCTTGAGTCTACTTATTTTGCTATTGCTTTCTATTATCTCCTATTATAGTATAGTTGTGGTACAATTTTACACCGTTGTGGAATTCGTTAAATCATCTCTGAAAGAACACTTTTTGAATTTGTTGTCAGTGACTTGTTTTGTACATAAAGGGTGAAAAATTAAACCATACTATTAAATTGGGTGAGCTATAAGAAATGGTAAATTTGTTGGATTCATATATTTAATTATTTGATGTCGATTTTGAAAACTTTGTTGGACAAATATTAAAGAATATCACTCATTGAGAGCTCTAATGCTTTCTAGGATGATTTATAAAATCATTACAACCTAATTTAGGTCCTAGATGTATAATTGGATAATGGTTGACATAGCTGCTTATAGTGGTTTCATCAAGCCTTAGTTTTTTGCCAGTTCTCTTTTAATTACTTATTCTCATTCTACTTCTGGAGAAGTGTATCTTGGGATCAAATTGTCCCCGATATACTGAACCAAATTGTTGATGCTTGATACAATATTTTCTTGTTTCTTGTTTAATGATTTGAAGAGTGTGCTCCTGTTGTCTGTTGTTTTTTTCCAACTCAGGAAATATAGCATTTTTATTATTGTATTTCAGATGGAAGCACAAAGCTCTCAGCATGCACAAGTTATTGAAATCAGTGGAGACCTTCCTAATGAAAGAAGAAATGCAGAAGGAAGTAAGATTTGTGGGGAAGCACCATGTGGGTTTTCAGATGCTGGATCCATCTCTACGTATTCTGAAGAAAGATCAACTTCCATGCGAAAGCTTTTGATGGCAGTGGTCCTTTGTGTTATTTTCATGAGCATTGAAGTAGTTGGTGGCATCAAAGCTAATAGTCTTTCAATATTGACTGATGCAGCACATTTGCTTTCAGACGTTGCAGCCTTTGCCATCTCCTTATTTTCTTTATGGGCTGCTGGATGGGAAGCTAATCCCCGCCAGTCGTATGGATTTTTTAGAATAGAGATTCTTGGTGCTCTGGTTTCTATCCAATTAATATGGTTGCTTGCTGGGATTTTGGTATATGAAGCCATTGATAGAATCATTGCTGGTGCTCGTGAGGTGGATGGATTTTTAATGTTCTTAGTTGCTGCATTTGGTCTAGTGGTTAACATCATCATGGCTGTGTTATTGGGTCATGATCACGGCCATGGACATGATGATCACGGCCACAGCCATGGACTTTCAGTGTCTACCCATCATGATCATCACCATCACGATGTAAAGCATACAGAACATGAGCACCATCATACTCATGACGATCACCACACACACCCTCATGATGAAAAGCATTCAAAAGATGTGCACCATCACACTCATGAAGATCATATGCACCATCATTCTCACAAGGAGCTTACTGAACCACTTCTTGGTGGCTCAAAAGGCGGATCTGAGAAGAAGAGGCGGTGGAACATAAATGTACAGGGGGCTTATCTCCATGTACTTGGAGACTCTATCCAGAGTGTTGGGGTAATGATAGGGGGAGCAATCATATGGTATAAGCCTACGTGGCAAATAGTTGATTTAATTTGCACTCTTGTCTTTTCAGTAATTGTTTTGGTGACAACCATCAATATGCTGCGGAACATACTGGAAGTCCTGATGGAAAGCACACCACGTGAGATAGATGCGACTAAGCTTGAAAGGGGGCTGTTGGACATGGAAGAAGTAGTGGCTGTTCATGAGCTGCATATATGGGCCATTACAGTGGGGAAGATTTTGCTGGCTTGTCATGTTAAAATCAGACCTGATGCGAATGCAGACATAGTGCTGGACAAGGTTATAGACTATATCAGAAGGGTTTATAACATCAGTCATGTAACTATACAGATTGAGCGCTAGGACACTTTTTAAATGCGCAAGTGATGATTATGATGGACAGGATTTAGTTAGACTTGGGGAATTATGTTTCTGGAACTCGATTTTCTCTATGACAATAATGCCTGCATATGCTTTTCTGTCTAGCAATTTAAGAGTGGATATTGAGCATTAAGTATTTGCATGCCAAATTTATATGTATGTGATATTATTGTCAGCTACTTCTTTGCCACTTGGTTTAATTTCCAGATTTATTGGTATTTAACACGTAGTTTGAAACTTTATTTGCTGCATCTGAGACAAGTTTGCCTTGGTTAGGGTCTCTATCACCCAGTTGAGCAACTGTCATCGTGTTTTGGAGTCTATTACTGACAAATTCTGCGTGTCACAAGCACATGAGAATGTAAAGGTTCTCAGCTGTTTTAATGATAGCACCAATTCAATTTTGTTGGTGCTGTTGCTTGGGAAAGCTCTTCGAACATACTAAGCAATATTGGTGAATCACTAAGTTCCAACTCGTCCCTTGTCTCTTCTTCCCATAATGTCTTTGGTACATAATGAAAAGATTCTGTAGTCAATGTCTTTGAGCAACCCAAACAGTTTCGGGTTCACTGACCCGCCTGGTTTAATGGCCTTCTCTTACAGACCCAATTCACCAAGAAAGATGTTGCGGGTCAGGCCAACCCGACGGCCCAGGCCCATTCTGAGAATTCTATCAATGCCTAACAGTACAAGAGTTAAAATATATTACAGGCAGCGGTTAGTGTTGTCTGCATGCATAAATTAAACCATGCTGTAAACGCTAGAGACAAATCCCAAGTTTTGCAGGGTTCTGGAGGCAGAGAATGCCTCTGGTTGTGGTTGACGGGGTGCAATTATTATACGAGAGATATGAAGCCACAATTCCAAGCCAACAGATAAGGTTCTTAGAGATTCAAATGATTTTGGTGTTTCCAAGTTGGGTTTTATTTATTGATATAATATGTCCTCGTTTAAAAGTGTTTCATATCTTTGTTTCTTCTTTGTGACATTGTGTACACACAAGTTACTAAGTTTGTCAGTTGAATACTAAAATCAAGGTGTACTCAGAAAAGGAAAAACGAAAGTATATTTGTAGAAAAATGGATGGAGAAAATGTAGAAAGGAGATATGTATTGGCACTGATAAGATTATTACAGCTGATAAGATTATTACAGCAGAGAGATTCAGAAAAAGAAATATAAGAAACTGAAAGTCGCCTTATACGACAGAATACTTGCTTGTAGAGCAGTGGACAGCGCGAGTGGTTTGATAGCAATCCAAGGGAAAAATATATATATCGGGTTGGCCCTTCACAAATTTGTCTTTTGTTGGGCTTTAACTCAAATTGAGAGTGAGATTGAGTTGAAGATTTTGTGCAAGAACTTGATTCTGCATTCTTGATAATCAGAAGAATGGATAATGTGTGTAGCTTTTGAGGCCAACGATGAGTGTACCATTTTCCTCTCTGCAAATAGAGACGTGGCTAGTACTGGGTTATCCAAAACTACGAAGTTCCTTTAACTTAGCAAGGGTCTCAAGTCTAATATTGAAGTTAAACTCGGGAGAAAACTTGACCAAGTTGTGATTATTATTTATTGGTGCTGGATTTGCAATGTGATGATAAATTAGGCCTACATCAACATGTTTTTCAATGACCAACTAGTGAGCAGGTTAATTGGCATCCTCCGAAACTAATCAAAGAAAAGTGGCACGCTTGGAAACTTGACAATTACCAAAATGACTTTTGATTGAATGTTAGATGAAGTGAATGGGACTATACTTGTTAGCAGTCATGCCACAGTTGGATTCCATTAAAACAAAACTTGCGTCCAGACACAGACAATGCTAAAACTGGCCTAGCTGGTGGCAGGAGGCCCCAGTCCAAAATCTGATCAATTATTCGGAGCCAAATCCAGAGCTGCAATGCCTGACATGTCAACGAGACAACAGGTGTGAATGGTGGATTTTAACCAACTCTCTAGTCTGGACTCTCTAGAACTTTTATAGCGCAATCAAACCCCAAAATGCTTGATAGAAGCTCTAGTTTGCTGGTGAAGTTCGATCCTACATGTTCTACTTCCTATCATTTAATTTAATCTCAAATCTCATTCATGGATATGCTATGCTCTCAAGTGTAGCAGAATGAAACTGACAATAGTTCATACAGGGCGAAACGAAAAATCTAGGCACAAGAATAGCTATTGTTTTCTTATGCGAGGTAGCCGGTGTGTATTTTGGAGGAAGGTATCCAAGATTCAAATTCGGGTAGCTAAGATGCCCACAGAGTAAAAGTCCTAGTAGGTAAACAAATTTAGATAGAGAATCTCGATGGATAGAGACTCCTATTTATGGGCTCTGGGCACAAAGAGTTATAATGTATGTTTAATAAAACTTAATTTTTTTTTAAAAAAAATTGTTATTGTTTTAAATATTTTTAATAATATTTTAATTATAAATTATTTTAAATATAAAATAAATTAATCCCAACGTACAATCAATTGTGATGACTTGTTATGCCAGTAATGCGGTGACTTGCCATGACTTGCTGTGCGTGTGTGGACACGAGCTAAACCCAATGAATTTGGACTTGAGGAGAAATGTACAATACAAAAGGGTTTGACCTGTCAGAGCAATAGGTTTACTAAAAATTGGTCCAGCCTAAAAGAATTATCAAACCGAAACAAGTTAGCCTGCCGAACCGAACCAAACTATGGGAGAAGAATCAGGTCATACTAGCTTATAAAAGCTATTTTTTTTAGTAACGAGCTTATAGCTCAATTGACATTTGTTATATTTATTTTAATAGTAACGTTGGGCGCATGCTAATTGAGCAAAAGAAATATTTTTTTACTGTGAAGAGAAGTGACTTAAAAACGTATTACCTTTAGCCGTTAGATTGAATAAAAGTTAAAATAGATATGCTGATTGGTGTTAGGCTTTTTAAGATTGAATTATGATAATGTCAAATGTTTGATCTTTAATGAAATTACATATTCCTCTCATTTACCCACACATTTGCACTTCCGATTTAACAAAAAAAAAACAATCCATTTTCCTTTGTTGGTTGGGCTTATAATAATTTACTATACACTTAAATTACAGTGACAGTTAGACAACTAATCATTTTCTTAATTACAAAAAAAAAATCTTAAAACTAAAAAACTTTAAATTCAGATATAAATATTAAAAATCATTGAGAATTAAAATTAAAATTAAAATTAAAAAAATAGTCCTACTTAATTATCAGTATTATAGATTGACAGAAATTGTAATGGCATCAAAATCAAACAGTTCATCAAGAGCGCCCTTACCTTGCTGTACCTGTCCAAGAACAATGAGTCATGCAAAAGGCTTAGCTTTGTACTTGCACCCCCATGTGCAGTATATAAATTGACAAGTAGGTCTGGCGGGTAAATAAGTGCTTGGCCTCGGGATAAAAATGAGTTTTGAGAGAGTGATGAGTTTGTGGAACAACTATGCTACACTTCATTCTCGTTTTTTTCGTATACTTATTTTTTATAATAAAAAGAAAAACAAAAAAAAATAAAAAAAATTTCTTCTTTATTATTATTTAAAATAATTATATAAAAAATATAAAATTAAAATATAAAAATAATATTTTTATTTACGAAAATTGAAAATGAAGAATGACCCATCATCAGACGAGTGAGTGACACAATCCATACAAGGCCTTTCCAAAGCCTTTCTTTTTTATCTTCCCGGCTCTGCCGTACTACTCTCTCTTGCACGAGAGAGAGAGAGACGCAGAGAGATGGGTGAGAGTCCCACAACTGTCTGTCCCCGCTGCCGGACAAAAACTGCCACCGCCAATAATGCTTGGGACCTTGTAAACCAGACAACCTTCTCTCTCTCTCTCTGCTGCAAGCTCTTACCAACTCTCACAGTTTCAAATGCATCTGGTATATCTCTTCTATCCCAGTTGAGAATTTCCCACCTTTCGTTTCTTACTACATCCCTCTCCTATTTACCCTTTTGATCACCACTGTTTAAACCCAAATTACCTGTTCTGTGAGTTTCTACTTGCAACACAATCTCTCTTTCTTCCCTTGTGAGTCGTTCCAAGCACAGCATTTATTATATTCTATTTAAGAGAGAGTATCACAAGCATCAGAAAACAAAGGAATATATCGCGGGGGTGAATATGGGGTCTCCTTCTTGGGGATTACATTTATTACTATTCTTTTGTTAGTATCACTACTATACGGAATGTTGGTCACCCCCAGAGAGGGGTAAGAGAGAAAGAATTAAAGATATACTTCGGATCGCTGCTCAGCTTTGATGGAGAGGCTGCAAGGACCCGTCAATTCCTGTGTATGTGTTTACTTATAACCATCCTTTCTTCTTCATTTTCCTTTTCCTCCAAATCCCATTTCTAGAATCAAGAAAAAGTACTGCATTTACTCCTCAAAATGCTTGCATTGAATGCATTATGTTATTTTCCTGGAAATACATGTATCTGCCCTGGTTTCCCTCTGTTGACATTCTATTTCCGCTTCTCTTTTATTTCCCACTTTTTTCCATAGACTTACCCTTTCTCCATTCAGACTCAACCCAAACGCCAAGCATACATTCTTTGCTTCTTTGGAAGGTTGGGTGTGAAAATGAAATGCAGCTAATACTTTATACTTCACTTCTTTTTTTTTTTTCTTTTCTGGACAGAAGTTTTATTCTTTGTGCTTAATTATTTTCCTGCAGTTCTTTGGTGAGCACTTGGAAGTGAATTGGGTGGAGCAAGATTTCGTTAGTCCGGAGAGCTCGAGACTTGAGGAGGAAGAACAATTTCTGATATCGAGTCTAGAGGATAAAATGCCGTTCCTGCAGATGCTTCAGAGTGTGGAATCCCCACAGTTTTTCCCCTTCAAAGAGCCAAGCTTTCAAACGCTTCTGAGGCTGCAGCACCTGAAGAAACCGTGGGAAGGGATAGCATTGGAGACCCAAATTCAAGCGCTGGAGCTCGAGAGCTGCGTGACCCATGACCTGGCGGAGATGCAGTCACCAGTGAAATCCGAAAGCATCGACCTTCAACATGCGCATTCAGCTTCATGTGTTGAGAAAGTGAGTCATGAGTGCAACCAAGAGCGACCCAAATCAGCTGAAAATTGCAGCAAAGATGCTAATGAAGAATCTCCTGCTGCTACTTGGGCCAACCCACAACCATGCCCCGAGTCTCAGCTAGCTACCCGGGAACGGAGAAAGCGAAAGAGAACGAGACCAACCAAGAACAAGGAAGACGTCGAGAACCAGCGCATGACACACATTACCGTCGAACGCAACCGGCGACGCCAAATGAATGACCATCTCAGTGTTCTGAGGTCCCTCATGCCCCCTTCCTACATTCAAAGGGTAGGTAATCGATTTTAGAAATATGGAGCCAAGCCCATTTCTTCAAAGCCCCTTCTTTTGCTATGTTCATGTTAAAAATCCAATCTTTAGTGTCAGAGAATCAAAATTTTTCTGTTTCTTTGCTTATATTGATAATTTTGATATCATGGGATAGGGTGACCAAGCGTCAATAATTGGAGGTGCAATAGATTTTGTGAAGGAATTGGAGCAGTTGCTTCAATCCCTTGAAGCCCAAAAAAGGTTCAGAAAGAACGAAGAGGTTGATTCCTGTGGGTTGTTTAAACCATCATCGCCTGTTCATGGAATGAGGTCATTCACGGAAGAAGCAAACTGTGGGGATGAGGTGAAGGCAGAAAACAAGTCAGAGGTAGCAGACATAGAGGTCACTCTGATTCAAACCCATGTGAACTTGAAAATTCTGTGCCAAAGGAAACCTGGGCAATTGATAACGGCCATTGTTGCTTTGGAGGACCTTGGGCTAACTGTTCTGCACCTCAACATTACCTCCTCAGAGGCTTCTGTACTCTACTCCTTCAATCTCAAGGTATTACTCTGTCTTTTCCTTCATTTTCTTTTTTTTTTTTTAAATAGAGTCAACTCACCAAAGTGGAATCAAGTCAGTGTACTGTTCTTCTGACTTGCAATCAAAGCAAAACCTGGCTTCCCTATTTCCAACATTGTCTATCATAATAAAGAAAATTTTCCTTTTGATAAATTACCATTAGTATATTCGTGGTGCTGTACCCCCATCACCATTTCACTTTTGTTTCGTGACTATGAACTTGGCGTGTTCAATTCTGATTTCTGAGGCGCTAAAAGTTGGGTGGTGATGCAGATGGAAGAAGACTGTAAGCTAGGCTCAGCAAGTGAAATCGCAGGAGCAGTTTATCACATATTCAGCTTCATTAATTGTAGCTAGAGTCCACTAGCTTTAACCTCAAGGAGTCTGTAGCAGAGGAATAAAGGACGAAACATTGCAAGGATGATGGCAGAGTGGCTGGGAAACGGGGAACACAGGGCACCCATTATTGTCTACATTATCAATGTGAGATGTAGGTAGCTCAGAGAGAGATAGAGAAGGTACAGAAAGATAGTGCATATGATATTTGCTGCCCAAATAGTTTCTTGTGTTAATTTTAATTGAGAATCCTAATATTGTATAATATATATATATATATATATATATATGTTGCTTATTATTATTATTTTTTCTTTGGTGAGGTAAGAAGTTGGGATGGATGGATTGTGGTAAGGGATAGAGGGTACGGCCCAACATGTCTCCCTGAGAAGGAAGACCCACTTCAAAAAATTTGGAAATTCTCAATTTCTCATCATTACATAGGAGGGAATAATGCTTCTCTTTTTATATTGACTTTTGTGTGATGTCCGTATACTATAAAAGATGTTTAATCATTATATATGTGTATGCAACCACTTTCTGCTTGTTTCTTTTTGGCCTTGAGTTCATGGCAGCATGATTCTGCTGAGCTTCTAACAAAATAAATAAATAATCAAGCAAATGAAGCAGTGAAGGTCCTCAAGGAATTAACCAGATTGCAACCAAAGATTACTTAAATTGCAGCAATTAGACAAAGTTATCAAATCATGTTTCATTGCCAGGACAAGTTATAAGCAAAACTAGTTGTGCATTCGGCAGAGATGTAAATGTTAATCTAATTATTAATTGGTTTATTTTTGAAGATTTATATTATTTTCAGTCTTGCACTTCGAAAAGTTTTGACATGATTTCATAATTAAATTGGATAATTTTATATTAATAATTACGAAAGTAAAAAAATTTAAAAAGAATTATATTGTTCGTCGATTTTGATAAAACACTTTGAGATTTATGTGAAAGATTTCATAGAAAATTCGTATAAATTTAGACATAATTCAGTAAGACAAAAGTGGGTGCAAATTTTATATTGTAACTTGTAAGTCATAGATAAATAAGATAAAACTAATCACATATTAGCTTCATGATGATAGTTGTTGCAAGTCACAATGTGGACACCACCTCAAAATTCTCCTTGAAACGACAGAATGTACAAAAGTGATTCTCTTGAAATAATATCATATATACTTATGCTGCCTATGATTAAGACATGGCTGATAACAACATATCTCTAATCTATCAGATTATAAAATTCCATATCTTAATATTCAAACATTTATTTTCTCAATATAAATTTTATTCTCTTTTGTTTGTTAAAAAAAAAAAAGGAGTTTAGAAATCCTTGTGCCCACTTTGTAAAGGTTGACATAATGTTCCTGTAGATTATCCACAATCCATACGCTATTGAACAGTGCATTTTCATCTTTTATAAAAATGAATAAAGTTGAAACCAATGCTTTTTGATAAGAAGAAAAGGGCCATGTGTCAATCATGCTGCTCCTTGTTTATTTCAATTTAGTTTTTTTTTCTTTTGAAATGGGTAAAATGAATTCTTCCAATAGGAGCGGTGCACAAATATGGCATTGCATTTTGTATTTTCTTCCCCCTCATGGAATTCATATAAATGACCCAAGAGGGTTGAGGTTGAAGTAACAGCTGCAAGCCATATCAGGGGAGACACAGAATGGCACCACCTTGACACCATTGCAGGTTTTGAAAATGGGTTTTGGCTTCCCAAACCGTTCGTGCATATTTTTGCCCATCCGCATCGCTTCAAGAAAATACCAACGAGAAAAAGGCAAGAATAAGAGAGTGACGTCGTGGGAAATTTCTGAGTGAAAGGTGTTTGACGAGAGGCATGTGTGAGGGGAAGTCAAAATAATGATGAAGGGCAATCCCAATCCCAATCCCACAACCAGAACCCCCCACACCATATCCCCATAGCGTGAAAGAGAAGATAATATAATGTATTTGTCTCTCTCGCACATAGAGAAACAGAGAGAAACAAAAGAAGAAGCACCCATCCCCATGTGCAGATGTGTCAGACGGAACAAAACCAACCCTCCCCCCTCTCCTTTTCTGCTGAGCCCCAGCCTCAGTCCTTTTCATTTTTGGCCCTCGAGTTCCTTTTGTACCTCTTTTCCTTTATGGCTAGCTTTGCCGCTTGGCTTTTCTCTTCCATATTTCCCTTTCTTTTGTGTCTCCAAGGTGTAGAAGGTCTGTCCCAATTCAGCACTCGTCATGCACTGTGAGGCCACTTCTCCAATCTCATTATCTTTTTCAACTCTCCCAACTCATGATTACTACCTTTTCTCCTATTTTTAGTCCAAACTCCAGAGTCCATATTACATATTGGAGGTGTTCAGGGACACAGATTTCTGTGCAGGTCCAGTTTCAAGTATCTGCTGTGGAGATGTGAATCCCCTTTCTCTCTATTCAACGTTGCATTCAGTATCAGTTACAAGTACGTGAGATGTTGAATTCCATTGCCATTGTGAATGCTTTCAAACGCATTAATAATGTTCATTACGAAAATTATTTATTAAGAAAACTATAAACCAATAATATTCAGTACAACGCGATTTCAAGAACACAAACTCAATTTAAATCTTGAAATCATTATTCTAAAAACAAAAATTTAAATGTTATAGTCTCAACTTAAAAAAGTAAAAATTTCATGGACTCTTTTAATTAAGAGTAATGTTATATTATTTGAAAACTTTTTCTTAATAATTCTTGTAATACTTAATAAGACAAATTTTAAATAAAAAAATAAAATATTTAATATCTTAAAAATATAAAAAATATTTAATTTTTATTTTATTTAATAATTAAAAAATTATTAGAAAAATAGTTAAAAAAATATAAAATTATTTTTATAGTGTATTTGATTTGGTGGTAAAAAAGTCAAAAGCTCGTTTGCAGCTACTAAAAGCAAGTTTAGAGGCCTAATTTGTTATTTGGCAAAATTTACTTCAATCCTTTGTTCATTTTCTCTCAAACCATGATTTGAGTTAAAACAATTTTTTATTACTTTTAAATTAAAATAAAAGTTATTTAGAGAAATTTTGATATTTTTAATTTAAATATTTTTTTATAATATTTTTTTATCTTTTTTCATTATATCTTAATTTATATCTTTTTTTATAATTATATATTTAAAAGTAATTTTGATCAATATTATTATTATCTAAATAATATTTATTTTATCAAAATTAATTTTTAAATAAAATATATATTACTTTACTATAAATTCACTTTTAACTAAAATTAAATTTAAAAAATCTAATTCAAAAGATACACTTAACCTAAACACACATTTATACTACCGATCAGAGTTTCAATTAAGAATAGAAGCATTTCAAATTAAAAAATATTTAAGCTCTGCAGTTTGCACGGTGGCACCAATGTCTTCGGGCAACAACACCAAACCTTGGCATCAGTGATCAATGAACCCGAAACAATATTAGTCAGAAGTTATTTATTGGACTACGCGACTGTTTTTTTGGAAAAGAAGAGACATTCTTCGAACTTCCCGCTTAATCTCGCATCTCCATTTCTATCATTTGCATCGCCCTTCCAACTAATCTTTTTAATAATTTTTTAATTATTAAATAAAATAAATATTAAATATTTTTATATATTTTTAAGATATTAAATATTTTATTTTTTATTTGATACTTATTTTATTAAATATTTGAAAAATAATTAAAAAATGTTTTTTGAAAAAATGTAACATCATTCTTTATTAACATATACCTTATTCTAAAGATATCTAAGAACAAGCAGCACTCAAATTCTTAAAGAGTTAAGGACTGGTGTTCGGTTTGAAGTAATATTTTTTGTTTTTATTTTTATTTTTAGAAATAATTTTTATTTTCGATTTTAAATGTATATTTGATTAATATAATTTTCCTATAATTTTTATTCTTAATATAATTTTCTTAACTATTTGTGATTTTTAGATTTGCTTTGATTTTAAGATATGCTATTTTCAGTTAAAGACAATCAAACATGTTTTTAAATTTATTTTCTATTTTTAGTGTAAATGAAAACATAAAACAATCAAACCAAATGCGTTTTAAACTTCTTTTATTATAATTATGCGCATACTGAGATTTATAATATAACTTTTTACTAATATTTTAATCAATATAAATTAATTTTATCAATAATAATTTAACTTTTTTAAGGTTTAGATTTTTCATAAACTCATTTTTCTAATGGTAAGTTATATATTAAGAAGTTGAAATCTCAACGATAATGAAATTGATATTTTTATTTTTAATTAATTTTATTGATTTAATTATTGATAAATAAATAAATGTGTAAATGTCAGCATTAGCAGCTTAATGAATCATAAGTTATTAATTGCATTTTATGCAAAATTAATGTGGATGTCGTTCTTATTTATTTAATTACATATGGCTTGCTATGCTGTAGTTGCTTAACATTGCTCAAACTCAGTATTGGCCATGGTTTGCCAATGAAAAGGGCAACACATAGTACTAGCTATTAATTGGTTTGTACCAAAATCAGAAGCAAAAGGCAATGAATTTTCCCTCAAGGGTTAGGGGACCGCACCATTACCATTGATGATCAGAATCTGAACATTATTGCCCTACGACAGTTCTATTATGCTGGGCTGGTTTTGTTACGTGACTATGCATGTATAAGACTACGTCGATGGGGATGGGACATTGCAAACGAATAATGCATAAAATCTTATTCCATTATGTCCCGGAAAAAAAAATTCTGATTCCATTTTTTCTTCTAGAAAAAAAAACAATTTGTTGTTTTCTGCATCAATTATAAAAGTCAATAACTTTATGCATATACTCAAATATATATCTACCTATATATTATTATTATTATTTTTATTCTTAACGATTCCTTCTGCGAATAGTTCTTTCATAATCTTTTAAATATCAAATCCAAAAACAATTTTGACCTATTAAACTGAACAAAAACACCAACAAATTGTGTATATAGCATAATTATTTTCTGTTTTTATCCCCCCTTCGAGTGTTATATTAATAATGAACGAGTTCACTAAAGAAAGTGACAATTAATTGAAGTTAATTTAAAATATCTGTGGAATTTTGACTGGTATCGTGTTTGCAGTGGGTTTGGTAGTGCGTGCCTTTATTTTGGTAGTAGAATATATGATGATAAAAGAGAAGGCTGACAAACATGAAGGCATTCACACCACACCACCTCTTCCAGATGTGTTTTTGACGGAGTTACCAAAATCTTCATAAGTTCCAAAGCTAAGAAATGGATGCAACATTGCAACGGCCAATTCCAACAACGGCCAGATCTAGTCGTCTTGGGTGCTTCAAATTCCAACGAGAACCTTTCTGCCCATTGAATCTGACTTGCTTTGGCCTCTCCAACTTTCAAGCATCGCTGTGAAAAGTTAAATTTAAAATGTTAAAGAGTTTCAAGCTTTTGTGGTTATGTACGTGTAATTTACGTACGGTTACTTATTTGAAGTTGTCGAGATGAACTTCTGAGCTGAGATCAGAAGCCAGGAGACAAATGGGTCAAGACGCACTAGACCTTTGTTTTTTATTTTCTTTTGTGTGTGTGTGTGTTTTTCTTTGACTCTTTGGTGGGTTGGGGGAATCTGTGACTGTGAATAGGTGAGGGGAAAAGTTTGAGAGGTCAGAGATTCGGATCGTGATGTATGCAGATCATTGACAGAGAGGCAGAGATCTTCTCTGAGACTACTCAGGCTATATGGTTTTCAGAAGAAAAGCCTGAGTTCTCAAGCTTGTGAGCCATTCCAAGCATCAAACCTCACCCACGTACTTTCCCTATTCAACCCCTTCCACAACCTCGATTTCTGATACCCTCTCTATGGCAAGCAAAACTGCAAAAGCCAGTCCAGACTCTCCCCCACAACCCTATCATGGTCCTCTTATTTTCATTATGTCTCCCTTCTTTTAATTTTTATTTTTTAAAATCAGAAATATTCTGATTCCGCAATTCTGGTTCTAGGAATATATTTGGCTAATATGTGTTTTCTGTTTCATTTTTAATTTGGCTATTATGTTATACTACAAATATATCCACTTATGATGCATGATCTATTATTTTGCCAAGATTTTTTCTGTTTGAAATCTTCGCTTGCCCTGCTACATATATAGTTAGCATTCCATTTAATTTACCTTTTTGCATCCACTATAATAAGATTTAAAGATAAAATTTATTCAGACAAAAAAATAAGAAATGTTATGTTAGATTATAACCCCTCTGGGAATGTAATCTTTGAGCAACTACATTACTAATTTCTTTCATCGAAATTTGTTTCCCAATAGTAGCTATAAAATCCTTAAAATTTAGCAAAAAATTTTAGTCAATAAATCAACTAATGTTTTTCAATTATATTCTTAATTTTCATGGGTAAAGATTTTATTTTTATGCTTAACAAATCAAATTGTCTAAACCCTCACATTAGAAAAAAAAAAAAGTCTACCCCACAATCATATAAAAAAGTTTAAATCTCCAACATGGCATATTTCACTTTTCTACTATATTTTAGAAATATTTTATTGCGATATTTTCATAAAATATAAATCCAAGAACGTCACATAATTTTCTTTTTCAAAAAATAAGGAAGCTGTTAATGTAATACTTCTGGAACTCACAAGAGCATTATCTACATTTTAAAATAAAATTGTACTGCCTTCTAAACCAAATAGTAATCATCTAAGAATTTGGCTCATCTTGAAAATCATCCAACGAACATGTTTGGTTATTTTTTCTCCTAAAGTCAAATCAAGCCTGAGGTTTTTTCATGCAAGTTTAAAAAGCATTATTTTTAAATGGGTCACTTAACATTAATAAAAGAAACTCCAAGGTTTCTATATTTTTTAAAATTTCGTATTAATGTTTGTTAAGAAATTTGTTAGATATATATTTATAGCATTTCTTTATTAGCCTATGGATGGAGCAGCGACGCATGCTTTGACCAATAGTCAACAAAGCAAAATCAACTACCAAATAAAAAGCTGATTAGAAGTTGTTTCTGCCCTTTGTATTTTGTGAAAACCAGCGCCCAATTGCTAGCTAGTTGCTGCGCACTAACATTAGCTAATTTACTATCTGGGAAATTTTTTAGGCACAGTAGTTGACTCACCAAATTATCTTTTATCTAATAAACTTTAATTATGTTTGGTATAAAAAAAATTTAAGTGAAACAAGTTATATTTAGAAACAAATTTTCATGCCACTTAAGTAAAGTGACAAGAGTAGGATAGAACTAAAATAAAAATCATAAATTTAAGGGGAAAAGAAAACAAACTTACAAAGTTCATGTATAGGATAGTGTTGTATGAACTAGACCAAATTGTACCCAAATAATTAAAAGAATTTAAAAAAATTAAAATTAAAAATAATTATCCATTACTTATAACTTCTTAATTAGATTTGGAGTGGTTTATATTTCCTTGTCCCAAACACACCAAACCTAAGTTATGTCATAATACATTAGTAATAAACTAAAAATATAAATATTTACATAGTTATTGTATCTTGACTCTATACTGTCTTTTGGTAAGCACAAAATGAAGTCACATATCCAGTTAGTGCAAAGTTATGAATGCAAGGATTGTGTAAATAAAATCATTCAAGCTATAAAACTTGTATGTATATCATTAGGTCTTACATCAAAAATTTAGATTGAGCACCTAAAATACTTAAATTCAAAGACTTTTTAAGTAAGTGTTTAAGTTGAAGTGCGCTCTTCTTGAAAAGAGTGTTGAGTGAAGCTGTCAAAGAAAAAAGAATGACTATCAGCTTAGTGTTTTCACGTTGGCTCATGTGGGCCCCACATCGAGAACTTAGACCGTGTAAGATACTTAAGTTCAAGAGCTCTTTCGCATGCCTATCAATTGTCGATCTTTCGGGTTAAGTTCTCCAATATTAGACTTGATTTCCTTACATATATTTAAAATTTAATCCATGTAGCTAGGATGGTATGTTTGGGTGTACTAAAGATGGTGAGTCGTGAGGGGAAGGGAAGTGTGATGAAATGGGTCATAACTGATGTCTGATGAGCTCATATATAGCTGGTGGAGGGTGAGTTTTGGGCAAGCAAGAGTAAGATGCCATCTAGATAGGTACTTCTGTTTCTGTTTTCCATATCAATATCTAGCAAGAGATGCCCTGCATCAAAAATGAAGTTAAACCACAAGACAAAACATTGTTGTACAGTGGGGACTCTTGAGGGGGGTCCTATCTCCATATTTCTCCATTACCAAGCCAAAAAGACAATATGGTTTCTCACCTTTTTTAACCATTTGAATTATTTGTTGCCAATCTTTCACTACGGTGACGTAGTAATCGTCCTTGCCAATTCCTAAACATGAGCAAACCACGTCAGGACGGGGAAGAGATAAGGGAATGCAGAAATAAGTGGTCAGAACCAAGCACAACATTTTTTTTTTATTTTTATTTGATCTTACGTGAATGTTTTTGGTCCTTGCCTGTAAATTTATATATTCTTTGAGTATAAGACTAATTTGTTCGGACAGTGAATTCATCCCTTTTAACAGTCCATTTTCGTATAGATATTTGAAACCTTAATATTGTAAAAATTCCTTTAGCTACTTAACTCTGCTGGAGTTTGATCTATTTTGAATATAAATTTTTTTATATTATTATTTAATTATATACGAACACATAATTTAAAATTAATGACTACAATAATAATTGTTTAAAAAATTAAATTATAAACATTTGACCTTTTAAGTTGATTCTCATTATAATTAAATATTTTTAATAATGTATTAATATATAATTAAATAGTATTACATAAAAAAATTTATTTCAACAATAGGTCAAAATGATTTTGTTTTGTTTTGTTTTTTTTAAGCCAAAGAGGCAAGCACAGCCTGAAAATGAGATTTTAGGGCACCATCAACTAAAAGGAGCTCTTCAAAGGCATGAAGCTTTGATGTTATGGGCTTGTTAGATGATTATAAATAGGCCTACCAACACGACCAGTTGCCACAACCCTTGGGCTATGTTAAGAGTGCCACCTAATGCCATCTTGGGCCATCAGCTCTCTGCCAATACAAAAATATCATAGCCCCCAAGCATTTATTGGTTCCCTAACATTTTCATAATATTGAAATATTGGAGAAAATCGGCAAATACCTCTCACAAGTCACAAAACATGACAAATTGTCGCCGTTGGATTTCATGGCATATGAGAAATCAAAGTAAATAACTGTTAGTCCCACTCCCAAGATTTTATTTAACTTAAACTTGGTCAACAACAAATCTTCAAAAGTAATGCTCTATTGGCTTAAAGCCGTAGGCTTGTCTTTTTAATAAATTCTCTGTTTCTACTTGGTATTTTTAGGTGTCATGTTGCTCGTTATTTTGAAAGTTATACTCAAAAATGATTTAAAAAGTGAGAAGTGAATGGTGAGCTTTTGAAAGAAGTTTCTTATAAAGGATGATAATTGTGGGTAGACCTTTTAAAGAAAAGCCCTTTAAAGGCATCAAACATGGATTTTTGTGGTGTAAGGCACCTTCTTCAGTTCTCCTCTTTCATCCTATTTAATTAGGACTAACCACAGTGCATGGTGGATTGCAGATTAACAAAATAGAAAATTTTTTAGGTAAAAACCATTCATAATCAATTTCTTCATTAAACTAATAAAAAACAATAAGAAATTTAATATTCTTAAATTTTAATCCTATCAAATATATTTATTAAATTTATTGTATATCATATCTATCCAATAATATCCAACGAAACACCAATTCCTGGGCTAGGCTCGAAGTGCCATGATCTTTTTACCTATGGCAAATTACCTTTTCCCATTTTAAGCATTTCTCAGACTTAAAATTGGTTGGCTGTGATTATCCTATCAGTTATCAGAACGATTTGTTGACTTTTATTTTTTCCGATCACTCTAAAACTTCCTCCAACCATAGATATTTTGTGCTGGTGTTTTCTCTCAGAAGTTCCTCTCTTGGTTGTCTTCTAGTTGAAAGATGAGCAAAAGGGTTTTGTTAGATAGCAGCTAAAAGGAGTTGGTTGCATTTAAATCTTTCAAAAGATTTTTGCCTTTGCTATTTACAAAATGAATAATTTTATATCCTTTTTATTAGTTAACTTAATAATTCTTTTAATTATTAAATGAAAAAGTATTAAATATATTTATGTTTTTAAAATATTAAACATTTTTATTCTTTTATTTAATATTTTTTTATTATTAAAAAATAAAAAGATATTACATTACTCTTTCGAGAAACTTAAGCATTTATTAAGGTTTTCTTTTCAAAAAGCCCAACCAGGAGCCGCCAATCCAATGAAATACCATAAAAGGCCTATCTTCCAGCCATGTCAGCACACTATCCAGATGAAAAGAAATGAGTGGTGGTTCTGCAGCTTCAAACTATGGGGAGAGTACCTCCACATTTCATTTGCAAATTCTCAAACACTGTTGAGACTAATATACCAGGAAAAATTAGAAACAGAGGAAATATATCAATAACTTAAGCTATGTTCTCTCCCTCGTGGCTTCACAATCTCTCGTAGGACAGTAAAATTATAACCTGAAGGGGGTTCACTAGCAATGGCCTCAACCTCCTCCTCCACTCTCACTATATCCTCTTCATCCACCCTAGTTGATGGCAGGGCTCCCAGACAATCACCATCTGCTTCCCCACAATGTGTGAGCTTTCCCACTCTTCCCCCTCCCCCTGTGCAGTCTCAGAATCGTCCATGGGAGACCACTGCTTATTGTAAGTCAATCACAAAAGACTGCAAAGACAATTGGACACCCTTCATCGAACACATGCTTCATGAATCACAGTTTGTTACTTACTTCTAGTGCTTAATGTTATCTAGGAGAAGATAATTTTGTAGGTTGATGCTTTCAGGTCGCAAGATTGCTCGCAGTGTTACGGCAATGGCCACAGGAGAGGCACCAGCAGCAGAAGTTGCCACAACTGAGCTGCCAGAGTTTGTCAAGACTGTTCAAGAAGCTGTAAGAATCTCTGATTCTTTCAAGTAATGTTTCTCGGGTGGTTAAAAGGAAGTTTTCCATAGTTACTGACTTAAATTATCTGATGTTGGCTTGGCTGCATAGTGGGACAAAGTTGAAGATAAATATGCTGTGAGTTCAATAGCCTTAGCTGGTGTGGTTGCATTGTGGGGCTCAACCGGGTTGATCTCAGTAGGTTATTTAAATGCTCAATTTGCTTTCTCTGATCGTCATTTCCCACTAATTATCATTAGTTACATCTGTGTTTAGTTCCATCTAACTCTAAGCAATGACTGTCACTTGTAACAGGCAATTGATAGGCTTCCTTTAATTCCGGGGCTTCTTGAGGTCGTAGGCATTGGCTATACTGGGGTAAGTCAAATATACTTAACTGCCGGTGCTGGCATCAGTTTCACCATTTATGCTGATAACAAAGGGATGAGAATCTAGAGGCCTGCTTCATATTCCTCTTTTCCCCTTGGTTTCTACTATTTTCTTTTCCTCTTTCTCTTTTACTTTCTTGGGTGACAGTTTTAACTGTTTTAACTACTGAAAGTATGAAACTTAATCAGTAGAGGCATGATTGAACGAAACAAAAGGAAACACCAAATTCTGGCAATTATATTATCCCGAGAATACCACCTCAAGCCACTCCCTAGAATGAAAACCGCTACAGACAGAACAGCAAAACTAGAGGGCTTAACAAAGGGAAATTCACAACGGTGGTTAAAAAATCCTTGTATTCCTGGAGTTCCTCTTTAGGAAAATTCTATTAATTCATCTTCTATGTCTTTCTTTGCAGTGGTTTGCTTACAAGAACATAGTTTTCAAGCCAGACCGGTAAGCCCAATTTCTCTTGAATAATTTACTGCAATTTGGTTCAATGGACTAACTTCATGGTTAATGTATTTCAACAAATTTTCCATAAATCGATGTTATGACTTTAAGCCTTTTTAATGGAATAACAGGGAAGCTTTGGTACGGAAAATAAAAGAAACATATAATGAAATAATTGGGAGCAGCTAAAAGAGGAGGAGGATGCTGTTGACAGAAAACAGTTCGCTCTTGCAGCATTCTGTAGAAGATGTAAACATGCTTCATTAGTCGCCGTAAGCTTCTGACCATACCTTATCCCATCCCATGTAATGTAATCTGTCCTGAAAATAAATGCAACTTTTTATATGTATTAACCCACTTAAGAGAATCTCAGTTCCTCAATTATCCGAAGTGGTTTCAAGGATAATAAAAAGCAATTGAGTTTATAGAGCTGAATTCAGTGACTTGTAAGAATATTTTATCATTGCATTTGTTATCTACATGCAGCATGCAAACACTCAACCTTAAGAGAATGTTTCTAGTGGAAGAATTTAAAGAGGATGACTAGAATACAACATGCGTAAAATAATCAACTCAATTATCACAAAGCAAATAAGTAGAAATGAATTTAAAATAGAGAGCTGGAGGATTGCAGCTACTTCAAAGCCGAGGGTACCCTGGAGAGTTTAACTGTTGGATTAAACAATGAGTTTCAACCACTGGAGGCCATGATATTGACAATTTCCAGGTTTGGGTCAGGAGAAAGAATGAATGAATCCCAGTTATACCAACTTGCCAAGTAGATGATCAACAGGGGATGGGCTTATTAAGGTCTCTTCTCTGGCCACGGAAATTCATGTGATTTCATATCCATCACGCAAAGAAAACCTAACGTGAAGGTAGTCACTGCCCTCAATGGAAGACGGAACAAAATTGAATTCTCATTGGACTCTGGAAGAAGGCCTTATTTCGCTCAACAGCCATCATATGGGACATGATTGTAATTTGCTTTTTTTTTATTAAATAAAATATTTAAAAATTTAAAATTACGAAAAGATTATTTTATTTAAAATATTATACTTTAATAAAATATTTGTAATTTTATTAAAAATTAATATAATTTGACTTAATCTATTTTATATTTAAAATACTTTAAACAAACTTTCAGTAAAAATGTGTAAAAAAAAATAATTTTTTTTAAAATTAAAGTTCAACTATACATGTGCATTGTAACAGCTTTTACATTTTACCAAACACATTACAGAGTAATTCTACATTATTATCAGCTGAATCTGAAATATACATTGCTATACCAACAAAACTAGGCATTCGAAAATTTCACTCTTTGCCTTCTTTGCGGCGTCTTTTTACCGGCGATTTCACACTTGGGTTTTCACTTCTTTACCGGAGCTTCTTGCTGCTTCGAAGCAACCTCTTCACCGGCGAGGTCTTCCCCGCTGCTTATCTTTTGGCTTCACCGCCAACCTAGGTTGGCACATGCGGCGCTGTCTTGTCTCAGGTTTGGCGAGGCTCCCTGTTTCGCGGCGGTTTTGGCTTCGATTGGATCAGCCTTGGCTTTTGCGGCTTAGGTTTTTCGGAGCAGCACACCTTAACCGAGCCGATCGAATTGGCGGGAGCTGAAGGATACTTGACTTGACGAGCTTGCCAAAGCCACAACTTCTTGAGATGGTGGAGAGAAACTCTGAATTAGGAGGCAATTGTTGGCTTCTCCTCGTTAAACTTGTGATGGATACTGGCTGGCCCAGTCCTCTCCTGAGGCTCACAATCGCATCCGTTATCATCTGCAAAACCCAAAAATCAATCCATCACAACGAATCGGATATGCAGAATCTGAAATTCAGAACAGATATGTTTTAAAGTACTCACAAGGGTGGGTGGGATGGCGGGATTCGGTCTTCTTCGATGCCGCCGGTTTCTTGGGCTTGGGCCGCGCAATGGTGCCATGGCTGAAACTGAAACCAGAGAGAGAGAGAGAGCGAAGAGATTCTGTTGTAGGCGATTTATATGGAGAGGAACGAGAGGGAAACGGTGACCCTTTATTGCGGAATAACAGGTGACGCGGATCGAGAATCTCTGCAGAAATATGAGTGTTTCGATGAGGCTTATCCACGGTGGAGAATGAAACTCCGCGAGGTCGCTTAACGTCTTCATCTGAGACATCAGGGAATGGAATGGAGGTGTTTCTGGTTTTGGGTGTGTCTATGCGGGATTTTCAATGGAATAACTCGCTAGCCAAAGGATTTCAGGCAGGCTTTGTATTTTCTCATTCAGCATCTGAGGCACGAGTTACGGGCTATGCGGCTCATCGAATTGGAAAATTCTTGGGTTACAATTTCGCATGTGTCAGATTCTGAGACCTATATAATTTTTTTACTTCTTAATTTTGTCTTGAAACCATTGAATTGGTCATGTAACTTTGGAATTGAAGATGATTGGTCTTTAATTTCTTTCGAATTCATAAGTGCTACAAAACTACTTTTGCCGTTCGCTACACAGATCTTAAAACGTTATCTCTACAAACTGTAAGCTTACGCGTCAGATTGCTATTTCAACACGCAGCACTTTTTGTTTGTCACGTTAAATTAAACATAATCATATAATTATTTTTTTTTCTGTCAAGCTAGTAAAACAAAAACGAAAAGAGTTCAAGGCATTTTTCTCTTTCTCGCTATGGTATGATAAGATAGGTGAGGTTTTTCATAAATCAAGTAAGAAATCAGAGTTATCCAATAACAAACAATCAAGGAGAGGGAATCCCAGTGCTTTCTATACAGATCTATAGATCTGCATAAGCAAAGCTGGTAAAACTATAAATAATTTAATAATATCTGTATTATAAATAGTAGGTTGCTATCACATAAAAGGCTGTCCAACATGATAACGAGAGGGGAAAGAATAGAAACCTAACAAATGAAAGCAGCATTCAAAGCATATATACTCTGACGCAACGCAAAAAGATGGTTTATCTGCTTGAATTCCATGGCTTCTTAAAGCACAAAGCTCTTTCCTATAGCAAACAATCATCCAGCTTCTCTTTCATCGCCCTTTCTGATTGACAATCTGTGAGAAGATGGCAGTTGAATTCTCACTGGAATCCTGGCTAAGCTCATGCTCACTTCCAAGGCTCAGGTTGTTATGAGTCCTGCCATGTCGTTGTCTCCCAAGCTTACTTCTTCAAACTCACTTTCGTCAAGACGTGCAGAGTGAGTTGAACCATTGGCGTTTTCTTGCAGGCTCGAGCGAATTCAAGATTCCACAACAGATCATTCATGGAGGGGCGATCAATTCCATGATCAGACAAACACTTTTCAGCCGTGTCTGCAAACTGCTTCAAGCTTTCCGGATTGATCTTTCCCTTGAGATTGGGGTCAATAACATCCTCCAGCGTTCCTTTTCTTTTGCAGAGCAAAGCCCAATCTGAGAGACTAACCTGTTCCTTTGGTAGGCTGGTATTTAGAACAGGCCTGGCACAGAGGGCCTCAAACAGTACAACCCCAAATGAGTAGACATCGGATTTTTCTGTCAATTGTTGCCTCCTGAAATATTCAGGATCCAAGTAGCCGAAGCTACCCTTCACCACAGTACTAACATGGCCATTGTTCATATTTGGACCAGTTTTTGACAACCCAAAATCTGAAACCTTGGCAGCCCAGTTTTCATCCAGGAGAATGTTAGTTGTTTTGACATCTCTATGAATGATGGTGTACTTAGCCCCTGTGTGAAGGTAGTGAAGCCCTCTCGCAGCTCCAATGCAGATCTCCAACCTCTGCTTCCATGAGAGGCTGCACAGAGGCTTGTTGCCCTTGTACAGATGTTCCCTGAAGGTCCCATGAGCCATGTAGTCGTAAACCAGGCACATCTCCTCATCTTCCTCGCAGAATCCAATCAAGGACACCAAATGCTTGTGTCTGAGCTTGGAAAGCATCTCAATTTCTGTTTGGAATTCATTGACTCCTTGTTCTGATTGTGGGTTCGACCTTTTAATTGCCACTTTCATACCATTATCAATAACACCCTTGTAAACCTTTCCAAACCCTCCAACCCCAATGACATTGAACTCATCAAAATTCTTGGTTGCTTGCTTTATCTCTTGTAACGAGAAATAGCGGCAAAGGCCTTGAGCCATGGCGGACAGGTTGGCACTACCAATGCTCTTCCCAGACACTGTGGATTTGCTGCCGGTTGTGTGCGAATTCCAATAAAGGGGCAGCCAGCTTGATGTGTGCGAGTCTGATCCCGGAAGTCTCTTCTTCTTGTGGGAGACAGCAACGCATATTGCAGCCACCAACGTAAAACCGGCAGCACTTCCTGCAGCTCCACCAATAACAACGTTCTTTTCATGCTCTCTGTGGTCTTGGAAACTTCTTGCCTCCTCCTCATACTTGAGGAGCATCTCTGAAGGCTGAGGATTGGGACCCGACAAGTCAGTGTCATTGAGCTTGAATATCTCCACCCCATTGAGTATGGCATCGTAGAACTCTGGCTTTGTATCGGGTGCTGGATGCAGAGCAAGCCAAAGCTGCTCATCGCCCTCCCCATCTTGGACATATATCACATAGTCCTTGTAAGTTGGCACACCTTTACCTCCTGTCCACCCAATCACATCTGCTTGAGCCTGCGCCGTTTGGTTGTTGACGAAGATATTGAAAACAATCTCGTTGACTTTGGAATAGTAGTAATCGCAGAAATGCAACCTGGTAAGGTACATGGAATTTGGATCAACTTGGAAAATCCATGTGAGATTGAAGCCCATGTTGACATCCTTGTCGTTGCCCATGGATCGTGATGTGGAGTAGACATCAGAAGGAGCAATGTATTGCGGCATGTTCTGGTAGTTGATTTTGACGTCCTTGGCAGCTTGGTTGGTGACACCAGTGGCTGCACCATACAGGTAAGGGGTGTCATCGTACCACATCCTGGTCAGACCAGAGTCTTGGGTTGGAGATATGTACTGTCCACCAACGTTTAGTCTAAACATGGTCTGCAAATGCATGCTTTTGGCATCCACGGTTTGGTCAGCGTACCCGACCAATGCAGCCGAGTCAAACAACTCGGGCATTTGGACGAGCTGAATCCCATTGACGAAAGCGAAAGCCCCGTTGTACTTGTCGGAAGGCTTGAAGGTAACTGTCAGAGTATCTGAATTCAAAGGCGCAAGGGAATACTCTCTGTCAATGTAAGATTGTGAGAGGGCCTGGCAAGTGATTGAGGCGCTGAAATTGCTGAGGAGCGTGACCCCATTTGCAGTCACGGAGAAATATGAATCGGAGGGGTTGAAACTGCCATAAACAGAGGGATAAAAATGGAGCCTGAGCCAGTAACGCTTATCAGGTTGAATAGGGAATTTGTATGTTGCCTCGGATTTGAAAACACGAGCTGTCATGTATGGAACCTCAGACAGAACGGAAGGGTCTTGGTAGGAGGCTTTGGATGTGATGGAATCACCTCCTGCGAGGAACTTGTCATCAGGGGCCCATTGCCTTCCATCCGCATCTTTGCCCCCACCTTCACCCAAGCCACAACCCAAGATCAGTGGCCCTGCGTCCTCGCTCGATACATGAATGGCATTCAACAAAACAGAGATACAAACTATAGAAAGCAGCGAGAGAGAAGCACTGGTATTCATGATTGAAGAGAAAGAAACATAAAAAGGGAGCACAAGTTTAGGCGTACAGGAAAAAGAACCGGTGACAATGTTACAACTTTGAAGAAAAAGAAGGGGTTTTCCTGTACGCCGGAAAGAAGAAAAGGGCTTCTTGGTTTTTCTTTGTGCTCGCTGATGGTGGGGTGCTAGTTTAAGCCATGCTAATCATCCATGTAAACACAAGCATCTAAAGACCTACCTGGATTGGAGGGACCAAACCAGGCAAGAAGACAAAGGTGAAGTTTCTATTCTTCTTTTCTGTATTATGGGAACTCTGTTTTGCTCCTTTGTTCTGAATTCCAAATCTTTTTGTTTTTTCACCTTTTTGTTTTTCCCAAACGTCCCATGTTAAGAATGAGAGGCAGGGAGCAAGAATCGTA